>QANW01002574.1:1095-113209 GCA_003254865.1 Dryas drummondii | reverse complement strand
CTGTAGTTCATGGAGCCATAACAATGATTTCATGATATTTGAAACAATAATGCTAGTTGTCCCACATTTTTTTTTCCCACATTTGTATCCCACCTGATGTGTTATTACTTTACTGGAAGGGTATTTCCTTTTTATTTTTTAGGTTTTATTTTTTAATTTTTAGTGTCCAATGTATGAATGCCATGTAAGATAATATGAAATTGTGGTATAAAAATGTAGTAAGTATAGCATTACTGTATTTGAAATTATGGATATGAAATCAATGGGTATAAACTCAACTAGCCATTAGATTCTAAATGCTTTTGAAGTTCAGTGTACGCGTGTACTGTATAACAACAAACGCATCACCGTTTTTTGTGATCATGCCGTAAAAGATGAGATATATAGTTGTCTAGTTCTCATTTCAATTCTCTCTCTCTCTCTCTCTCTCTCTCTCTCTCTCTCTCTCTCTCTCTTATTTTTATCATGTGCCATAATGATGTATTGTATATTTTTGATCAGTTTTCAAATTGATGACGCTCGCAAATACAAAGAGAATTTGTTCAATTTTGATGAAATTCGCTCAAATAAATATCATAATTATGTATCCATTATATTGTTTCATGCTAAAAGCATGTATCACGCACAAAATCTCCATTGGAACCAGAAATTTCCATAAATTTGTTCATCTCAATATTGCAAACGTAAAATTAATTATTTCTGGTATATATATCAATATGAACACCATGAAATTCAAAATTTATTTTATGTCAAGAGCACAAGTTTTGGCCGTATATGTACAAAATACACAATTAAATTGTTCCACAAATTTCAATAAGGAACCTGAAGTTTATTGATTTTGTATTGGAATATATCAAAAGTTCCACCATTTGACATATTCAATAATTTATTAGAACCTATACTTATAATTCTATGATTCAATGGAAATTGCCTACAATTTTGAGGCTATTGAGTTGACTCAAATCCGAATCTTGAACTTAAAGTTATATTTTTATTTATTAAATCCATATTGAATTTTATCAAATTTTCAAATATCAATATTGTTAAGTTTAATTTTAATGACAATTATCTTTTATGGATCATTGATATTGAGCTCCACCTCTCTAAATATTTAGATCTTGGAGGAACTAATGGTTCAAAAATCTTTTTATCTTATGAAATTTTCCGAAGGGAAAGATAGCTTGAACCCATAAAATTCTCCGGCCATTGGAGGGAGGAAAGCCGATTCTTGATGAACGGAGTCAAGCTTTTGGCATGCATTGTCATTAATTATCTTTGCTCAATCCTCGTAGAATTAATATGAACTTAAAGTTTCAAGGATCATCATTTGCACAAATTGTATGACAGTTGTGATATGTATAACACAAATAAAGTGACAAAGTCACAAGTTACGGTTGCAAGTCTTACAAGCCCTATTTCCACATTCTCTAAATAATCATCGAAAGGAGGTGACAATCTTACAAAAACACAATTCTATGAGGTGACAATTAAAGTCATTGAAGAGGCATGGGTACCCATGACTTAAAATATATCTATTATGCATGCATAAGAAAATTGTGAGATACAAACAAATGATCATCAATGATATGAGAGTTGATAAGAAAATATTAGAACTACAGGTGGCTTCCTTGAATTTGAATTTCGCTAGCTTTTTGTTCATTCTTCTAATCCTTTCTAATTCCCAATTTCTTTTAGATATTGGATACATACAGATGATCATCATAAATATATATAGCTCTTTGCAGACAAATTACATGTTGCATTTTATTCTACAGTAAAATAACATTGTTGGTCCACCCTCTCAATATTCCAAGCCACTTTCTCAACACATTTTTTTTTTTTTTTTTTACAAAAAGACAACTTATCTAAAAGATAGCATTAAAACTAGAAGGGCTTAGTACCATATATAAACAAATGTAGAGCAGCTCCTGTCTCTTCCTGATCTGCAGTAGAGACTAGAGTGAAACCCTAAACCACAATGTGGCACCTCATTTCTGATCATGTCATTCACACCAATGCTCTATTTGCCATTTTTTACCTATTACACTTCGTACAGGTATGTATGTTTTGAAGCTTATAGACAAGCTCATGCCTTTTCTTAGCAAAGATCACGAGAAGATCGTTGCTTCAAGCTTGAGGCCTATTGTTGCTTGTCTCACTTGATTAATTTTCTAGGAGATGATAGCCCTAATTTTTGTAAAGCTAAAACATGATATTTTGGTATTATAGTTCTCATTCAACAATATTTTGCAACATATAAATTGTGAAAATGGCTTGAACTACACCAATAATGATCTTGATCGAGTTTGTCTACTTACAAGACAGATAATCATTAAAAGATCATTTCTTATAAAAACTCGAAGAGAACGTATAGCTCTGGTTCCTACTTATAATATCCTAATGGCTGAGAGACAACCCAAAACAGGAGAAGTAAGAGCCCCATTGAATTATAAAAAATTCGTAAGAAAATATTTAAAATGAAAAATACGTAAAACTCAGCATCTCACTCAAAGGGTCTGGCTTCTCTTCTTAGTTTCAATTTCTCCATATAAACTATACATACATCTCAATATGCCAAAGAATTATACAGAAATTAGAATTGAAAAATATTATTAAAAATCATTAAGAAACATATCTACTTGCTAATCCAAAAAGAAAACTAAAGAGTCTAAAGTGGACAAGCAATATACCATTTAAGCAACTCAGAAATTTAAGAAACAATCAGCATAGTGTGATTATGGAAATTACCCTACAAATGGACATATTAGTCTCTGGAGTAGTCGTCTCATTGGGGATATTAAAAAGCCAGTCAAAGTCATCATAGAGGCTACCGACAGCGTGCATTTATTGAACTTATGCCCATCTCTGTTTTCTGTTGGAAGTCCAGCTTCCTATAAAGGCAAGCAGAAAAAAGATGAGATACCAAAGAAATACATATTGCTGTGTGCTTAATTTTACTATTACACAGAAGATTAGCCACACCTTATATATCACCAAATCAATTAACATTACTCCTGTAGATGCGATCTTATTATAATGAGGTGGCAGCCTTATATTAAAACCCAAGCAGATCACAACAAGACAAACAAACAAGGGCCTCAAAATTACTCCAAACAAAAAATCCCTTTCCAGGAGGGCGGGAAAATCTTCAATCTCGCTCGCTCGCTCTCTCTCTCTCTCTCTCTCTCTCTCTCTCTCTCTCTCTCTCTCCTCGCTTTATAGCGATGAGGGTGCTGAACGTGGCGGAGAAGCCGTCGGTGGCGAAGTCAGTGGCGAGCATTCTGTCTCGGAACCAAGGGCTGCGAACGAGGGAAGGCCGATCCCGCTACAACAAAATCTTCGAGTTCAACTACTCCATCAATGGCCTCCCCTGCCACATGCTCGTCACCTCCGTCACCGGCCACCTCATGGAGCTCGAATTTGAAGACCGCTTCCGCAAATGGCATTCCTGCGACCCCGCCCAGCTCTTCGACGTTCCTCTCCGCAAGTTCGTCCCCGAGGTCCACACACACTCTCTCTCTCTACTCTCTCTCTCTATATATATGTATGGCTATTGATCGTCTTCTTACTTGTGGTTTTGACAAGTCCAGCATTTGTAAATTGAAAGCAATTTCGTGGTGGTCATGGTTGTTTAGGGATTATTTGATGATAAAATCATTTCCAGTTTGTTATGATTATTGAAAAGTTGATGTTTGGTCAACAAATTCATCATTTCTGGCCTGAATCAGAGATTTAATAGACGGTGTAGAGTGATTATGACTGTTAGTGGTTTAACCACTCTCGATGTACTGGTAACATTGCCTTTATGAAATTATTATTTGCTGAAATGCACATTGGAGCATGTTAACCCGCAATTGAATGTTCAACAATCTTTGCCTCTTGTTTTTTTCTTTGGGCATATTACATTGATTGAAATTATTACTTCAAAAAATGTAGGACAAGTTGGATATCAAGAGGACATTAGAGGAGGAAGCTAGGAGGTGCCAGTGGCTTGTATTGTGGCTTGACTGTGATAGAGAAGGAGAGAACATTGCATTTGAAGTCATAGAAGTCTGCACAGCCGTAAATCATCATCTTACCATAAGGAGGGCTCGTTTCTCAGCATTGATTGACCGGTTCTATACCCTAATGCTTTTGTCCTTTCTTCTAATTCCAAATTTCCAATTCTCTTGGCTTTCAGTTTTCATAGTATTTCACTTTAATGTCACTTCAGGGATATTCATTATGCAGTGCAGAATCTTCACAACCCAAACAAATGCTTCGCCGATGCAGTGGATGCTAGGCAAGTTAGTACCTTTGATCACCAGACTCTTTTGATGTCGATATGGTCACTTCAAAGTTAGTTTACACGGTCACAACTGAAAAATATGTTGTTAGTGTTTTGTGCTATAGTTAGTTTACCTTTTCACCCACTCTTGGTTGTGAACTCAAGGAACCACTGTTACTCATATCCTCATACTAACATTGTTCTTCTATCATGCTATGGTCATGTTCTTCTTCTATGTCAAACAAAAATTATCTTCTATGTTTTTTTTTTTTGGGCAGGAAATAGATCTTCGAATTGGTGCTTCATTTACCAGGTTTCAGACTATGCTTCTGAGAGATGCATTTGTTATTGATTCTGCTACGGATGACAGAAATCTTGTTCTAAGTTATGGTCCTTGTCAGGTGTGTGAGTACAACCACAGATTACACTGATTTAGACGTTAAAAGTATTCAATTCTTATGCATTTATCATTTAGCTCCCTTTTCAACACCTCTCCTACACTTGTTTTTGCAATTGTGAAAAGTTTTACCTTTTTCAATACAGTTCCCTACACTTGGCTTTGTTGTGGAACGATATTGGGAGATACAATCACACGAGCCGGAGGAATTTTGGACCATTAACTGTTCACACAGATCAGATGAAGGCATTGCTACATTCAATTGGATGTAAAGTGTGAAGACTTGATGCTCTTCTTTTGAGCTTCAGCACCCATTTAAAATTTTATGATATTTTAATTTTGCAGGCGTGGACATTTTTTTGATTACGCTTGTGCTGTTATACTTTATGAGATGTGTGTTGAGGAACCTACTGCTAGTGTGAGTCATGCAGTTTTTTTGCTATTGTTTTTTATATGAAAAGAAAGATACTTTTATCAACACAAATCAAATAGTACAAAAACAGTGGATAGGACATCTTTTTTTTTTTTTTGGACTGAGTGGATAGGACATCACCTTTTGCACTCTTGGCTTTAACATTTTCAATTTCATACAGGTCATAAAAGTTAGACAGCAGGAAAAGCTGAAGTATCCACCATATCCTTTGAATACCATTGAGCTTGAAAAGCGTGCCTCAAGATACTTTCGGATGGGTTCTGAACACACAATGAAGGTGAGCACTTGGGACACAATATTTGTGTCTTTCTATTGTATGTGCGTTTATGTGTTTACAACTTTAAACTGATAGGTTCAATGCCGTACATTTCTCCCAAATAATTGACTTTCCTTGCAAACCCTTTGAAGCTGCAAGGGAAAGAAAAGAATAGAATTCTGCATAGCATTGGACTTAAGTTATAGGGCACAAGCATTCATGGTTTTCAATTAAACTGTGGTTTGTGGTTCAGTTGTATAGGGTTAAGTATGGATAAATTTACCTTACCTTTAGTGTATGTGCATGCCTCTCTCTGTGTCTTTATGCTTTTATATTATCAATGTTGTGGATAATGGTACCCATCGTCAGCCCTCCCCCATCTGTATCCCTAATATAAGCACTTGGGTTTGAGAGTGAAGCATTGTTCTGCACTTTCTGAAGCTTTACCTTCTAGTTGATCCAGTCATTTAGTCAATCCAATTCCTTCCCGCTCATAGTACCTCTGAGTTTAAAGTTTTCAATGGTTGTCTCTTAATTTATTATTTTTATACGAATTTCTTAATTATTGATTCAAGCCACTTCTTATGCTTTGGGGTTGATGAGATTGACTGGTTACAGGGTGTGTGCGCAAATGTTTTGGATCTGTCATATGTCCTTATAATTTATTTTCTCTTTTTTTTCCCTGCTAACTTCCACATAGAAGAAAAAGAAAAAAAAGAAAAAAAATGGGTATCTCTTTGCTTGTACACATGATGCTGCCCCTTATACTGTACATTGTACAGTATAAGGGGCAGCATCCATTTTCTTAAGTTCTCATTGAATTTTTCAATATTTTTGATAACTGACATGTTTTTATGGGCTGGTTTTCAATTACTTCATCATCTTTAGACTCACTCACTCTTACTGATTGTAGGTGGCAGAAGAACTTTACCAAGCTGGTTTCATCAGTTATCCTCGCACGGAGACTGATGGCTTCTCTGAAAGGACTGATTTGCATGTTAGTACCTCTGTCTTCTAATGAGAATCACAAAATATGTTACTGGTTGTGGCAGTAGTATCTATGTATATTGAGATTGTGTGAAATTTAGTAGTTGAATATATAATGGATTAAAGAATTAGAAAAAAGTGATGAACTGAGTTTAAGGGGATGCAATGTGAGAGAAATGAAGAAAAAGAATTTGAATAAAAGTGGTTATAGAATGAAATAGAATACATAATGAAAACTATTTCATATAGGTAGAGACAAGAATGAAACATGTGTCTGCATATTTGTGCACACGCATATGGAATCTGTTTATGACAAGATGTAAAGTTTTCAAAAAGTGAGTGATGAATATCATAATGTGTGCTTATGCACTAATGTGTGAGATGGTGTAGGGTTAAGTTCATAGCATGGTTGACTTTATTTCGTATTTTGAGCTTCCATATTGGGTTTGTTTTTGTTAGAGGGTTTATTTTGGGGTTTCCTTATTCAAATTGTACAGCCTCAACCATATTGTCATTGGGTTTGATAGTGTTGAGCATTGAGAATTTACAATCAATTAAAGTTCAAATTTTAGCTTTTCTCCAAGGAATTTTCTAGTCTCTTTAATTGAGCCTTTCAATTTTCTCTCCCTGGCATCAGTGAGCTTTAAACTCTGACAGGATGGGAAACTGAACAGTAAATTACCAAAACTGAACAGGAAATGTCATTTCAACTCATTGAACATGAAATCATTTTTCTTCTGAGGCCTTTAGAGTTCCCCTTTATTCACTAATGTTTTTCACACATCACCATGGATTTTCATTTTTATTGTGTTTGCACTCTTCAGGGTTATAGCCTATTGAGTGGGATACGGTTCTAATCTCTATCTTGGCATTGTGACTATTGTTTTAATATTTCATCATCTTTTTCTGAATAACTGATCAGTTGGATCTAAATTTGGTATAGGCGATTGTGCAAGAACAACAAGAGCATCCTGAATGGGGATCATATGCACAACGATTGTTGGACCCTGCATCTGGGCTTTGGAGAAATCCTGGTAGTGGCGGACATGATGACAAGGCCCATCCACCTATTCACCCAACAAAATTTTCTTCAGGAGAACCGAGATGGACTGAAGATCACCGCGTAAGTAGTCTAAGCTTTTGTTGGTGTTATTTTGATCACTGCATCTTCTCCAACTGTACTTTCATTTGGTCTGAGTTGAGAGCCATTTTTTTTTTTCTTTTCTTTTCTTGAATGTTTAGTTCATTTTTGTTTTCAGAGACTGTATGGGCTGGTTGTTCGCCATTTCCTTGCATGTGTCTCACAGCCAGCTGTAGGGGCTGAAACTACTGTTGAAATTGACATTGCTGGTGAATTGTTCTCTGCATCAGGGAGAGTTATTCTGGCGGTGAGTTTTCCATTACATTCTTAGATTTTTTTCACTGTTTGGAGTCAAATTTCATCCGAGTCCAATAAATCCTGTCAAATTTGAGGGCAGGAATGATGAGCCAACATCTCAATCCTTTTGTCTGGCATTTTGTGCTCAAACCCATAGGTACAACAATAAAGTACATCTCAAAAATCCAGCATTACTTCTTGCCAAACTTAAGGGAAGTGATGCTAAGACCTTGTCTAGATCATATCCTCTGGCTTTTCATGACCAAATCTGTATGTCCTAGGATCAAAAGAGTCTTGAAGAGCTGACATTGCACTATTTTCCTAGTTACACGATTGTTCCAAAATCAGTGATAGACTGTTTATAGGAACGACTATTACTAATAGTAAATTGGACCAGCTTTTCTCCCTTCATGACAAAAGGAATATAGTATCATCTGTGAGTTGCAAATGAGTGATCTCCAACATGTCCCTTCCTACTTCCAGCCTTTTATACGCTTTAATTCCTTAGCCTTTTTCTAATTATCTGCTCAGCACATCAACTGCCAATGTCGCAATCCTCCTGAAGCTCCAAACTTTCCTCTTGGTCCCCCACTGATATAGGCCTCCTTAATGTAACGGAGGAATTGGACTTGATTAATATTAATGAATTAAACTTAGATTTCCCCTCATTTCTTTTCACTGTTTCTCCTATTCTCCCTTTCATTGTTATTTCTCTCTTCTATTTTCTTCCTAGTAGATTTCTCTTTGGTGTTACGTCATCTCTAGACCGAGAAGTTAAATAACAGCATCCTTGGGCCTTGCTATTTTATCTTTCCTGCTTTGTGTTTGAAATGCTTTAATTGTGTTCATACAACTTGCATACAGTGTTCTGACTTTTGTGACATAAGGGTTTGGCACTACATAATCTATTGTCTTTATATGCTTGCTAAATAAGTTGAGTGTTTTCGATGTTATATTTGACTCAATTGCTTCTTGTTTTATCAGAAAAATTACTTAGATGTTTATGGCTTTGAATCATGGGGAGGTTCAGTGCTACCAACATATGTCATTGGACAACAGGTTTGCTACTGTCAAACCAAGCTATGCATATAAATTTCCAATTGGAGTTCAATTATTGTTTTAAATCATTTCTGTATATCTGATTAGCTCTGTCAATTTCCTTCCAATCAGCTAGATGAATTCATAATCTAGCATATATATATATATATATATTTTTTTTTTTGGGGATAAAAACCAAGAAAAAAGAAGTACAAAACAAGATGGGCGATGAGTCCAATAGGATCAAACACCTAATAAAACCAAAATCCCACAAAACCCAACTAGAAAGCAAAGCAAACAGTTCAGGGTCAAACAGTTCCACTTAATCTAAAATGGCAGACCAGTCCAAATGGATCATACTAAGTGGAACTTCCTTGAAATGTTGGAGCAGATGCTCATAGGGAAGGTAGAAATCTGATCCTCTTTCACAGCAAAGCCAACTCTTCCTCTATCCTCAATGGTTCTTCAGTTCCTTTCGCACCAAACCACCCATATAACTGCCAGAACAGTAGAGTTCAATAGGGTGGAAACTCTCCTCAGTTTAGCAGAGAGTTACAAATTCTTGGGACCACCCACTCCAAACCAAAAGCCATAAGCAACCTACTCCGGATTATTGTTGAGACTAGCAATGTAAAAAGATATGGTTGGAAGATTCATCTGCAGTTTTGTTCAGTACACACCAATGAGGAGATAATGAAGAGGGCCTTCTCTTCTGAAGCATGTCACAAGTAATTATATTACTATGAATTACCAACCAAGAAAGAAATTGAACTTGGTTGGTAACCCAACTTTCCAATATGAGGTCTCCATTAACAATCATGATCATTGATTTGGTTTGAAAAATTTTATCTTGTTTCTAGGATCCTTTATTTTGTTAAGAATTTCTTCCTTGAAGCACTTATCATGGAAAAGGGGGGAGGGGGGAGAGTGCTGCTAAAACGACAATTATATTAAGCATGCTGCATGATGATGCGATGTGTGTACAAAAATTTGTGATTGGAATTCTGATCCACATTTTGAAGAAGTTATCTTAATACTTTGAAACACACAGAAGAAAAACCAAAGGATAGAAGCCCTTGGGGTTAGCCCAAGTGGTAAGGGTGGGTGGGGTAAGGGTTAGGATTAGGCTAGGTCCAGGGTTCGTCAATATTACAGTACAATTTTCAATGATTACACCCATCACCCATATTTTCATATATTACAGTACAATTTTCAATGTTCTGAAACATTATGGTTAACCCTATGCTTTACGTCATAGACTGCATTGTAAAACCAGAGGATCTGATATTCATGACAACTTTAATTATTTATGTTGCAGTTTGTTCCAACAGCGTTGACTCTAGATTCAGGAGTTACTAGGCCTCCACCACCTTTGAGTGAAGCTGATTTGCTGAGTTGTATGGACAAGGTGATAAAATTATATATTTTGATCCGTCTTATGATTTTGTTGCTGACTCTATCACTTAATCTATTTTTAAGTTTTCATAGGCAGTTACACTAGTACTTCTTCGTGTGTGCATGTATATATTTCGTATATGCTTGCATTAATCTTAAAACTTTTTTCTTGATTTTACAGGAGGGCATTGGTACAGATGCAACAATGCATGATCACATAAAAAAACTGCTGGATCGATTTTACGCGACTAAGGACTCAAACATGTGTTTCTCACCGACCAATCTTGTAAGTTTTTTTCTAGCTATAACTCTATGGGATATTCTTTGCTCGCTCCTGTTTAGTCCTCTCTCTGCACCTTTCCTAATTATTGTTTTATTTTTTATTTTTGCTTGCTTATGATTAATCTCAATGCTGTTTGGTTTCCTAATTCATGTCCTAGTTATAGGAAGTACAACTAGGTAGTATTAGAATTGAAAGTGGGGATAGAATAAATTTTAAGGTTATTTGTAGCTCTAAAAAATTATTTTCAATAAATCCAATTGATTAGATGCTATTTTTTGAAAAGCAATTGATTAATCTATATATAATGGTGGACCTTGTAGGTAACACCAATTGCATAGGCATCATCGTACCCAATGCTTGTTTTACTGATGTGGCAGTCTTGGGAGGGGACACTTGGATAGGGTACTAACCTTATGTTTGATACTTTGATGTGTCAAATGGGTTGTGCCGTGTCAATTTGACCCATTTAGATTGGACCTATTTGTGCTTTGTGCTGTGCCTGTGATAGCTAATTTAATAATTGTGTTGTGCCGTGCCGTCCAGACAGTCGAGACCTAGGCTCAAGATGGTTCGTTGCCAAGTCTATATTGTGCTTGTGCTCATGTCGTGCCGTAAACGGACTGGGCTTGTGTTAAGGCTGGAGCCAAATTTTGTTTTGATTCCAAATTTATCCTAAATTATTGTTTCTTTCTTATAATTAAATTTTTAGATTGATTTGCTTGAAGAATAGGGCCAACAATGTATATCAAGTTACATCCTCCCTTACATGCAACCTCATCCTGTATATGGAGAGGGTTTAGGTTAGTGCTGCACCTGGAAAGGTAGGCAGATAGAGGGACAAAGACAAGTATATAGGTATTGACCAAAAAAAGAAAGAAAAGACAAGTATATAGGTGCATCACCACCCTACACCCTGCAAACCAATAAAAAAAGTGGGGAATGAGGAACAGAGGTTTCGAACACAATACCTCCTGCAAACCAGACTCCTGTAAATGGAGGTATAAATAGCTATATAGAGAGGTACAAAAAAGGTTAGTAATCAATTACAATCGACTAGCCTAATTTCTTCTTTTATTATAGCTTAAGCCACATTCTACTCTAGCCAACTCTACAATTAAGGTAATTATGCCAACACTCTCCCTCAAGTTGGAGCATAGATATCTCGGATGCTTAACATTTCAAGGGAGGAATAAAAAACTTCACTTGATACTGCCTTTGTCAAGATATCTGCCAGTTGATTCTCGGTCTTTACCAAAAGAGTACTAATTATTCCTTCGGTCAATGTCTCCTTGATAAAGTGTCTATCCACCTCAATATGTTTTGTACAATCATGTTGAACTTGATTGTGTGCAAGACTGATCGCAGCCTTGTCGTCACAGTATACATTTTGGTTTGTCATAACTAAAACCGAATTCTTTCGTCAAGGTCTTCAACCACAACACCTGAAAAATACCATGTGCCATGGTCCTCAACTCTGCCTCAACACTTGACCTGACTACAACTGACTGTTTCTTGGCTTCTTGTGACTCCATGTGACTAGGTTCCCTCCAATGTCAAGTTATCTACCGAGTCTTGTGATTTACTACCTAATCCATCGGTATACTGGCGTACTATATTTTTGATAGGAAGCAAACTTTTATTGAAAGGAACAGAATGTTACAATACAGTGGATGACGTATCCACTAATCTTCAAATCTGAAAACCTACATCAAACACTATGCCAGCTACAAAACAAATACAGAAAAAGCACAAAACAGAATCCAAGAGAACAAGTATTGCATGCTTCTCTGACCACCAACACTAGATATTACATTCAATGTGAGTACGGTTAGCCAATTATGCTTGCACCTCGTATGTCTCAGTTAAATTCTGTTAATCACTTCTTATGGTATTGAAGTCATGTGCAGTACTTGGGTCATTTTATATTTCTGGAGCTTAGTCAGGCACATCATGTTTGAGAGGTGCCGACTAAGCTGGTTCACCTTCAAAGAGACAGCCTGCCTTAGTGATTGAGCTCCAAGAACGGGATAAGTCTCTGGTTATCATCCCGACCAGTTCGTCGATTGAATGAATTGATTGGCTAGTGTCACACAGGTCGATCTTGTAGTCCCTGGATCAAACATTTCTCACCTCTTGTGTGTAAATAACCAAGAAATGAAGAGACACCAAATTTACATGTTTTGGCGATCATACCTAACTTCACAGGCAGCAAGAGTAAAATCTTCCACTATGACAATAATGCGATTACAATGAATATAATCACCATAGTGGTTATACCAAACTCTCTCTTGGATTCATTCTAGAGGATTTTTTTCTTCTCACACAAAGGAGGCTCTCTCTTTAAGGGTGATGTTTGAAGTGGTGGATGAATGGATGAGTTTTGAAATGAGGAAAGGAATGGAGGATTATATTGGCTTTGACGGTAGGTGGGATCATAATGAAGGTTCATCCCCATTATGATGGTAAATCATGCCAAGTCATTTCCCTAGTGTGGGTTCATCTATTAATGAAGACACATTCAATTAATGAGGGTTCATCTTTGTTAGTGTGATTTGTGTGTATCACTAGAAAGTTAGAATTTGACTTTGTATCTTTAAAACTTACCTTATTTGTATAATCTGTGTATATTATTTATACCTCCTTGTGAGAAGAATACAATTGTCTGAGAAATTACATCTATTTTTTCTGTAATTTGACAATCTTCATTATGAAGGTTCCTCGGAATTGTCAAAAGTCTACATGCGCCAGTTCCACATTCATCTCACTTAATTAATTTTAATTCATCATCCACTTCAGTAGGGAATCCCAGAAAATGTCCCAACTTGGGTGGAGGGCTCCACCATACATACAGCTTTTGAGTCTTTAGTAGCTCTTAATTTTTCTTTTTAATTATTACAATTAGGGATTAATGTCATTTTGTTCCCCAGACTATTACACTTGTATCAGTTTGGTCCTCAGACTTCTAATTTGGAAAATTAAGGACTCTGACTTTTTCAATTTTGCCAATTGAGGTTATTCCGTTAATTTATACATATCCATCCAAATTTAGCGAGAAATGAAGGAGGGAAAATGGTGCACGAGGGAAAAAGGGTAAGATCTAAATGGAAGGGACCATTTTGGCCTAAAAAAGGACCCCACGTGATTGGCCCATGGTGCTATGCAAACAGAAATTTGGATGAAAAATGTGTAAATTGATCAAATAACCTCAATTGGCAAAATTGAAAAAAGTTTGAGTCCTTAACTTTCTAAATTAGAAGTCTGAGGACCAAACTAATACAAAGTGTAATAGTCTAGGGAGCACAATGACATTAATCTCTTACACTTATAGGTTCTTTGACATTTATTACTTGGAATACTGGATGTATATTTTACCATTCCTTTCTTGTATGCTACTTGAAAATGAAATTGAGTTTCTTTTGATAATTTGTCATAATGTCAGGGCGAAGCGTTGGTGATGGGATATGATGATATGGGGTAAGAAATTCAAATTCATCTTCAATTTTAAACCAAATATCTTGAACTTCGACCTACTTTTATATCAAATGCAGGGGAATCAATTTCTAATAACAAGGTTAGCTATGGAATCATAATGTCTAGTTGGGTGGGATATTTATTTCCACAAGAAACTAGTTCAAGCAGTTATATGAAGCATGCTTTTTATTTTTGTTATCATACCTGGAATTCTGTACATCATGTTACATGACCAATTGCAGATATAAACATCCTAACCTCTGCATGCTTATATGTTGTACATAAATAGGAAAAAACTCCTTTCATTTTGTATGATAAATGGAGTGATCTTGAGTTTGGATCATTCAAGGCTCAGAACCCCTATGGGGGCTTGCTCCATGTGGGTCCATCAAGCAATATGATTTGGACCAGTCCATCCTGTACAGAACTGAAGGGGAGTGGGATCCATATACATAAGCATGCATATAGATTTGTAGTTCTATATAGTTGCACTCCTACTCCCCTTTATAAACTAATGATGTTATGGTAAAGGATATATATATATATATATCATGAAAAATATTGTGAAACATTGTTGTACTGTAAAAACTCAAAACATTGCAAGAGAAATGTCATCATGAGCAAATCAAAATAAATATCCTTTATAGTCATATTTCTAGGCTGTATGGGTGTAATGTTTTGAATGGCGAAGGTGCAATATGAGCATTAGTTCTCCCAGTGCGAACTGTAAGCCTCGTGTCATTGAGGTGTAAAACATTTGGGACTGGAATCATTATAATTCAAATATATGAAACTACTTCCAAGCAGAATCTTTCTTATTCATCGTTCTATTTTTTTTTTCTTTCTAAAAAACAAGAATTTTAATTAAGGAAAGGGAAGAGAATTACCAAACATGATGGACAAGAAGTTCGCTGAGAGCACTCCACCAGAACACAAAAATAAATCCCCACTAAACTAAGTAAAGACCAAACCAAACACACTTCGTCCAAAATAGCAGACCAATCCAGATGTATCAAAGTAAAGGGGGTATCCTTCAAATATTTAAACTAGGAAGCCAAAGGGAAGCAATGAATTTAATTCTGTCTCACAGTGAAGCCAACTCTTCTTCTCCATTATCAAAGATTCTTCTATTCCTTTCCCACCAAACCACTCACATAGAGGCCAAAACAACAATTTTCACAAGGTGGCTAGTTTTCTTCTTAACTCCCCTCCCCGAAAAACATTCATACAACAAGGAGTAGCAATTACGTACAACCACCCATTCCAAACCAAAAGCTAGGATTAATCTATTCCAAATTTGCAGTTTCACTTTGTCATTTACAATGTATTATATACTTAAAAATATGTGCATTGATCATTGTTATATGGTTACATGTCTGAAGCTTCAAAGCTTCATATCAATTGTCTTGAACAACCAATTCGTAGTGTAGTGTTATATGAAAAGACGAATATATTTGACCATACTACTATTTTATGGATGATTTGTTTCACATGATTCTTGAAGACTCAATATCTTAAAAAGTAATATTTTTTCACTGATGCATGTCTTTGAAATTTGAGTTTGACATTAATATATTAATATGGGGTGATAGTTCATGGGAATCTTTATTTCTCAGGTATAAACTCTGGAAACCCTACCTTAGAGCTGTTATGGAGCGTGACATGAAAGCAGTTAGTGAAGGTGCTAAGAGCAAAGCTGAAGTTTTGGAAACTTGCTTGCAGCAAATGAAAGCTTGCTTCCTAGATGTAAGCCTGTAATTGGGGTTTTCAGGTGCTCTTGGATTTTTTATGATATTATGCTCAAACAAACATAGGCACACATGTTATACTTTCTTCCTGATTTTTACTTCCTATGCACGATAGATTAATTCCAACTATTAGACTTTAGACCAATTATCACCAAGGATGACAATGTCAGTGTTGGTAGAAATATCTGGTGTTCGGATTTACGGAAAATCAGTGAAAATATCAGTATTGATGGAAATATCAGCAAAAACTATAGAAGAAAATTTATGTATGAACATGAGAATTTTGAATAAAATTTGAAGAAATTCTATTACTAATGCATAATTAAACATGCAAGTTTCATTAAGTAGTATATTATGATGAATATATGACACATAGGATGAAAACACTGCATGCTGCTGATAGTATATGGTTTTGAAACTTGAATTTCTAGCGTGCAAAATCTTTTTAATTTCATTAAGGATAAGTATTCTAATGGTCCTATCAAAAAAAGGAAAAGTTTCTTATGGTAAATTTAAAATCTTTTTGTGTACACNGCTTAAGCAAAACAGGGTAATGATTGATATCATAAATATCTTTAATTCAATTTTGTTACTAGTAAGTCCTTTATAAAGTGTTATAGCAAGAATATGTTCAAGCATCAGTTTTATGGATTCTGAACCAAAACTATAACCATGATGGTGGCTTCTTCGAGCTACTCCCCATCTGACAGATTCATGGCACTGCAGCTGTGTACAATCTGAAGCATCACCTTTCAGGTTTTCAGTGAATGTGCCTTTAGCAATCAAGTTGTGTGTGTGTTTTTTCTTTTTTTTAATTTGTTTTTTAAATTATAGTTCCTTATTGTTTTCTGCCGTACATTTTGCTTGAGCGAGTTCTTTTTGATTTTCATTAAGTTTCTTGCTAAAAATTTTCTCAGTCTCAGCCATCCTACATCCATAAGCTTCATCATCACAAGTTCATCTTCCACCTGAAAATTTGGGAAAATTTGATGCTTTTGTTTATCAAACTTGTGTTTCTCCACACTCTCATAATGAATTCCTTTTATGGTTTGTAAAATTTTATTTGGTCTAAAACTTGAATGAAATATTATTCGCAGCCACAATACAGCTTCTTCGTCTTCTTTTTTTTTCTCCTTTTTTCCTGACGGGCTTTCTACACTGTACTTAGTTCAATGATACTGAGACAAAAGTTGTTGCATCATTATCTTTGCAGTTTTGCTGATTCCACTTTTCTCCATGATTTGAAATCGTTGTTCACATAAGTTGCACATCTTATTGACTATAACTAAGAACAACAAAAATGTCATCCCCTTATCAAGTTAACAGACACTACTACCACACCATATTTATCTGTGCTCAATTTTCTGAAACTTTAAAGTATCATAACCTTCATTCGACATATAAAAATTCTTTTCTCAGAGCATTTTTTGAGATCTGTCAAACAATACCCATAATGAATATAAAATTTTGTAATAAAAAGCGAATTAATCTCTCATGTAAACACTATTGTGATAGGAAAACACTTTATCTTCCTGATGCAACATAATTTGCTTTTTCATGAAAATGTATTTGTATAACAGATTCACAGATGCATCGTCTTTAACAAATATAATTCACTTTTTCATATTAGGATAATGTATATGTGAACTGATACATTATCCTCATTTTTCCTACATGGTTTTATTTTCATCATGAGTTTTGCTTGATAGATCTCGACAAATGATTTCCAAAAATACAAATTTCCATGACAAACTGACATGCAGAATGAAAGTTAAGATATTTAACATTTGAGGAAAACCATTGTCCTTTTGACTGAAAAAAGAAAAGGTCTGACTATTAACATTAGAATATGTCATAGACTTCATTTGGTATTGAACCCTTTCTTTGATTCTTATCTTTTGCTATTACAATATGAGCCATTGGTGAAGGAAGGGGATTTGGTTACCCTGTTGCACAAAAAAACCTAACCCAAATTAAGTGGGATTTGTTGATTTACTGAGTTTCTCACTATTGTTTTATTAACTTGATTTATAATTCAAGTAGTATATTTATAGTGTATTCCTAATTTTTATGTAGGATTGCTTTGTCATTAATAAACTATTTTGCAGGCATCTGGATTTTATTTTCCTTTATGGCTTGGTGCTCATAACTTTGTAGTAACTTTAGTATTGTTTATTTATGGAATCGCCAACCATTTGTAACCAATTTCATCTTTTTTTTTTTTTTTTTTTTTTTTTTCTTATGAAACTGTTTGCTGCCTTTTTACAGGATGGAACTTTCATGGTTGGATGCTTGGGTTTTCCTCAGGTTGGATACATTTATTCTTTTGTAAATTGCATGTTTGGACAAAGTATTGTTTGGCTGGTTTTAACCAATTTTCAACAACGAAGGGAACAACAGTGTGGAAAATAAATGGTGAAGCTACCATGTGTTGGAAAAATCTACGGGTTACATGCAATTGTTTTGAATTTGAGCTGAGTTAGTTAGTACGCTCACGAAAGACTGGATTACTAGCAATGAAAATCATAGCCTTACTATCAAAATACATCTTCATGGTGGCATCACATCAACTCCCATGTTTTGAGGAAGAGAGGGAACCCATAACACTTTGGTGACTGCACATGCCAAAGCCCTATATTCAGCTTAAGTACTTGAAAGTGCAATCACACTTCGCTTTTTACTGTCTCAGGATTGGGCTCAGTCCTTGAGGCCTGGTGTTCGGGCTCAGGTTTTGAGTTCGAAGTCTCGGTATTGAGGTCCAGGTCCAATGTCTAGGGCTCGAGGTTTAGGTTCAAGGTCTGGGCCTGGGTTCGGGTTTTGGGATTCAAAATATAGGGTGTAGGGTCACAGTCCACCTAAGGTTGGGATCCATGACCAGAGCTTGGAGTGGGATGCCTCATCTCAGGGTTTGAGATCCAGGATTTGGGGGTTGGGTCTAGCACATGGAATACAAGTACGAGGTTCGGGGTTTGGGCCTCAAGTCCGACATACGGGGCTTGTTGTTGAGGTCTTGTGTCTGGGGTTTGGTGCTCGGAGTCTTGTTTCAAGTCATGGGTTTTTGACTGAGAGTCCTTGTTCATGATATAGAGTCCATGGTTCGGGTCTCTGGACTTGGAATGTGGGATACGGAGTCCTTGTCTAGAATCTGGGGCTTGGGGTCTATGTCCGGGTTTGAGGTAAGGTACCTAGAGGTTGATGTTCTATCTATCTGTCCTATTTACAATTTAAGACTCCATTCTCATGTGCTTACCTCTCAGTATACCCTTTCTAGGTACAGCCACCTGATAACTATTTATTTCTGTTCAAATAAGAAAAACAAAACTCTATGAGACTACATTTTTCATTTTCCATGACATCACTTTGGTTATAATAATTGTAACACCTGTTTGCTACACCTTTGCAGTGTAGGAATGTTTTCTGGCTCCCTGGATCTGTATCAGAAGCAGTTGTAACAACTAATGTTTGCAACTCATGCACTCCAGGTTTCATTATCTCTATTATTTTACTGCTTTTAAGTTACCCAAATGACTTCTGCAAATGCTATTCAAAATGTTCTTTGTGCAGATGCATTTAGATACTATCCACTAGATGTTAATTTGTTAGAGTATCAAGTTATTTCATCTCTACCCTGAACTAGAGTGTCTATAAGTTGGTAATGTTCTTTGTGAAAATGAACCCATTCCTATTATTCTTCTGAGAAGGAATTAAGGAGCACTTCGTATGCATGTTGTGTTTTGTTGGAATCTGGTCCTTGGCTGCGGGTGGGGTTGGTGGGGTTGTGAAACAGAAAATCCAACTGGCATTCAGAATGTGCATCAACAGCCTCTGAGAAATCTGGCCCAAATCCTTCACCAACTTTTCAAATCCCGGTTTCTGTCAAGGATTTTCTGTTTCACAGCCATTGTACTTTGCAAAACCAGCAGAGTTGCATTGTGAAAGTCAACTGCTTAAATCTTTAGCTTACTCAAAATATTTTCCCAAATAACCATTATTTTGTGTCTGTCAAATCCTCTAGTGCACCTAATTGGTCCTTATTGTTGCATGCCCCTAGTAAGATACGAGTATTATGTTACATAAATTACATGCAAATAAGGCAGCTAATTGTTGGCACAGTTTAAAACTTGATAATGTACTTCCACTTTGTTGGACCTACTTTGGGTAAACATCATTTATCCAATGGTATTTAAGAAACGCATCCAGTGGTGTTGCACAACTGTATTTCGATCCACTGACACCCACACAGTACACATACACAAATGCCTCGGCATCTTTACAGTATCAAACTTTTAACTTTGGTGTTCTCATGCACTGGCTATTGCACTGTTCTCATTTTGTGTCACTTAAGTTATGAACGGTTCATGTATTTGACCTGATTGAAAGCATCCATGTGGCACAGGTTTCCAGAAAGATTCACATTAATACATTCTTTACACTAATTATGTGCTTGACCTTTTCTCATGTTTGAGCTCTCATATGTTTCCTTATGACATTAATTTTTCAGGTCCTGTGTACTTGATTCAATTTACATTTCGCCGGCTGGAAATACCACCAAACTACAGTGCCAACCATTTGGGTATGTGCAACCCCATAGTAATACAGGGATTATCTGGACACATTCTATTTTGAGACTTGTTCCCTGCCCCAGGGATGCAACAATCATTTAGTGTGTTATTATGATATTTTGCATATAAAAATTTTATTGCTTATTATGTCTGATTGATTTTTTGGCCAAGAATATTTATCCATATGCATGAATACATTATCGTCAAACAAAATATTAAACTCCTAAAACGAATTTGCCCATCCCAAAAAATGAAGATCCTCCGTATCTATTTCTATTTTATATTTCTTAGGTTCATTCATTGTTATTTCGGTTTTGTTCTCCATGGTTCATGATTGTGGTTAATGTATAGTGTTAAAGTTAGAGCATCCTGTCAATTTAGAGCAATTGAAAATAATTTACTGATGTCTTACTCTTCTCCTGTCAACTTTGTACCAGTTCCAAGGTACTGTTTTAATAAGAAAACCTATCCAAGGCAGATTTGGTTTACTACTTTAAAAATCTTTTTAAATTACTTAGCAGTATCTAAATTCTCAACCACCAATTTCCTAGAAACTCCAGGGCGTCTAGATGGTTTTGCAACTATTTGTGACCAATTTCCTATAGGCTTAATACTAACCATAAATTCTTAACCAAACTGCCAGATTGAGTGGATTCGCTTCCTAGTATTAAATAAACTCCAAAACAGTGGGTAACAGTGAGGACTTTGATCACCTAACTGCTCCTATTTGTCATCTAGTGTTTCTTAAGGTTGTCTTTGGTCCTATTACTCCAGTAGGGCCTCAAACACTCAAGTTTTCCAACAAGAACAGTTCGATTTTTATTTCGAGTGATACTTGGCGTGTTTAAGTGTCAATTAACCTGTAACCAACAAACTAATCGAGGTACCTACAAGTCAGCACACTAGGGTTGTCTTATTACCAACTTAGCTTGCATTGGACTTCCTAGCTTCATTTTCTACTCGAGACTGAAACTAGGTGATGTAAGTGTAGTTGCACTTCTCACTTAACAAAAATATCAACAAGAAGGGGTGAGTGTTTACCTGCATTTACCAAAGGTTTGGTGTTCAAGAGAAGGAGAAGTCCCTGTGGAGTGAGATACATATTTGGACTTTCCATGATCAAGGATTATAAGATTTCCATGCAAGAAGTGGAAGTATTTGTGCATGCGTAATAAACACCTAAGAAAAAAGATTGTTGAGAAAGAACCTAAGAAGTCTGCAAGACTCTTTCCCTCAAACTCGAAATCATTAGACTCACTAGACTCTGATGCACTATCACTCCAATTCAAATTCATTGCCTTTTCGAATGTGACCTCTTTGTGAATGAAAGTATTATACTTGATGTATTGCATGACTCATTCATTTCAGGTGAAATTTGCTTTTTGGTTTACTCTATGTGATGTGTTATGTGGAACCAACTGTTATATTTCTTTTTATTTATTGACGTTTCATGTTTTGCTCTCTCTCTCTCTCTCTCTCTCTCTCTCTCTCTCTATATATATATATATATATCTATATATATACATATATATAATCTCTGTGTGTGTCTGTGTGTCAATACCTGACCCTGTAAGCCTCAGATTTGGACTATATTTTATGAGTTGTCAATCTTTCTCTATTTTTCTATAGTAGGGTCATGACCTCAGTTATGATATAATGTCCTGTGCAATGTCTAGAGTTATACTCTTTTTTGCATTCCTTGTTATTGTATTAACTTTAGTGGATGTGGCCTCTTTGTGAATTAAAGTATTATACTTGATGTATTGCATGACTCATTCATTTCAGGTGGAAATTGCTTTTGGGTTTACTCTATGTGATAGGTTATGTGGAACCGACTTATACTTCTTTTTATTTATTGATGTTCCATTTTTTGCTCTGTGTGTGTGTGTATATATATATTGATGAGGACATCATTATTAAACCATTCAAGGTTTATGAGCGGAAAAGATGGAAAAAGAAAAAAAATGATCGAGTCCTTTCATTGTGGCTGGATTAAGTGCAGACCATTACTTCTCTGCATTTATGGCTTTGTTTCCAGCAATTTATTGGGTTTATTTTCAGTTTTATTTTCTTCAATACTTGTGTCAGTTTCAGTTCAAATAAACTTTAATGCATAAGTTTCAGTTTCATAAAATTAATTAGGACACTTATGCATGAGTTATCTTTAGGAATTTGGGGAGTTTTTCTTTGTAATTTGGATTTTAATGCTAGTCTATTTGGGACTATTTGGGAGGTATTTTTAGATGTATCTTGCTGGAGAAAATGGGATGATGATGAATAAAACATTTTATCAGAAATTTTCTGGTTTGTTAATTTTCCTGCGATGGGAACTTTTGGTGTGAAGCCAAGTTTTGGGTGAGAAACCTTGTGATCATCCAGCTACTTTATCTTTCTACAATCCGAGGTTAATCTTTCTTGTCCTTGAGCTTTCATTATACATCTCTCAAGTAAGTGTTCCTTGATATATTATTCCCTTTCCCTGCAAACTTTCTTCTTTCTTTGTTTCTTCAATCTTACATCTATTGTTGAACTCACTACTATATTCTATTTAGTTCTCTGCATTAAATTAGAACAACCCTAAACTAGAGGATTCAACACATTCATTATACCACTTGAATTTTCCTTATTTGAGTGTGGGTGTTAGCTAATTTAAATTCAAAGCTTAAAATTAATTCTGGTTGGTCTTGGCTTTTGTATCATATCCTGCATCATATATATATATCTCTGTGTATGAATCAATACCTGACCCTGTAAGCCTTAGATTCGTACTATATACTATGAGTTGTCAGTCTTTCTCTATTATTTTATAGTAGGGACATGACCTCAGTTATGATATAATGTCCTGTGCAATGTCTAGAGTTATACTCTTGTTTGCATTCCTTGTCATTGTATCAACTTTAGTTACTCTCTTTGTGCTTATATGTCTTCTATATGGCTGACTAAAACCTTTTCTTTTTGGTGCTTCCATCTGCTTGCACAGATGCATATAAATAATTGTTTCTATTACTCTTTGATGTTTTCCATTATCATTACATCTTATGTGCACACCCATTTTTGCAGAGAATTCCAACACATGTATGTTTGCACACACAAAACATTCGAGATGTCACACCCTTACACTATACATTATTTGTTAGTCAAGTAATGTTCTCTCTGAAGTTGGAATTTGCAGTTGGTCTAACTTGGAGTTTCATATATACACAATTAGGTTGCATTGGCGGCTGTGATGAGACTCTTAGACAATTGACGGAAATTTGTGGAACTAGATCTCGGTTGTCAGGTTTGCTTGTCTGAGTAAATAAAATATTTTTTATTTCAAACAAAACGACCAATTTATATATGTATTGTTGTTACAGATGTTATATTTTGAGTAATCTTTCTACAAAATTCTTGAAGTCTTTCAGTTTCATATCTTATTCCCATCCTTTTCATTTTGCATGGCCCTCCACTGTCTGTACTCTGTAATAAACCAGGAAGTGACCTGCATGGTAGTTTTCTATCAGAGGATAGGGCATCATCATGGAGATGATTATCATACCTGCATTGTTTTTATGGTATTAGGATTAATTTTGTAGTTTTCCCCAAAATGGGAGAAACTTTTATTGAAAACAAAGCAGAAATTTGAATTAACATTAGGAAGCCTTGTAGTGGAGTGCAGGTTATAATTGTAAACAAAATAGAACTGGTTCAATAGTATGATACATAGCTTGGAATGTATAATAAGATAATCATGAATGTGATAAGACAGTTTTACTTGTAAGAGTGATGCAATCCTAGACGATAAGTTTGAACAAAATCTGCTGTACTATATCTAATTTTGTAGGTTTCCTATATTCGTCACTGAACAGCATATGAATTTTGGAAGTTGATCATTTAAGATTTTTCTATACAGAAAAATCAAAATTTTTTTTTACTGCATACTGTTGACTGTCTAGTCCAACTAAAGAGGAGTACTTAGATTCTTTTGTTGTTATACGTATCACCAAATACCAATTTTTTTACTATATGCTTGATATGTTTGTCAGCAAGAGGGCGAGGACCAGCAATGTCCAGTAATGTCCAACAAAGTAATACCAGGCAGGGTGCTTGCATATACTGTCACCAAACAGGGCATTCTTCAGGCGACTGCCCTTCCCAATCTTCAGGTCCTCGAAGTGCTAGGCCTCGAGCTATGAATGTACAAAGTGGTATGACTTCTGAGCTTCCATTTATTTTATTAGAAGTTATTGCATGGTTTAAATATCTGAGACAAGTTATAATCATGGGAGATGGAGCAGACAACGTTATACTGTTAGAGGAACGTATTAGCAGTCTCGTGGAACATGTAAATCAAAATGATAGTTATAGACTTTTTAGAACAAGACATTTTTTGAATACTTTATGCTGGTACCAGTGTGAGGGAAGCCTGCAGGGACAATCAACATATGGCTCTTATGGTAGTGATATTTTTTAGACGAATATTACTGAACAGTGGCATTTTTGGGAATGTCTTATTGTGCAGCCAGTGGGATTAAGCTTGCAGGATCTGATATGTTTATTTATTATTTTAAGCTCTTCCCCTAAAATACAGACGTAACACCCCCTCATAGTCATGTGAGCATAACATATGGAATTTGAAATTTTTTTTGAAGGTATTAGGATTCAAACAGAAGATTTAGTGCTTAAACTTTCACAAAATAAGACATTTATTCTAACACGTTGTGCCCCCCTGTTGTTAAAGTACACCAAGCAGACCTTAGTCCACGCAAAGGCATTAACACTCATTTTTAGTAAAGCATGATAATTGTCTCAACAGTTTCTGATCCTTGATCCCCTGGATTACCCCCGAGCGGCCAGTTGACTGAATTTGTGATTTTGTTGCTCTTCGAGCCCCGCTTGGGTGAACTAATATGCATTCTGATACTGTGTTTATTTAGCAGGACAAATATCAGTCTCATGTAATTCATGTGGGGAACCGTGTGCTTTACGAACTGCTAACACAGCAGCTAACAGGGGAAGAAAATTCTTCTCATGTCGGTCACAGGAGTGCGACTTCTTTGTGTATGTACACTATATAAATCATGAACCTATTATTTTTTTCTTTAAAAGCTGTCAAATAGGACCCTGCGGGACTTGTTTTGTGTTGTTTTTCATCGCTTACAAGTTTTATAAGTCTTATTTTTTAAATTTGTTTCCAAAAGAGTACAACTTATCTCTTTAAAGTAGTTACGATTTGTAATTTCATTTAAGTAGAAATTTACTTGACATTATATCCGAAATGACCAAAATGAAATAAGCTTTGAGAACATATTCATTCATTTGGAAAAAAGAATGGCCAAAATCAAATAAATTTGTCGTACATTAGAAACTAAATATTAGTCTTGGTTTACAATTATTTTTGAACTAAATAATTCATTGCTTTTCTTCAAATGAATTTAACTGGGATTTTATTACACACACACACACACACACAAAAAAAAATCACGTCAAAGAAATTATTATAATTCTTATTTTAATTTTGTGATTGGAATTATATTTAGCTTTTCAACTTTATTAAAATTGTTTACATATCTGTATTTGGTTTGGATATTAGAAATTAGAGCAAAATGGACATTTTGGTTTTTGTAATAAATATATGTTAGTATAATATTATGACATTTTGGGAAAATATTTTGAAAGTAGGACTCCGGTCTTACAAAAATGTTTTACGAATCATTAGTCTTTCCAAAGGAAAATTTGAACTGATCTAGACTTTTCCATAAAATTATGATCTATACTTTTCCATAAAATTATACTTGCTACAATTTTATCTGGTCACAAGAGTCGATAATAATTGTCACCATCATCATGAATTATTATTTTAATAAAGACATTAGTTAGGCTTCGGAGGTAGCTACAAGGTTGGACATAGTGGCCTGCCCTGAGGCAAACTTAGTAGAAGCTTATCTCTAGCAGGCATCTGAGGACACTTTAGGTTTCCCTCTGGAAATGACTTGAGTAGAACATACAATGCATAAATTAAACTGTAGATTAGTTTTAAAGTAAAAACAAGTCTGCAGGTTTATGGAGACCTATCTAGTTACCAGTCTATACACATTACTTCTTGTGCAGGTGGGAGGATAGCCTCAACAATGGCAATGGAGGAAGAGGTTTCCAGCGTGCAAACATTAGTGCCTCAGCATCTAACCCCAGTCGGAGTGGTGGCCGCAGTAGAGGTGGCCGGGTTGGAGCTCATGCTGCTGGTGTCACTTTTGTGTCAGCAACTGGTGATCCCATCTCTGGTAGAAGATGTTTTGTTTGTGGAGATCCGTCGCACTTTGCACATGTTTGCCCGAATCGTGGTAACTGATGCACCTCATATCATATGGGAGTACGTCTTGAGGTATTTTTGTGCTTAAAGATTGATGTCATTTGCCAAAGTAGATAATGCAATATCAGCTTAGGTTCCCCTAGTTTTCAATAGTGATGTTGATGCGTGAGTCAACTGAATTTTCATTTGAATGGAGTAACGTGTAGCCCAGTTGATGAGAAAGTTGTTATACACATAGGTATCGGAAACAGAAAAAGGTCGGTACTTTTTTTTTTAGGAGATGTCAAATTTAGCTTGTTTTTTCTTATTAAATTATAATTTTTTTTTTTTTTTGCCCTTTTTCATTTCGTTCCACTTATTTTAGCACGAGCTCTATTGTGTAGCTGGTACTAACCAGCAGTACACCCCCAATAGATGATGGGTTGGGCCAGGGTAAGACTCACATAATATTGTTGGTCAGTGTACAACATTACTAACATATGATAAGATTATTAGATAATGCCTCATAAATGAAACTTTTAAATTCAAAAAATTTATATATTTTAATAACATTTTAAGGATAAAATCACGTCATTTTATAAATTGGCATCGAACACATGAATGCTCATGAGTGTTCAAATGCTCTTCGAACGGTTTTTTGCTGTTGTCATGCAGTGCAGTTGCAACAGAGGTAGGAACTAAAGTGTGTAGCAATAGTGAAGTCTAATTGTAGTGCAATGACGATGAGATGTTCAAACAGGCAGTGTGTATGTAAAACTGTCTTTGAATTTTTAGTATATTTACATAAAAGTTTATGAATAAGCTGAAAAAATGTTTGAAACTCATCAATAATTAAGTCTAAAATTATTGGGACTTCTAAAGGCTAAATTTTACTTTGGGTCCTTATAATTTTGGTTAAGTTTTAATTTAATCCTTGTAGTTTTAATTGTTCTTATTTAGTTAAGTAATTTACAAATTATTGCAATTCAAGACAATAATATTTTTGTCTATTAATTTGTCAAATTTATTGCGATCATGTACTTTGTAACCCAATACGATTTTGGTCTACGGCACATATTATTGATTCAACGACGAATCTAACAAATTAATGAAGGAATATACTAGCGTGTTTTTAATTGGAATGATTTATAAATTACATAAATAATTAAAAGAAACCAAAAGGAAAATAGCGGTCCTTTAAATGCATTCCAAATACAGCTGCATTCAAATTTTCAGTTCTCTAGTTGCATGCACCAAAGCATCCCCGTCTAAAGGAACGAGCTGTGACTTTTTTATTTTTTATTTTTTCCTTGTTTTTGAATTTTTTCACTTATATTTAAATTTGGATATATTCTTTTAAACAAATGCCAAACAAAGGATTTTATGGGCAAATAACTCAAGTTTTAGAGAAAAATTTTTTTGTAATAAGAATATGGCTGATTTGATATCTTAAACCAATAACGTGATTGTTGATGCTGGCTCAAAATGAACCGACTCGTGTCGCTCCCTAAAAATGTGCATCAGAAAAAAAGAAAAAGAACTTCCAAAAGTTAAAATAGTCAAATTCATGGCCGAGAAATCCCTTTTTCTCACCCTTAAATCAGTTATTACATATTCAAGCGGCTAGCCAATTATCTCGACCGTGCAAATCAGGAGACCAGAGGAATAAAAATGATGTCACTTAGGAGACAAGCTCTGAAAAATAGTACAACAAATGTCACTGTCTCAAGTAAAGAAAGACAAGCGTGGCATAGAGGGCAGAATCCCAAAAAACCTTTTTCTGAAGAGTGCTGCTATTTTTACACCCCTAATTTTTTCTTTGCACACAATTTTCTCCTACACACCCCTTTTCAATATTTGAAATACAAAATTTCTTTTTGACACACCCCTATTATGACTAAAATACCCCAATTTTACTAATATGCCTAAATTTCTCCTTACACACCCCCTCAACCCAACCACTATACACCCCAAAAAACACATCTACATTACACACCCTCCTACCCCACCCCACTTCACACCCAACCAATACACCACATTGCATACACCCAACTTCACAACCCCATTGCCGACACCCACCTTCGGCTTCATCACCGCCATCAAATTTCTGCCGTCGTCAGCACCGCCATCGTCCATTACACAGCCGAACGAAGTGAGTTTTCCCGAGTGCCACATTTTTTGTTTATGTAAATGTAAATGTAATACTTTTTGAGTGATTTCAATTAGTTAATCCATCTCAAATACTGTTTTCGTCTGTTTGAGATGATTTGTAGCGAAGATTTTCGGGTTTTAGAGTGAGGATTTTCGGGGTTTTTTTTTTTTTTTTTCTGAGTTCGCAGCTCGTTCGGCACTGGTCTGCCGAACGAATTCATTTCATTCGGCAGCCATATACCGAATGAAATGAATTGGTTCGGCTGTACTCTACCGAACGAATTCAAAATTTCGGATCTCCCTGTTTTGGTTTAACAGATGGCTGTCGAACAATTCATATTGGTTCGACAGCCACCTGTCGAATAATGAATACTGGTTCGATGGTTACCTACCGAACGAATGCAAAATTTCGAATTTCCCTATTTTGGTTCGATATCCATCTGCCAGTTGCTAACATGGTTTGACAGCCATCTGCCAAACAGTTGCCACTTGGTTCGACAGTCAACTGCCGAACAGTTGCAAGTTGGTTCGACAGTTAACTGTCGAACAGTTGCTATTTGGTTCGACAGTCAACTGCCGAACCACCTGTGTTGAATTTTTTTTTTTTTTAAAGTCTTTGAAAAATCATATATTTGCTAAAATAATTTTCAATTTCTTGTTTGAAAATATAGGATGGACAGAAGAAGAGTTAGACGTGGTGCATCTTCATCCAGAGGGGAAGTCCCCGATGTTGCCGATGATGTGCACAGAACACGACCCACAGCTTCTGGGCGAAGAAGGCTAGTACAAGCACGAGCTAGTCGTGAGGCAGTTCATGAACAAGCTGAGGTTCCGGTTGAGGATTACAATGAGGATAATCCTAACGAGCTTGCTGAGCCTTTCCCGGGAGGGCCTATTGACACGTCCCTGTTGAGGAGTTATGGAACTCACGTAGCTGCTGACATTTGGAACAACGAGGTATGATCTTTAACAGTTGGTATTATATGCTTGTGTAACTTGCAGTAATAATGAGTGAATTTGTTTGGTTATGTTTGAATTAGGAACGGGAGCCTTTGAGGTGCATGTCCAAAACCACCAAGCTTCGTGAGCGGAAGTTGTGGGCCAGAACAGATAATGACCGGTTGAAGGGATATGTCATTAATTCTGGATTGACATCACTGGTGCAGTGTTCTTACCGTACAATTGATAAAGTGTTGGTATCTGCTTTTGTTGAGAGGTGGCATCAGGAGACCAATACATTCCACCTGCCTTTTGGTGAGATGACCATCGCACTAGACGATGTAGCCAACATTTTAGGCATTCCGGTTGGTGGTGCACCAGTGGCTACACTTGTCGAGGATAACATTGCTTCTGAATATCTACTAACTTCATATTTAGGAGTTAGAGGGGATCAAGCATCAGAGCAGTTGATGGACTTTGGTGGTGAGTACGTACGATTAGAGTGGTTACGTACGTGCTTTAGTGATGTCACTGATGCCAACTCTGAGCATAAAATCCAATGTGCAGCCCGGGCATATCTGTTGTATTTATTGGATTGTACCCTGTTTGTAGATAAGACTGGCACAAGGGTACAAGTCCAATATCTCAGACTGCTCACTGATCTAGACACCGTTAGCCATTATGCATGGGGCGCTGGATGCCTAGCATGGTTGTTTAGGCAGTTTGGATTTGCCTCTCGAGCTGGTGTCAAGAAAATCGGCGCATATCTGTCCACAACCCTACTCGCAGAAGCGCATTTGACCCACACGCCACATCGGATATTGCATACTATCGGGTACATAAATTTACACAATAAATTTTCTCATTTTCCGACTGCATCTGCTAATGTTCGTATATTTTGGCTTTTAGGAGCGCGAGGCTAGGATGCTACGGATTACCCAGCCGATTATTAACATGGGCGAAGAAGTTGCTATCACATGTCCTACTCAACTCTATCAGTCGGTTCAGAGTTTGCAACATATTTTACAGGGGACGCACTTGCAGGACACTATGACATAACAACGCGGTTCGAGACGGCGTCCCCGCGAATGATTATGCGTTGATATTTTTGTAGTTTGTGTAAATAGATATAATTGATAATTTATAGCCACAATGGTTAATTTATATAATTGAACTACCTCATTATTTAAGTGAAATACTTAGGTTCATGCAAAAAAAAAAAATCCAAATATACAAAAATGAATATACTTGCCATGATAAATCCACATACTTATATATATATTTAAGTCTAGTGGATGCAATACAATAATCTCATCATAAGTCAATATAAATGCATTAAGTCCAAAACATAATCAATCACTATCAAGAGACACAGGTTCTTGTGTGGATTGTTGTGTGGATTGATCGCTATGGCACACAAGTTCTTTGAATTGCTCAAGGCGATGTTGGTATCTAGTATACCATATGTTTGTGCTTTCGATGGCATACAAGGTCCACACGGTAGGAATAGGTGGCATGAGGTGATCCAGTACTAAGTGTACCTATAAAATAGCATTACACATGAGTCTTAAAGATAATTTAGATATCCAATAAAACAAACCATATAATTCAATGTGTACCTGTACGAAATGATCGTTATTGACAAAACCGATACCAATCTCACGAATCTCGGATCTCTCTAGTATATCTGGGTGTACGCTAAATGGTAAACATGTTAAGCATAACGACCTAGATACATGGGTCACCACTACACCATAGCATGTCGCGATAACATATCCCATCTTCGGCATGTCCATCCAATAATCCTTTGGTGCAAGAAGAGGTTCTTCAAAATACTCAATCGAATGCTTTAGCTCAGCAACTCGAGATCGACCAAATATGGACTCATATAGGATGGACAATGACCGTAACGAGTGGAATAAATCTATGCGCACTTTCCGCCACGCATCTTCACCTAACCCTAAAGCCAAAGCTATGACTCTATAGCCACAATGACCGTCAGATTTCACATCAGTGGCACTGGTAATGAATGGCCTTATGCTAGCTTTGAATTGTTGTGTATACCGGTGGGTCGGACCAGATGGCGTGAGTGATGCCTTATATGCCTGTAGAAAAATATAAATAAATTCGATTATGCAATGAGTATTAGTAAAATAAAGTAAGATCATCTGAAAGAATTATATACCTTCAATTTGGATACTCTTGCCTTTGGCATCTTTTTTGGCAAATTGGTGCCAACTGTACATACTGTAGGTGATGGTGAGTGGCTACCTTGACCCGAAAGTGCATACTCAAAGGCAGATGGCAAACGGCGGGTAGAATTTTCGGCTTTACTAGGGCGCCCTTTAGTCTTTACCTTCGCACGTCGTTCTTTTAGCACAGTTATCTCTGGATTCATAAGCTCTTTTATTTTCAAACTTATCATCCTCTTAGTGTCCTCGTTCTGTCCTTCCATCTATATTGCTAGTCTATCAAGTGTTGACTGAACCGGTGGATTTGACACTATCACTTGTGGTTCGTGAAGCATATCCAACTTTCTCCAACGGGGATGCACTGAATCAAGTGGAATATGCATCTTACGTCGCCTATATGACAAAATCTCATGTGCACATGGCAAACAGTGTGTATGGCGAATAGTGCAATCACCCGGTAATGTTCCGGTCGGATTCGAATCGGCCCTACAAAAAGAAAAGAATTATATTAGTCAGTAAGCATCACATTAATGAAGTAGGAAAAACTAGTAATTATAGTTGAATTAATATCCAAATTACCGGCCAATCTCACAAGCAATTATAGTCAATGCCGCCATAGATACATAACCAATCAAATCCTTCAATTCCGGCTGTCTCATTTTGACTTGGACAAACGTGCGACTCTTCTCAAATGATGCCTTAATGTGTGTATGCTGCAATACTAACAATGAGTGTATATGTGCCCAAGAGGTATCAAAGAGAAGCTGGTAATAAAGTCAAGTTAGTTTATATGCAACACAATATAATAATTAACCACTAATGCCAAATATGTGAAAGTGTTTACCTATTGGAAGTTGTATTACCAAAATGCAAACATGTGTCTGTCCATACAGCCACAAACTTCTCCTTGAAAGGTATCAACCAAGTGTCCTTCAAATAGTCAATAACTCCATGAACTCAACCGAACTTAGATTCAATCTGTTGTAAGTCTCTTAAATACACATCTTCTGACGTTGAATTCACCAAGGAATACTATGAACTATAAAACTTATCCCAATCATCCTTGGTTCCAAACTTTTTCTTGCAATTTGCCATCACATTTTTGCTAATGTGCCACCTACACAATAAATGTCTAACAGTAGGAAAAACTGCAGAGATTGCATTCATGAGTGCTAGATCTCGGTCTGTGACAATCACACCAGAAAGACAATCATCGCTGAGTAACGACCTCAATCTAGTCAAAGCCCAAAATGTAATTGTCTTCCTTCTCATAACTAATGTAAGCAAATGCAACTGAGAAAGTCATGTTTGTGGATGTGACCCCAACAATCTCAAAGAGTGGCAGAGGGTACCTATTAGTCTTATACGTGCAATTCATGATCAATACATGTGGAAATGCACGTAAGAGATCAACACAACCAGGGTGGCTCCAAAACATATCAGTCATAATATCATCACCACTAGAACATCTATGCCACTCAAAGTATTTGTGTTCAGATAACTTACTTAGCAGACACTACATTTCGGTTTTTCCAACCTTCTCTTTCACCCTATTGCGGTGTCTGACATTGTATATTGTTTTGATTGTTGTTGTATTCGAATAATCCCTTTCCTTTAAGATGGTCAAAATCTGCTTCGGTTTTACTAAACTCTTCGACATATCCACCAATAAAAAACTCTCTGTTTCAGATAATCTCCCCACAAATGAATGTTCTTCACCAGTAACTAAAACTTTATGGTTATGCACTCCACATACCACACTTAGCATCCATTCATCTTCATTACCAGTTTGCACACCCTTTAATGAGAAGGGGCATCCACATCTTTTTGTAGTAGAGTCCCTACCATCCTTAGGACGTTTTACTATACAACTATCGACATCACACTTGGATGGCCTATGGCGACCACTTCGTTCGCAACCAAGGAACACTCTAGCTTTCTTCTTCCCCACCCCTGCTGTATTAGACCTCATAATGACAATGCCTATGTTATTCGTCCTTCCTTGTGCACGTGCCCAATTAACCAATGCATCCCTCGAATGAAATATCTACACAAATATAATTTACATTATTCACATTTCAACTACATTTACAACATATATTTCCCAAATAACAAATTCATACCTCCTTTGTTGTGAATTCATTACTATAGTCACGTGAGTATTCGGTCAAAACCTCGACCTCGACCCCAATGTAGTCCTCAACCTTGCTGTTTCGAGTAGAAGCACCACCATATTGCTCATATTGTTCATCATCCTACACATAAAACATGAAAATAATGTTAAAACAATACGTTCGGTAGAATATTACAGAACGAAATGAATCTGTTCGGTAGAAGGTTACCGAACGAGATGGTAATGTTCGGTAGTAATCTGCCGAACCAATAACTTGGTTCGACAGTTGACTACCGAACAATATCGATTTTACGTAAAGCAAATACTTCATTCGACAGATGTCTTCCGAACATGTGTACAATTTTCGGTAGATTGCTGTCGAAATTTATAAGTTCATTCGGCGAACAGTCACCGAATGGAATTTTAAAATTTTTTTTGTAATTTTCATTCAGCAGATAACCACCGAATATATTAGTTGTATTCGGTAGACATCTGTCGAACAATTGAGAATCGTTCGGTACTGGTTCGCCGAACGAACCGCGAACAGAAAATGAAAAAACACGAAAAAAAAATACAAAAAATTACGATCATACCTCGTCTGAAGGCGAATAAGGGACGAGTGAAGGCTCCATTCATAAAAACTAATATGTATTTCTACAATATTATTTCCTATATGTGACCAAGAGAGAAAATTTAGGGTTTAATGGAGGAAAGATGAAGAGATGAGGTTATGAGAGGGGGGGTGTGCAATGAGAGTTTTAGGATTATTTTGGCTGAGGTTTAAGAGTGTTGGGTGGGGGTGTGTAAGAGTGTTGGGTTGGGTGTGTAAGGAGAGTTTTTTTTTTCAAATCATAAAGGTTGTCCTTTTTGGTCATTTCTCCTTGTGTCAATTAGGTAATTTCATAAATTAGATTGTTAGGGGTATGCAAATAGCAGCACTCTTTCTGAATATTAACCAGTGTTGTCTTCTACAAGTGTTTCCTTTTAGGTAGTTACCAATCTGTTATCACCACTTTTGTTATTTTCTGGCTATTTGTTTCCACTTGTAATTTCCATTTTCTTTTTCTGAAAGAAAAGAAAGTATTTATTTCTCTTGTTATTTGCTATATTTTGGTTATTAATATATTTTCTACTTTCCTTTTATGCGAAACTCATGGTTATAAATAGTGTGAAGAAGGTTTACTCTTTGCCTTTAGATTTGATATAAATGCACATTTATTCATATTTTGGTTTGACTTGTCTCTTGTCTCACTGAACTATTAGAATTTTAATAGCATTTAAATGAATAACTTCCTTTGCATTTTGGTTATTACGTACCAACGAACAATAGTTATATATGTCTTAACCATATTTTCTCTTTATCAGTTCTTTTTTTAGCCATTGCGCTTATTTCCAAGAGTCTATTTACTTAGAAATAGTATGGTTAGGTAAAGGATATGGTCAGATTTATGGTAAGGACTACCATTAGCTACCAATCTCACCCACGCCATATTTTTCTTGTTTTGCCCTTTAAAGTTATTTTTTTTAATTTGAGTCAATCTGAGTTGATATCAGTATCAACTACCTTTGAGTTTACACATAGGGTATGTCTTTACACAAATTGAGCGAAGTCATCTAGGCAAGGAAAAAGCCTTGGCCGAGATTCAATACTGAATCTCATCCCACAATTGCCTGATCCAAAGCTCGGCCCATATATCAAAGTCAAGGCTTCCCCCTGTTTTCTTTCCGTCCTTGAAAGGCAGTGGCACACCCCAACCTCTTTGCCCACGTGGCACAAAAGACCCCATTTTTTAGCCAAAACAATGATAGCACATATGCTCTTACTTCATCATATAAAATTTTCTCCAATTTCAAAATAAAATCTATTTTATGGGATGACAAAGTCAGCCCATATCTCTATTATAGATAATTTTTTTCCCAGGTTTTATAGGCAAACAACTCATACGAAGATGTCTAATACAAGTCGATTTACTTTTTAATGAGTGGAGTGCGTCATTTGCATGTGTTGAACATTTCAATACAACCTAGAGAAATTGTTGAATAGTTTCAACCCTAAAATTATTTACAAATATCTTTCTTTTCTTTTTTTTGGGTTCCATATAAATGTGAACAATGAGTAAACCAATAAAACTTACAAAAATAAATTAAAGTCACGTTCACTTGTGAGTTACCGTTCAACAATGTCAATAGTCTTGTTGGTACTATAAATAATTTGCCACATGTCACCACCCTGATATCACCGCATGGAAGAAAAAAGCAACAAAGATAATAGCCATCCAAGGGAAGTCATAACTTCTCTCCAAAACCCCACTACACTCCATCTTTATTCATTCATTATTTATCATTTAAATTGCCAAGATTAGTCTTACTATTTTGTGACTTTCAAACCTTATGTGGATGTGAGGATATTAATTTTGACAATTCAAATGAGAAGTGCATATCGTGTTTTGAGGAATGCTAATAACCCCACGTGCGCTTCTAAAGATTGTGGAAGAAAATCACATGTAATGACCTACTAAAGTAAATCTATTTCTTTTTTGTAATAGCAATTCTATAATTTAATTTGATTCACATAATTAATTGATTATAAATACTCCAACTTTAATCAACTAATTATAAAATTAAATCTAATTTATACATGATTAATTAATTTAATAATACAACTTAACTAATTAATCATGCATAAAAACTTTAAAGAAAAAGTAAAAATTAAATACCTGGTTGTAGACCTCCTTAGCTTAATTAATCTCTAGAATAGAATTGTTAAAACGCAAAATTAAAATCTAATAAGTAATTAACTTCAAAATAAAATAACTTAACCAAGTTCAAGAGTCTTACCCAAAGACTTTACCAAGGCGAGTAAAAAATTTGGCATAGTTTCTCTACAAATTGCCAAAATTATTTGTTTGAGATGGTCCTTGGTGCAAAATCCTTAAGGGCACCTAAGAAGACAACCAAAACAAATATTTTAAACTTAAGAGACTCCCAACAAGTGGTTTGTCTCAAGAAAACTTTGGAAAAATCATAAAGTTTCAACTAAAGGTGTGAAGTGAAAATGAAGGGGTGGTTCTCTATTTATAGGCTTGAAAAAATAGGAAAAAATAGTGAATTTTTTATGTGGGATAGGAAAAAATCGAACCGGGTCTGGGAATTTAAAACGGGTTAAGGTGCAGGTCGTTGTGTGAGAGAAAACGGAACGGCGGAGTGGGTCGGACGGGTCGTGTGAATGGATTAGCAGTTTGGGCAAAACGATGCGTCGTCTAGAGTGTATGGTTGAGATACAGCGTTGTTTGCGTCGCACGGGGGCCTGTGGATGCTATCTTGCTCACACCGGAAGCTCCGTGTGAGCGTACACACGCTAGGCCGCATTCTGGGGCATCGAATCATCATCGAGGTGTAACACCCTGAATTTTCAGCTTATATTAATTTTGTTACTTAAGCTTTTAACCTTGTTCTTAAGGTTTGTTTAAAGGACTTGAAGTTTTCCTTAATTTTGTTTTAACTAACTTAGACATTTGGTCGTGATTTTGAAGTTTAGTTGTGTGAAAGTGAATTCTTAAAAAATAAAATTTAAGAGTTTGGTGATTAATTTATTTGTTTTCATTTTTCGAAATTAAATTATGAGATGAGAAATTTTCATAATTTTTCTAGAAATGATTTGATTATTTTAAGGCTATAGGAAATTAGTCCTCATTATTACGAGTCCGTAGGATTTTTCGAAAAATTATTTGGAGTCCCAAGCTATTTGGTGATTTAACAAAGTTTAAAGAAATAGGAAAAGAATTGAAAAAGGAAAAAAATGTTGGCTGGGTTGACAGCCACCCACGTGGCGCGCTGCCATTCACCTAGCCAAGGTGACGTGTCGCCACTGAGGCGCAAGCAGACAAGCTCACTTGAGCTGTGATGTGGTGTGCCACTCAAGATTAAAACCGGTGTTTTAATCTCCACCGTCTGGGTTCATTAAACCCATCAAATCGTGGCCGTTGATTTCAATTAAAGCAACCGGTCAGCCCTTTGATCCGCGTGCACAGTAACGGGCCAACCCGGCTCTGTTTCCTCTCACTATCCTAGCGACCCATTGGGTTTTCTGACCCAACTCGTGATTTTTGTGTGTTTTTCCCTTGTTTTTGACACTTTTGAGCATCTTATCCCACATTGAAAAATTTTAGAAACTTCACACCCTCTTGTGCTTATATATAAAGGCCATTGTATTTCATTTTCATTTGCATCACCAAATAGAGTTTGAGAGCTTCTCACTCTAACTTTGTTTTCTCTTTCTCTCTCTAGAAATATTATTATTCTTTCTATTCTGAAGCAAACTTATATTTTTGAGATGCTCTCTCCTAGTAAAATATTTTGAGGTAGTCCCTTGGAAGAGAAGACCTAAGTTTGAAGGAATCTCTTAGGAGTGAAGTCTAGATTTGGAGGTCTACAACTAGGGTAAGTCTTTTATTTATTTTTCAGCTTTTTTTTTTTTTTTTTAGGCTTTCATATTAGGTTGCATGCTTAGATTAATGAAGTATGATTTATTTATTAATTATAAATGTCTAGGTTTACTTTAGACATTTAATTGCTTAATTTATTTAGTTAATTAAGCATGATTAGTTGTTACCTTAATTTGAAGATTTAATTAAAGGTTATTAACTTGTAGAGATTAAATTAGATTTAAGCTATTATTCAAGCTTGATTAATTAGTAGAATATTTTGGAGAAATACTAATTAATTAAATATTTGGATAATACTTAGAATTGATTTATTTTAACCTAAATTAAATTGTGGAATTGCTTTAAACCAAAGCAATTAGTCAAGTGATTTGATTTTGAAATTAACTTGAAACTTAGAAACCCTAAAGAGTAGAGTTTAGTCTACTTCAAACTAGAGTTTTTAGGGACGTGTGACCTAAATGGATGGGTCATAACGGGATTGTGTTGAACTTAACTTTTGACTAAGTTGTCGTATTGTTGGACACTAGGAACACCAGTTACCGAATGATTTCTTTGTGACATAACAAGAAGGCGATGGGTTCGAAACATATGAGAATACATAGGCTATGTAAAAGAATACGTAAAGAGCATTGAATTTTAGGTAGGGGGATTTATCCTACATTCTTAATTATGGACTTTGTGTGTGTTTGTGTTTTTAAACTATTATAACATGCTATATTTATATGATTGGTCTGAGAGTTTGGGTAGCGTAGTACGTGACCTTGGGTTCAAATCCCTAAACCTTCTAGAAAAATTGATTTGTATATTATGGGGAGTTTAGCAAAGCTAATACATGGCTACGTGGACTTGTGCGAAACGTGTGGACCCATGATTGATCAGGTGGCAGTAAATACGGTTTCTCAATTGCGAGTTCTTATCTCTGTTTACCAGGGCAATCTTGCTATGGATGCTATCCTCTTTGATTATAGCTGTCCATAGTCATATCTAATGTGTATCGATCATCTGTATTATTGTTATTTATGGATTTTTATGCATGTTTACCATATTGTTGTACAACTGAGTCATAAATGTTTGTAAATTATTACAAAGGAAATATTTGAAGAACTTATTTTGGATGATTTAAGAATCCGATGGAAAATGATTTTCACTGGAAAAGTTTTTGTGGTTTTCAAACCTGACAGAGTCCTCTAAGGGAAGCTATGATAGTATGAGATGCTTACCCCCTACATTGTTTTTATGTTCCTTGTTTATTGGATGTTTATATAGGTGCGAGCATGGTAAAGAGATGAATTAGGACAAAGGTCGAGCAAAGTAGTATATTGAGACTTGTCAACTTCCTAGATTTAATGGGTGTTGTTGTTTATTCGATACTTCGTATCAAGCATGTTTTGTTGATTTCTCCTCTATTGATTTGAGATGGTTTTGAGCTATTCATTTTGATTATACATTTGCGTAGTTTTGAAACCTTTATTCTATACTTGCTATAATTTTCGAATTTATGAAATTATTCAAGATTGCAATGAACTACCGTAACCTTGAGGGTTGGTTTTATAAAGAAGTTTTATTTTTACGTCATATGTTTTTCGCTATTTATTATCTCTGATCCAACCGGGTCCAATTAATAACATGTTCAACCTATCTTGGGTATCTTGGTGGATTAATGTTTGATGAGTGACATTAATCTCTTGAGACATTGGAGATAGGTGCATTTGTTGCATACCTGGGGTTCAGGGCGTGACCCAAGGAGAGTCCAGGATTGCGCCACATCAGCAATCTGCGTGAATTTCTAATTTCTGGATTTTTTTTCCTATTTTCTAAAATTCTCCCCAACTTAAATAAATCACCAAAAATACATCCGAGTTTCAAAAAATCTCCTAAAAATTCCTACGTACTCGTGAGGCTGAGTACTAATTATCTATGGCCTCAAAACATTATTTTGATTTCCATAATTTTTTTGAAAAATTCAACTTCTCCAAATAAAATTCCAAAAAATCAAATAATTAATAATCTAAAATATTTATCCAACTCTAAAAATCCGTAATTCCTTTGTCCAAACTTGGATTCAACGAATCAAACGTCGGTATTCTAGAAAAACGAGCTCTACACTACCAAGGTCTAACCTTAGTCACTTGGACTTCAGAAAAATTTGTCAACTTGAAGAATAAAACCAAATTCTATTTAAACAAACCGAAAAATTAAAATACAGTAAATTTTAGGGTCTCACAACTTGACCTGGAGATAAATAAACATAATTGATGAATTCCTGATGTCGAAACACGATTGATGAACTCCTGAACTCTTGATGCCAAAGTGTTTTCTTAATCCAGTTGAGGGTGAAATTCAGTATGAATGCATAGCTTGATTGTTCAACCATGGGGATATTTATAGATCTCCTTGATCTTGTCCCCCAAGCCACCTTCCCTTCCCNCCCCCTCTCGTCTCCCCCCCCCCCCCAATTCCACGTCCTGCATGGATGGATAATGCTTGAGGTGGGGTGATCATGGGTTAGTTCATACCCATGTTCCCAAGAAATAGGGATGTGACTGTTATTTGGCATGTGACAATTGCTGGAAATGACTTTGGGATATTGATTTATACTTTTTTTGGACCGGACCTAATATATGGCTTGAAGCTTCCTTTCTTTTAATTAGGCCCAATTCCTCATGCTTAATATCCAGGCCTAATCTGGTTTCTTTGTTATTGACATGGCAAAACCGGGTCCCACAACATGTATTCTAGGATTGTTGTTCCTTTGTTCACAAGTATCCTAATTGTATTTAGCTAGGTCAAGTCTTGTATCATATATATATATATATATTAATATATATATAAAAGAATGCTATAAAACTAACTGATTAGTAAGTTAATATAAAGCTAACCATTCTGTTGGGCTCACTGCATAATGTAATCTCAAAATTCGAACCGTTTATTTTTTAGGCCCTACTTCAAAGATCATTCCTGTAAAAATCTCTAAAATCAGAAGTTATTTAGCCATTTGATTATAATAACAACTATTTTTATGCTTTTATCGAAAATACTGATAGTCTATTCATTTAATCTTAATTAAATGGCTACATAATTTTCGATTTAGTTGATTTTTTGCAATAATGATCTTTGAAGTAGGGCCTAAATAATTGATAGTTCAGATTATGAGATTAGTTATGTGGTGGGCCCAAAAGCATGGTTAACTTCGTATTAACTTGCTAACTGATTAGCTTTAAAGCACTCCTCTGTGTATATATATATATATACAAAAATGCTCTAAAGCTAACTAGTTAACAAGTTAATACAAAACTAACCATTCTGTTGGACCCTACCGCACAATGTAATCTCGAAATCTAAACCGTCGATTTTTTAGGCCCTACTTCGAAGATCATCTCTATAAAATATATCCAAAATTAAAAGTCATTTAGTCATTTGATTATAATAACAACTATTTATATGTTTTTATCGAAATCAATGATCGTCTATTTACTTGATCACAATTAGATAATTAAATGATTTCTGATTTAGTTGATTTTTTGCAATAATGATCTTCGAAATATGGTCTAAAAAATGAACGGCTCGGATTATGAGATTAGTTATGTGGTGACCCTAAAAGCATAATTAGCTTCGTATTAACTTGCTAATCAATTAGTTCTATCGGTGTTTAGCAAGTTTGTTTTATTTTCCTTTTTGCTGGTGTTTTTTGGTTCTTTGTAGATTCTCTAGCACGCCCCCATTAATGTGACAAATTTCTTTTAGTCGGACGCTTTGTTCAATCTTTGGCTACCAGTAAGCCTTTTTTTTCTCCTTCTTGTCCCGAAGATTGTTTTTATAATTGTTTCTAATATTAATGAAAATCTAATTGGGTATGAAGCATTGGAGAACTTCTCTGAGGTTGGGGTATTCGCAAGGCTGACGAATGGTTACTGTCTTGTTTCCAATGGAGGCCCTGAGAACTTGTACTACACATTTATGGCGTTGTTGGGAACTACCATCCCTGTAGTTAAGACCTCCATCGACGGCAATCACAACATTGGCCGCCTCTGCATTGGTATTCAATTCAATCCACTTCAATTTCATTTGCTTTTTGTTTCCTGCAATTGAGGTTTTAATTATTGAATAATACAAGATAGAAAGAGAAATTTGAAAAGCTAATCATTTTTTGTTGCCATTAAAGACTTTTAACCCTTTTAAAAAAAAATTTAGAATTTTAACTCTCGAGTAGTGCTCGAACCCCCCCTCGAGTATTATTCGAACCCCATCGTGTAGTGCTCGAGGGGTGTTCGAGCACTTCTCGAGGAGAGCTCGAGTACTACTCGAGAGTCAAATTTCTAAAAATTTAAAAAAGAGGTTAAAAGTCTTTAATTAACTTCAATTTGAGTTAATTTTCCAAATTTCTCAAATAGAAAGGCAAAGCAAATGAAATTGAAGTGGATTGAATTGAATACCAATGCAGAGGCGACGAGAAATTTGGAAAATTAACCCAAATTGAAGTCAATTAAAAACTTTCAACCTCTTTTTTAAGTTTTTAGAAATTTAACGCTCGGTTAGTGCTCGAGCTCCCCTTGAGAAGTGCTCGAACACCCCTCGAGCACTACTCGATAAGGTTCGAGAAATACTCGAGGAGGTTCAAGCACTTCTTTGAAGGGAATTCGAGCACCACTCGAGAGTTAAAATTCTAAAAATTTAAAAAAAGTTAAAAGTCTTTAATAGCAACAAAAAAATGATTAGCTTTTCAAATTTCTCTTTCTATGTTGTATTATTCAATAATTAAAATCTCAATTGCAGGAAACAAACATGGGCTTCTTCTTCCTCACAACACAACCGACCAAGGTCTTATTCATACCTTTGTATCTTCTTCCCTATTTTTTTTTTCTTCTTATTTTACGGGGAGGGGTTATGCTCTGTATAAATTCAATGCTTTTGTGATTTATTGACCTTCCTTTCTTATTGAAATTGAAGAATTGCATCACTTGAGGAACTGCTTGTCTGATCAAGCTGTTATTGTGCGCATTGAAGAGAGAATATCTGCTCTTGGTAATTATATTTTGTGCAATGATCATGTTTCTCTTATACACCCTGATATTGACCAGGTATTGTTTCTACTTATTAGATGTTGGTTTTTGATTACCCGCATGCATGTTCTGGTTTATTGTTAATTTCACTAGCACAAAGCACAATTGTTTCTATGAAATTCAAGCAAGTAACCAGTAAAGCTCCTTCCACAAATAGACCATCATTATCCAAAAAAAATTTAAAAAAAATCCCAACCTCCTTGACATAATAAGCAAATTGGAGGGCATCATACATCCACCACAAAAACAATCCTGTATAATCTCTATTTGCACTAGCAGTTCTTCTTTGATGGTAAGTATGATGAAGAGAGCTATTAGAATCCTTTTCTTAGAAATTAAAGAGGAATTGAATGGGTGACACAACCATGGTACCTACACTATAAACCTATCAAATTCTAAGCCTGTAGATGAACTTTCCGTTGAAAATGTTATGGGGTCATATGTTGTAGGTTTAGTGTTTGTGAGCTTATGTTTTGACTGAGATCATGTGCATAGGTTACAGGCAGTGTTTTTTTTGTGCTTATTGTTTCAATAAGAATTTGGTTCTCATATGATCTTAGAACAACCACGAACATACTTCCCATATGCTCCATCTCTAGCTTTTCTCTATTTAGCGGATGGACAGACCCAAAAAAAGATAAAAGAGCAGATGACATAAACCTTTGAATTTGTATAAATTTTCAGATTGCTTCTACATTTCATTATTATTTGTTTATTTTTTATATTTTCTCAGGAAACTGAGGAATGCATTCACGATGTTCTTGGAGTGGAGCCTTTTAGGGAGATTGCTCTTAATAATCATTTGGGCAGTTACTGTATCCTTTCGAACAAAGGTGGCTTGGTAAGAACATGTCTCTTACAGTTGCACAAAAAAGGGTGTGCAAATAACAGCACTCATCATAATTTCCCTCATACGTGGTGCAGGTTCATCCCGACAGGTCCACCTTGGAGGGCCTGGACATAGATGACATTTCAACAATTACTGGGATCCCTGTGGTTGCTGGGACAGTCAACTGCGGTAGTAAAGATATAGCTGGTCGCATGATAGTAAACGACTGGGCAGCCTTCTGTGGGTCACAGACCATTGTCACAGAACTTGAAGTTATTGTAAGTGTTCTCAAGTTGGAGAAAAGAAAAAATCTCACTCATTTGAGTTCATTAATCCCTTAAGAAGAAAGCCTGAGAAAGTAAAACTCATTTGTATATGATGTGTTTTGTTCTTTTATATAATGTTCCCTGACAGTCCTAATTTTGGATTGATGCAAAATAGTTGGCGGATAAATTTATGCGACAATTTGATCGTTAAAAATCTAAGAAATTTAGGAAATGATTTCTACTAGTTGGAGGGTTTGGCTCTGAAAGTAGCACTATTGCATATCGTTTCGAAGGGAATAGCGAAACGAGTCAAACTCATTGTTATGCCATATTGTATGGGCTTTTTCGGCCTTCTGAAATCGTTTAGGGCCTCAAAACTGCATTTTAAACTTTCAGACATTTTATTTAATTTTGTTTATATTTTATTTGGGTTTGTAATTACCCATGGGCCTTAATTATAAGGTTGTTTGCGCCCTAGGGTTTTTTTTAGCGTACTTAAGCAATTTTACAATTGCTAGACAAATTATCATGTTATTTTTATCAAATTAATTATTGAAGTTTTCTCTCAATTTTCAGGTGGAATCTAGAGTTCTTGTTCTTTTAGGTTTACGATTGTAAGCCTTGGTCGATTATACTGCATCATAGATGCTTTAAGATAAGATGTAATAGCATCGTGGTTATCTGAAATCAATATGAATCGATCCGACTTGAAAATTGATCTAATTTGTTTTTCCAGGTTAATTTTCTTTCCAGGTTCGTGGCTTGGTTCATTGCGGATGATATGTTTTAATATATACTTCCTTCTTCTGTTGTATATCTACAGGCGAAAAAGGGTATTGCTTGGGTCGTCGGGCTGGGGAACCTTTTTGTCCTTAGAATGTGTGGCCCAATGGAATAATGCAATGTGTTGTTTTAAAAAAAATTTAAAGAGTATATGGTGTAAGTTTTATTAATTTTTGACATATTTATATAAGTAAAGATATAATGTATATTTATAAGTATTATTTTTATATAATTTCAAATAGCCACTTTTTATGTAGTTTCAAATAACCACTATCGAACAGTGGCAATTGCCCAACATTTAGTGAACAGTGCTGAGCGCTCGGTAAATAGTGTTACGCGCTCGGCTCATTAAAGTGAACAGACCTGTTATCGTGTTTTTACAAGTTGGTCATCCAATCATGGGCTTTTATGTTTCGGACTATAAAAAAATCAACCTTAATATTTTTTGGTAATTTATTAAATACCCATATTGATCTCACACATTCCTATTTTATTTGTTAAATTAGTAAAGAAAAATGATATTTTTTTTTTTTTTTTTTTCAATGAAAAATGGTATTCAACTAGAATTTTTTTTTTTAAAGGAATTGATATAGGTACTTTAAATAACTTATAACATTCTAGCTTCTCATACACTACGTTCATTTTAGTGAGTCATATTTTAAATTATAATTGTAAATATAACAACATACATTAAATTAAGGAATTTTATAATGAATGATACAAATTGATTATCTGATAACATATTACGCTTTCCTTTACATAATAGTATAGTATCACAATAATACTTGTTATTGTATAGAAATAGTATAAAAATATTTTCTTGTTCTGATGTTTCATGGATGGGGGCACTCATGACTAACCCATTTAAGATCCATAATGGTTTACAACTTTAGATTATGCCCTTAAAATCTAGAGGCTAGACTGTAAACCATAAATGAAATCCAAATTATTAACAAACAGAAAATAATTAAGTTTAAATTGGGTGATAATTAAGTTGTGATTCTCATGCAATCACAATTTGTGTGATCTCATGCACCCACAGTTCAGTAAAAAAATATTGGGCAAGCCTTAAATGCTCCAAATTAGCGTTCGAAATCTGGGTGAGGATTTTGGCCTCAAATGAATGTTTTATGGTCTGCTTGGTATCAAAACTAAAAAGTTAGTACTTAAACTGAAATAACATAAAATTTTGGCATTTAAGATGAAAAAATCAACATTACGATTTGATATTTAAAATCAACATACGTATAAAATAAAAGGACAATAATTATTAATTAATAAGAAAAAATGAGAGGGTACGTACATAAAACAAGGCCAATATTACAAAGAAAAAAAGAAGATGAATCTTGTTCGCTTTAAGTGTTCAGAAAAATTTGCATCGAATGTTTTAATGCTTATTACAATTATTCAAATGCTCAACACAAGTATTAAAATACTCATTATTGATGAATTATAACATTATTTATATAAGGAAACAATTTACCAACATAACACATACTTTAATCGTTGTTTCATTTCAAAACATTAATTTTGATTCGTGTTAATGAAGAGCATATACTTTTATTTTGTGTCAATTAAGGACCCTATTTTATCTCAACTTTGGTCAGACATTGAATCTGTTTGTGGGAAAACCCACACCGATCCAAACAGCCAATCATGGCTCGATACGTGGCTGGTCAAAACCAACTTTGAAGTTGACTTTCAACGGTCGTGCTTGGACTTCCACGTCACCGCACGGCTTGGTGTCTTCTCCGCCCGATCGGACCGGCCCTCATGACGAACCCGCCCGATCCGATCCGACCCGATCTGGGGATCTCTGAAAGTCTGAATGATCGTCTTTCCTAAAAATCGCCCTCGGTTCGGCTCGGCTTGGGCTTATCTCGGCTCTTCCTCAAATGAACATCTCCTCCAAAATCTAGTTATAGTCGGCTACGATTTGAGGAGACAACCGCATTTTGGATCGGCTCGGCCTGGATATCCACCTCCGATCCGATCAAACACAAACTTTGTGATTTTTCATGATGATCTATGTCCAGTTCGGCTCGGCATCCTGCTGCCACTCCGAGGAGGATCATATTGAGACGAAACCGCCACGCTTAAATGCACCTGACACAAATTCTCTGACAGATGGAATATCCCAGCCTACATCCATGACTATGGGGGGAGTTTGTCTGAACCTTCCAACCTTGCATTAAATGGAGCATTCAATGCAGCATTGAATGCTGAGGAGGTGAGTAGCTGTGCATGCTACTAGTCCTGACCAAACCCGTGGGCCTCTGTCAACCATTCATTCACATGCTGGTAACTTACTCATCACATCTTCCTTTGCCTATATAAATCAACATATGTGCACAAACTGGGGCATCAGTCAATTGAGCTACCTGTTGATGCAAATTCCCGTAAGGCAGATGCAACAATTTAGACAGTGACCTGGCTGATCTGAAGTCTTGCTGAATGATGACGTATGATCTTCCTGTAGACAAACACAAGATCAAAGGAGATGGACCGGTGTGGTACCAGCCAAACACGCTCCGATGATGAAGTCAGTGATGTGTGTTTGATGGTGTTTGAATAGAAATGAGGAAGATGGCTCTCGCCCTGGTCACCTCGGCTCGGAAATTAAGACCCTACTTCCAGGCTCACTCAATCGTCGTCTTGACTGATCAGCCGCTCAGGCAAATCCTTGCCAAACCCGAAACTTCGGGTCGGCTCATCAAGTGGTCAATCGAGCTTGGCGAGTTTGACATCATCTACCGTCCTAGGACGGCCATCAAAGGCCAGGCCATGTCAGACTTCATCTGCGAGTCGACCACCGCAACGGAAGATCCACCATGCGCCAATGCTACGCCAATTGCGTCTGATCCGAACACAAACGGCGATCGCAGCCAGGCTGATCTTCTCACCTAGACCCTCTATGTGGACGGATCTTCCAACGCAATGGGAAGTGGGGCTGGGCTTGTTCTGATCTCCCCAGAACAAGTTGTGATGGAATATGCTCTTCGCTTCAGATTTCAAGCATCTAACAATGAAGCAGAGTATGAAGCACTCATTGCCGGACTCCGATTGGCAAAAGAGCTCGGTGCGACAAAACTGAACATCTTCAGCGACTCCCAACTCATCGTCAATCAAATATTGGGAGAATATGAGACTCGAGAACCTAGCATGACTGTCTATCTCGAGAAGACTCGCTTCCTGCTCGGGAACTTCCATGAGTACAAGATATCCCAAATCCCGAGGGCAGAAAACTGCAGAGCCGATGCTTTGTGGCGCCTGGCCTCAGCCATGGATACCGGATCCGCTAGGCACGTCCCAGTTGAAATCCTGGATAGGCCTACCACTGCCGAAGAAGGATCTGCCGTCATGCAGACCGAGGCCGAGCCGAGCTGGATGACACCGATCATTAGCTACTTGGTCTCCGGGATCCTCCCCCGGAGAGGGACAAGGCACGTCTCATCAAGACGAGGTCGGCTCGGTTCAGCATGATCAATGGTCGGCTGTACAAGAGGAGCTTCTCCCTACCCTACTTGCGGTGTGTCACTCCCCAAGAAGGTCAGGATGTATTGAGGGAAATCCATGAGGGGATATGCGGAAACCACTCTGGGGGAAGAGCCCTCGCCTACAATACAATCAGACAGGATTACTTCTGGCCCACACTGAACAAGGACGCAGATCATCTCTCTCGCGCCTGTGTCAAATGCCAGCAGTTTGCCGCAGTCCCCCATCAGCCTCCTCAATTGCTGACCTCCATATCCAGTCCCTGGGCATTCGCGCAATGGGGACTCGATCTGATCGGTTCTATGCCAAAGGCGAAAGGGCAAGTCACCATGGCTGTAGTAGCAGTCAACTACTTCACCAAATGGGCCGAAGCTGAACCCTTAGCCACCACTACGGCCGAGCGGATGGAGACTTTCGTCTGGAAGAACATCATATGCCGGTTCGGCATGCCGCACACCATCATTGCGAAAAATGGCAAACAATTCGACTGTAAAAAATTCAGAAGCTTTTGTTCACGTCTGAACATCAACTTGCGCTTCACCGCCCCTTACCATCCGCAATCGAACGGACAGGTCGAGGCCATCAACAAGATCATCAAGAAGACCTTGAACACCAAGCTTGATAACGCCAAAGGGAATTGGCCTGAACTCCTGCTAGAGGTGTTGTGGTCCTATCGAACTTCCTATCGCAACTCCACGAAGGAAACACCTTATTCATTGGCATTCGAAACCGACGCTGTCGTCCCGGTCGAAATGGGGACTCCTTCATTCCGGACCGGCACATACAATCCGGAGACCAACGACACCGGACTTCGGCTCGGCCTAGACATGATCGAGGAGAGGCGAACCGACGCCAATCTCTGTCGAGCCGCCTACCAACAGAGGGTAGCCAAATACTACAATCAAAGGGTCAGGCCCAGGAGCTTCGGATTGGGCAGTCTTGTCATGAAGAAGAATCCTCTTGCCATCAAGGAGAGCTCATTCGATCCGAACTAGACCGGACCATACAGAATCACAGGCATAGTCAAGCCTGGCACTTACAACTTGGCTCCTCTAGCTGGGAAGCCTCTCAAGCATAGCTGGAACGCTGAACACTTGAAGACTTATTACCAATGAAATGTAGTTAGGATCGGGGACTGTTCGACCTAGCATTCGTTCCAATCAATGAAGGGATGAACACATTTTGACTCATCTTCTCATCATTTTTCGAAGCAAACACTGGGGACTCTACCCTTGTACACTTCCAACAAAGAGGAAAGACATGAGTGTTTCCTTCGAAAAAATAATAAACTCATGTGCCGAGCTGGCGAGCCATTTCCGGCCCAATGCTCGGCATATTACAGACTCACCAGGTCTATAAACTCATGTGCCGAGCTGGCGAGCCATTTCCGGCCCAATGCTCGGCATATTACAGACTCACCAGGTCTATAAACTCATGTGCCGAGCTAGCGAGCCATTTCTAGCCCAACGCTCGGCATATTACAGACTCATCAGGTCTATAAACTCCTGTGCCGAGCTAGCGCGCCATTTCCGGCCCGATGCTCGGCATAGTACAGACTTATCAGGTCTATAAAAATCTCTGGCCGAGCCGAAGTGACTTTCTACAGTCCTAACGTTCGACAGGATATTTCCAAAAAGAAAAATATACTCTCAAAACTCAAACTCTCACCGTGCGTGCCGAGCCGATCTGAAAGTAGGTTTGAATATCTTTCTCAAAAATATAATTCCTAATATCTCAATGGGTATATCAGGCCTATCTAAGATCATTAGGAACTATCCTCACATTTTGTTATGATCGCTCGGCCAAGCCGATCTTAGAATGCCTTTGTTTTTAGCATGATTGTTATTTTTCCATTATCTTTCTTACCTATTTTTTTACTTGTTTTTGTCTTTAAGTTCCATGTCCAAGCCGAACTGACAACAACTTGTGTAAAAAGGATATACTGAATGAATTAACAAATGGTTCAAAAACATAAATAAAATTGTTCAAACATATATCAAACCAGAGCCACACATCGGCTCGGGAATAAACAAAAACAAAAATACAAGTTTGGTTCAGGCAGATCGCTCGGCAGGCCCGTCCTGGATCGGCTCTACGGATTCCTCGGGCGTCTCCTCCCCGAGCTGCATCACCTCAACCCCGCCGATCTGCATCTCAGCGTTGGGATCGGATTCGAGGACTGGGGGGATTGGGGTCAGCTCGCATTCCGGCAGCGGAGGATCCTCCTGAGTCGGCTCGGCCACGGATGCCACCACCTCGATGGGAACCTGGTGATCGAGAGGGGGAAGGTCTTCCTGCTGACTTCCCTGAGTATCCCCCTCGCCGTCGGATTCACCGAGGAACGAGACATCCCAGTCCGGCCTCTTCGACCGGATCCCTCCAGAAGCTCCTGATACCCTTCATAGTGGGCATCAGCCAGCGCCTGGACGCTCGGAAGCCCGGCCCGGCGCCGAGACTCAACCGCCCATCGTTCGGCCTCCTCAACATCCCGCTGGAGCTGGTCGGCAAGTTGGCCCAGGTCGGCCACTTTCTGCTCCGAGGTTAGAAGCTCTTTCCCGAGCCGAGCGACCTCCACCTCTCTCTCGGCCAGCTTGGACCGCAAACCCGTCGACCGCTCGCACTCGGCCTTGACCGCCCGCTCGGTCTCGGCCAACTTCCCCCTGAGCTCCTGGTTCCGCTCCCGAAACCTCCCCATCTTTGCCTCGGCCTCGACAGTGGCGTGGGCAGCTTCAAATTGCTTCAGGGCGAGCTGCAAAACAACAAAAAATTATTAATCCGACCCGAGCGGGTAAAACATGATAATACGAAGTGAAAAGGACTTACCAACATGGCTTGGAGAGACGTGCTCAAAGCCTTTTGGCTGAAGCTCGGCTCCTCCTGACCGGCCTAGAGCCCCTCCACTATCTTTGGCGTTATCACGCGCTTAAAGCTCGTAACGAACGGCTCGATGGAGGGGTCTACTTCCACCGTCTTCAGGGGTGCCGAGCCAGATGCATCGGCACTGGGACCACTGGGCTCGGCCCGAGCTCTCTTCTCCACCCGGACCTCGGTCTGGGGGCTTTCCTCTTTTCACCTTGCCGAGCCGACCTCGGCACAGAAGGCCCGGGCTGGGCTGTCGCTGCGACGGGAGCCTGGACCGGCTCTGTAGGGGCCCGCCCCGCGGCTCTCCTCTGGACGCTTCGCGCCGCCCTCTTCCTTAGGCAAGCTTCCATCTCGGCGGGATTCATTCCCTTCTCAGCTCGTGGGTTCCACCTAGGTACGAACCAGGAGATCCAACTCAACCTGATTTGGGTTTCCCCGAGCAGGAACTTGGTCGACAGGTATTCCGGGGGCAAGCTCCTCACTGCGGTGATCTAATCCTTCAGTTCGCCCCGGAGTTTGCACTTGTCCCAGCTAACTGCAAAAACAAAACATAAGGAGTTAGTTTCGAAAATCAAACAAAACAAAAGAACAAGTTACTCTCGGATCGGCTCTCCCAAACATCCAGTGCCCACCTGGAATCCTAAACGCCCTAGGAACCCGAGCCGGAGGAAGAACGTTCGGATCGGCGAACTCTCAATCCTCAGAGACAAAGAAGTATCTTTTCTTCCATGTCTTCTGAGAGGAGGGATTCACACCGAAGAGTGGCCCCGAATACGCCTGGAGGTTGTAGAATCCGAGCTCGCTCTGCTTCGACCTCAGCGCGTAGTTGCAGAACAGGAGATCCTTGTCTGGCACACACTTGTGCACTTTGTGCCACAAGATGTGCATAGACAAGATTATCCTATACATGTTTGGGTTCAGCTGATGTGGCGCCGTGCCAATCGTCACGAGCCAGTCCTACAGGAAAGGGTGCAGGGGAAGCCGAACCCCGTTTTCGAACATTTCGGGGTAGATTGTCACCCACCCTTTTGGGGGTTGGCTCGGCTTCTCTTCCCTGATCGGCAACCTCGTCAGTACGGATTCGGGAACTGAGTATCTGTTCCTCAAATCCCTGAGATGAAATTCGGTCATCTCATTGGGATCTGATCGGCCTTCCACGCCAATTCCTCGTAGAAGTCCGGGTCGATCGGACTCCCCGTCACCTGCTGGGCCGAGGTCGACGCATCGTAACCCCTGTCCCTTTCATTTGAGCCCGAGGTGAGTCTACTCGGAATGGTCGCGATCGGCTCGACGTCCAGAGCTTCCTCGTCATCGCCTTCGGCCGCTCCTTGTTCCCGATCGGAACTCAACACTTCAGGATTTTCCTTGTCTCCTCGAGGTCGGCGCTCCTCGCCTGGATTGTGCTCTAGCGCCGAGCCGACCACGTCCAACTCTTCGGACAAACCGTCCCAACTTGCCTCACCCCCGGGTGGGCTTCGGCTCAGCTCGGCGTCACTGTCCCCATCAAATGCCTCCCCCGAGCCGAGCCTACTGCTCGAATCAGTTGTTGACATGACAAACACCTTTTTGCACTCTCTCTCTTACCTTTTTGGATTGAAAAGTGCTTTTTCTCAAGAACACCAAGAACAAAACCCGAAAACACAAAAAACTCAAGAATGGACAGAATAACTTACTGGTTTTTGTCCGGCCAATCTCTCCACCCCTCACACACTCGGAATAGCTTCGCCTATGGCTACGCTTGCCCAGAACTGTGACCGGACTGCTGCACTGACGACGGAGAAGGGAGGAACTCGCGGTGGAGGAGAGAGTTTGCAGAGAGAGAGAGAGTTGGAAGTTTCTGAAAATTGGAAAGTGAGAGGGAAGAGAGAGAAAAGCTCAAGTTATACCCCATGCAAATCAGATCTCAGCCCTTCATTTTTTGGCGCTTCACATGCCAGATCTTGCCACGTGTCCACGTTTAAAAATACCCATAAATAATGTGACCCTTACGTTCCCCCATACAGACACCAAACGTCTCTTCACCTATTCTCGAAGATATTTTGGCCAAATGCAAGTCATCGTTTGCTCGGATCTTCGGGAAGACTGGCCTGCTCGGACCGGAACCCTATATCATTTCGGTTCGGACCGAACTACATATCATTCTCCACGGAAAGCCACACTTCAACTTCCAATCCACCACTGTCCGCTCGGATCGGAAGCTGGGGGACTCCTGTTTGTGGGAAAACCCACACCGATCCAAACACCCAATCATGGCTCGACACGTGGCTGGTCAAAACCAACTTTGAAGTTGACTTTCAACGGTCGTGCTTGGACTTCCACGTCACCGCACGGCTTGGCGTCTTCTCCGCCGAATCGGACCGGCCTTCATGACGAACCCGCCCGATCCGATCCGACCCGATCTGGGGATCTCTGAAAGTCCGAATGATCGTCTTTCCTAAAAATCGCCCCCGGTTCGGCTCGGCTTGGGCTTATCTCGGCTCTGCCTCAAATGTACATCTCCTCCAAAATCTAGTCATAGTCGGCTACGATTTGAGGAGACAACCGCATTTTGGATCGGCTCGGCCTGTATATCCACCTCCTATCCGATCAAACACAAACTTTGTGATTTTTCATGAAGATCTATGTCCAGTTCAGCTCGGCATCCCGCTGCCACTCCGAGGAGGATCATATTGGGACGAAACTGCCACGCTTAAATGCACCTGACACAAATTCTCTGACAGATGGAATATCTCAGCCTACATCCATGACTATGGGGGGAGTTTGTCTGAACCTTCCAACCTTGCATTAAATGGAGCATTCAATGCAGCATTGAATACTGAGGAGGTGAGTAGCTGTGCATGCTACTAGTCCTGACCAAACACGTGGGCCTCTGTCAACCATTCATTCACATGCAGGTAACTTACTCATCACATCTTCCTTTGCCTATATAAATCAACATATGTGCACAAACTGGGGCATCAGTCAATTGAGCTACCCATGCAGCTATCACAAAGAAAAACACTTGCACAGACTTTGGCTCACCAAAAGTATACCAAACTTACTGAGAATAACCCAGAACATTTGCCTTGTTCTTCCCATTCTCCCAAGTTCATCACCTGTTCTTCCTTACTTCCATTCAAACACCATCAAACACATATCACTAACTTCATCATCGGAGCGTATTTGGCTGGTACCACACCGGTCCATCTCCTTTGATCTTGTGTTTGTCTACAGGAAGATCTCAATCAACATCTCACATCATCATCCAGCAAGACTTCGGATCAGCCAGGTCACTATCTCTAAGTTGTTGTATCTACCTCACGGGAATTTGCATCAACAGAATCCATCAAAACTTCACCAAATCTAGCAAACTTATACTTGGTTTGAAGCTATGCATCTCCTCTTTACAACCATATAAAGATCACTCAAATCGGACATCTACAACTCCAAATAATTGACCCAAAAGTAGGGTACCCGAAACTATCCAATTGGACGTCTAGGAAAAAATTTGGAAAATTGGACAGTTTCGGGTATCCTACTTTGGGCCAGATTATCTGAAGTTGTAAGGATCCAATTTGGGTGATTTTTATATGGTTGAAAAAAGGAAATGCATGTCTTTAAACCTAGTATAATTTTTCTGAATTTGGTGGAGCTTTGATGGGTCTAATGTCGGGCCAAAGTTGAGATAAAAACTGAAAAAAAAAATATGGTCCTTAATTGACACAAAATGAAAGTATGTGTCCTTCATTAACAAAGCAAAATTAATGTCCTGAAATGAAACAACCATCAAAATATGTGTCCTGTTTGTAAATTTTTTCTTTTATATAAATAATAAACATTCACATAATTGTTTGTGGTAAGTGTTAACATATATTTGCATGTCATATAAACATATTTAATAGTTCATAAGCTATGAAAAAGTGAACCTATCATATCTAAAAGTTAGATGGAAGTTGGGGTGGGCAATCAAACCATCCAAGCCGACGAAACCGCCTCCACCGAACGCCAGAAACCTGAGCTTCCACCGCCCATCGCCACCCACCACCTGCCAAACTTCAACCCGCTCAACCCGATCAATAATGAGTCGGTTTCGGTCTGGAGCTTCCACCGACCGTTGGCAACCGACCCACCCGTATCTTCTCTCCTCCACTAACCCATCTTTTATGTTCTCCTGTATATCTTCTTTCTCTCCTCTTATGTCTTCTTCTTCCTCACCTCTTTCTCTTCCTCTCTTCTCCACCATCCGTCATCAAAATTATCGGGCTCAAAGTCTAAAACCGACTCGCCCAGCCCAAGCCGCCAACCTGAAGCTGCTTCACCCGAGCCATCCTGTTTACATTTTGGACAAATTGTGTTGGTAGCTTCCCTACCTGATCAATTCGGCTCGGCTAACGGGGGGACTCAACCCGCCCATGCCGATCGACGCCCAAACCTAAATGGAAGAATGATATGTGCAACGTGTCTACCTCATCATACAGTTCTTGGCAATAGTCAAGATACAAAAGTTTGGAAAAAAAAAAAAAAAACAGGCCCACCACTACCCACGTTAGCAGGCATAGCATATATACACAAACATAAGTGAAAGATGTCAACAAGAATGTTGTGAACCGACAAAACAAATAACAAAAACAAAAAAACAAAAACAAAGATGTTGTACATGATTTAAATTTTAGTAATAGAAAGACAGACAGAGTGATTACTATCCCATGCCATTGAACTTGTTCCTTATTTTGTTGCCTTGTGATTTGTGAATTGGAGATGTGACATGGTTCAATTTCTAGTCCATGTCCTACTCCATCCTCGTTTGGTCAAAACGGTTGGCAATTAATTTATCTTGTTTAATTTTTGCATATATACAATGGTTGATCGATCGATCATGTATGAAACCAGATTTGGATTTATTGTAAGAGGTGATTTAACTTTCACAAAATATAATTAATTAATAAGCCACCCTTGTGTCTTTAGGTTGTTTAAGCCACCCTTCAACCCAATATTGGAGTTGCCAATGAAGTTGCCGACTTGCCGCTTAAACATTTAGGCTAGTGTAGATTGATTCCATGTATAGCTCGTCTCCTGTCTTACTCAGTGTTAGCCCCCTAATACGCCCTTTGTGTGCGTAAATTGACTTTCTCATCATAATATTACAATTTTTCCGTTTAATGTTAACTCACAATTATATTTTATTATTTTAACTTAAATTATTTATTTATAATAAATGTTTGTTTCTAAAACCCTAACAGATAGATAGATATATCTATAAGTAAGATTTTTTTTCCATAATCTCTAACTTATCTATTTAGAGGAAATTGTACCATTGATCCACTTTTTAAAAAAAAAAAGTTTTATATTGGTCCACGATCTTTTTTTCATTTCATATTGGTTCACTAACTTTGTGATATTTCCCATTTCGATTCAAACCGTTAAATTAGCACAAATGACCGTATTTTCTAGTAATGTACATGTTGCGCACATGAGACATTGTTGTGGTCCACTAATTCTTCACTCAAAATCGGCTCATTCGTGCTTTGTGCCGTGCTCGAGCCAACCCAATTATTTTAAACCTTAAGCTTAGCCCAACCCAATTATTTTAAACTTTAAGCTCAGCCCAGCCCATAACAGTTTGTTCCGGCCCGGCCCGATTAATTATTTTAATTAATTATTATTTAATAAATTAAAAAAATAATTTTTTAAATTAATCAACAATGTCAATATAAATTTTTTTTTTAAATAGAAATTACCAAGAAATAAGTTTGTAATTGAATATGTAATTGTATTTAGTTTTTTGGAAATACTTTTATTTATGGAACTAAAAATTAGTCTTTAAATTTTCAAAAAACAATTGAGAAACTAATATAAACAGGCCAGCCAAGACGAGCTTGTGCCGGGTTAGCCTAACGGGATATAAAACCTTGGCCCGGCCCAACCCACTTAATGACGGGCCGAGCCGACTTTAAACGGGCCATGCTTGTACCAGACTCAAGTCGGCTCGGGCCGATGTACACCTCTAGCAGCACATGACTAAAATAGATAGTCGTTTGTGCTAATTTGACCATAATGGAACACGTCACAAAGTTAATGGACCAATATAAAACGAAAAAAAAACGTGAACAAATATGGAACTAAGTGAAAACTAAATGGACCAATTGTGCAATTTTCTCCATCTATTTGTAATAAAATAAATATTATTTAGCTAAGTTTTTTCTTTGGGCTTATGTTATAACGTGGTTTGATTGAGAGAGAGAGAGAGAGAGAGAGAGAGAGAGAGAGAGAGAGAGAGTAGCAGGTTAGTGCTTTGATTTATTTTATTTTATTTAAATTTTGTTAAATTAATGTTTTACTCTTTTGCCCTTACTTTATGTAATTATTTTACTGTAGCATTTTTTAGTAGAAGGTTATTTTTGAATTTTATTAAAATTTAACCTAAGATGGGAGTTGTCGTAACCCTAATTTTTCCTTATTTATTTCTGCCTTGTCAATTTATTTCTCGACTTAATTTAATAGGAATTAGGTTTTATTCATTGGTGTTAACCTATTTTTTTGAAGACCATATCACTAAGGAGAGGCTTTGGTAGTGTAGAGCTTGGTTTTTTGATAATGACGTTTGGTTGGTGAAAATCTGAATTCGAGAGAACGAATTATGAACTTATGAAGTTGGATAATTATTTTTAGGCTATTATTTTATTTTTCAAAATTTAATTTTGGGAAGTTAGAATTTCCATAAAAATTATGGAAAAATATATTTTTTTGAGGCCATAAATAAATAGTGTTGAGTCTCACTAATGGTTTTAAATTATTGCTACTGTCTAACAGTATCAATTTTTTAATTTAGTTCGGAATGTGGTTGTTACTGTTTGTCAGTAACAACCATATTTTTATTTTTAATAATAACAATTTATGTTTTAACAATGACAATCTACCCTTGTATCATATTGCAAAAAAAAAAATGAACATGTATAAATTTAGTTCAATAGCCTAAAAGCAAGAACAATACCTGACAAGTTATAATAGTTTAATAATAAAATAATGAAAGGTACATAAAAAGCATAGTGGAGCATGTGGCAAGTTGTAAGAGTTTAATAATAAAATAATGAAAGGTACATGAAAAGCATAGTAGAGCGTTAGTTATGCTAGGCAGTCAGAGAAAAACCCGTGGCAATATGATAATTTTGATTCATTTTAATGGCTTTTCTCACACTTGATTTACGCCTTTTAAAAAGTGGACCGCTACGGTAATTTACTGTAGCGGGTGGGCTATGTAATCAGCCCTTTTTTGCAACTGAACAGTCTGGACTTAAAAAAAAAAAAAAAAAAAAACCCAAATTATTTAAGTTTGGAAGATTTTAGAAAATAGAAAAATAAAAGGAAATCTGGATCGCTAACGTGTCACGATTTGGAGCGTCGATCACTCCTGATCAAACGGCCTCAAATACAGAAGAAGGTGACCTGGTTCCAGTGTGGTGCAGCGTACGATAATTATTGTGCGGACGTGATCCGAGACACACGCCAACGACGATGAAACTCCGCTACATGTCCTAAACGACGTGTTGTTAATTTTCTCTTCAGCATACCCAATATCCAACCTGATCCTCTCACTTTCTCTCACAAACTAACCCGCGCCTCGACCCAGTGAGTACCGCATGACCCAAATTGATTTTAACCCTCAAATTAATATTTTTCACTCATTTTTAGCCATTGATTTCAACTTTTAATCCTAGTCCTCGATTTCTACATTCAATCCTCACCATCCATTTGTAGAGTTTTGTAAATAGAGAGGCACCCCCTCACTTCTCATTTACTTTTTTTCCAGCTGAAATTTGTAGAGTTGAGAGATTTTCTCTCTACAAAAAATTGTGAAAATAAGCCATATTTTGGTAATCAGCCTTAAAGTAGTTCCTAGTTAAATATTTGAGTGGGTTGTTCCATTGGGTGCCTAATAAGAATTTGCACCCGGAACATAACAATCAAATATTCGGCAATTTGTAGGGAGACTCTGCCGAAGTTCTGACTCTCCCCTAAGGTTAGACACACCAGTGAGATACTTTGAGAACCGTGAATTTGGTTAAGTTTATTACATTAAGTTTAGGTCGGGAATTGGGGAATTCTTGTAGGTCTACGGAATTTTTGCAAAGAGAAAGGAATAGAGAGAGGGCAAATAGAGGGAGAGACAGAAAAATAGAGGGTTAAAAGGGAAAATAGAGGGAGAAAGGGAAAAAGATGAAAGGGAGTAGTGGAAGAGAAAGACATAGACAAAGACAGAGAGAATGAGGGAGAGAGAGAGAGAGAGAGAGAGAGAGAGAGAGAGAGAGAGAGAGAGAGAGAGAGAGAGAGGAGGAGAAGTCGCCAATAATGAGGTAGGCACTACATTGGCATTTCTAATGGTTGAACTGACAGACTTGATAAAATTGGATATTTTTGTAACAAAAGTTGAAATTCTAGTGGTAAAGTGAGACAAAGTCATACTTTCAAGTGTCATTCACACACACGTATATATATATACATATATATATATATATATACATGACCCTTATGTGGCCCACACGGATCGTTTTGTGTTAATCCGAACCGTCTATTTTTTACATCTTCATTGATAGACTGTCCCTGCAAAAAATCAGCCAAATCAGAAATCGTTTACCCGTTCGTTTAAGCAGTCAAAGTTTAAAACAAATGGACGAACAACAAATTCCTCTATAAACACCTAAACTTTGACCGCTTAATCGAACAGGTAAATGATTTCCGATTTGGCTGATTTTTTGCAGGGATGATATATCAATGGAGATGTAAAAAATGGACAGTTCGGATTAACACAAAACGACCTATGTGGGCCCCACAAGGTGATCTCTCATTTAACACTAAATGAGGGATCCCTTATTGGAAAAGCCCTCTATATATATGTACAGTTTTTCTCTAGAGAGAATGTCTACATTTTTCAAAATTTGCGGATGCCGACATAGTGCCAACATGGGGTAGACAGTGTGTCGACACGAAATTTCAAAACTTGCTACAACGCATCATCTGTGTCGACACACTGTCTACCCTATGTCGGCACTGTGTCGGTATCCGCAAATTTTGAAAAATGTGGACATTCTCTCTAGAGAAGGACTATATATATAGACAGTATGTCAACATGAAATTTCAAAACTTACTGCAGCACATCATATGTGGAATTTGGTGTCGACACACTGTCTATCCCATGTCAGTACTGTGTCGGCATCCGCAAATTTTGAAAAATACTGACATCCTCTCTAGAGAAAAATTATATATATATATATACAGTTTTTCTCTACGGAAAATGTATCCTTTTTTTTTTTTGCGGATTTCTAGTGCTGAGCGCTCGGCACCGACGGTGAGTGCTCGACATTAGTTTTTTATATAACAGCCGAGCGCTGCAACAAGCGCTCGGCACTATTTCTTCCACTTATTATTGAGGGTACGTACTTCTCGACGGTTCACCTCATACCCTCATTGGGTGTAGAATAGGACTTGTAGATGATGCATGTTAAGTTTTAACTATGGGAGTCCAAAATCCCGGAGTTAAAACATAACATAAAATAGACAGACTAGTGCCGATCTCTCGGGAGAAGAAGAAAGAGACATTTTCGAGCAATCGACAGCGATACCGAGTGCTTGGCAAAGGAAATTCGTGAAAAAAAAAAATTACGAGCGTCCGCCCTAGAGGTCTATATATATATATATATATATAAGCTTAAAAAAATCACAAGATTAGAGTGAATGTGATTCAATACAACAATTCTCTATAAGAGCAACTGAATAAACTCATTTGCATTTCTAACAGTTGGATTGAAAGACTTGACATAATCGAGCATTTTGTAACTAAAGTTGAAGTTTGGGTGGTAAAATAGGACATTTAAAGGTATATGGGATAATGTGAGACAAAGTCATACTTTTAGGTAATATTCATATATATGTATATATGTATATATATATATAAATGATCACTCGCTCACTATAGAGTAAGGAATTACCCGCTCACCTAAACTTAGGCTTGGGCGTTGGTCGGCATTTTATTCAGAGTGGGGGATTCAATGATCGGAACCGTCCATTTTTTAGGTTCATCCTCAAGGGTCGTCCCTGTAAAAAAAATCAGCCAAATCGATAATTGTTCGGTCCTCCAAACGTTGCAAACAAATACAATTCGTCAGATAAGGTTGAAATGATGTTGACAGTAATACACTGGCTAAACAGTTTCCGATTTAGCTGATTTTTTGCAAGGGTGATCTTTGAATGATGCGCTAAAATATGGACGGTTCCGATCATTGAAATTCGTTACTAGGTAGTTAGGTGAGCGGAGAATTTCCCGCTCTATAGTGAGCGAGTGATCGTTACTGATAAGCTCTGAAAAAATCACAAAATTAAAGTGGATGTGATTCATTGTTCTATACATTTTTTTTTTTTTTTTTTTCAAAAGGAACATAAATTTTGTTAAGAAGAATGAATACAACGGTCCTTTAGAAGAGCGTTCTGAATAAACTCATGGAACTCATTTAGCTAGAGAGACACACTAGTAATAGAAAGCATAACGAGCTAATCTATGTACTACGTAACTACTACCCCATTTGCCTCTCAAGAGAAATGAGACCAAGGAATTCCCCCCAACAAATTGGCAGGAAATCCACCACAGACCCAGCGAAGAACCATCAAAACCACCCTTTGCACACCGCTTCAACAACCCAAAGGGAATCTCCTTCCATGCACACCAGAGATAAAGCAAGCACCTAAAGCAAACACAATAGCTTCCTTAGGATTGTGCCTCCATTTTCCTTATACTTTATGTCTTGTGTTAGTGTATTAATTTTCACAAGTCAGGTCGATTTTTGAAAGGAAAAAAAGATATAAAATTAAGCCTCGAAAATTATAAATTATGTACATTTCATTATCTTTCACTCTATTTAGGTGATCAAAGCTCGATTTTGTCTATTAAATTTTTATGAGAAAACATTTGCCTCAAATGTTTATTTTATTGGTAAAAAATTGGGGCATTCTGAAAAATCTCTCGGATTGACTAATTGGGGTATTAAGCTATAACTTACAATAATGCATATTGAATCGTCGACCATACCGATCAATGTTATATTGTTCTCTTATTTTGACTAATTTGTCTTATCCTAAATATTTTGATTAATAAAGTTTTTTTTTTCCAAGATGATTTATAAAGTTCTTATTAAATAGTAAAAGTAGAAGTTAGAAGATTCCTTAGTTGATGATTAGACAATAAAGCACTTAATCACTGTAAACTCTCCGTGGCACATGGGTAGCACATGGCCAAACATTTTATGAAAATTTTTCGTTGAAGGATAATTAGCTTGAACATTGATGCCTTTTATTTTGTTTTTAATGAAAAAACCTTAATTTATTTAGAAATTAACATCATGTGCATTTTGTTACTATACATCAGATGTGTGGAGCTAAAATGTTTAATACAAATTCTTTCTATTTTATCATTGTCTTTTATTCATTTTCTCCTTTTTTTTTTCTTGGTCCTCACGAGAAAAGATAGAAAAAGATATTTAAAAAACTGGTTTTGAATTTGCATCATGCTCAGATAGAAAAGTTTTTTATTTTTATTTTTTAAGTATAAAATGAGAAATAAAATGATAGTCAATTCAAGTCTACTAAAAAAGAGATGACAATTCAACCAACTTTAATGAAATTACGTGAAAAAAACACACCATAACTAAATTAATTTATAAGTAAAAGTCCAAAAGTAGACTTTAAAATCATGTACTGAAAAAAAATGTATCATATGTTTTTTTGTATTTATGGTTAATATCACTTATAAAATTTATATACTATGTAATATAATATATTTTTTTTGTTGAGGAAACTATGTAATATAATATAAATGGATTAATAATAGGGGTTTTTTTTTAATAGTTAATTAGAAGTAAGTCCAATTTTGAAGAGTCATTCGGATTAAAACCATATAGGAATTTAGATTTGTACTTAAATCTAATTTTTTAGGCTAAGGTCCCAAAAATGGATTTTTTAAAAATTTTTGACACATATTATCTCTTAAAATTAAGATAATTAGTATGAATTAATTGAAAAAATTATGAAAGATAATATCCATTAGTCCATTTTTTAATTAAAACATTCAAGATTATCTAGTTTTTATGTTTTATAATTTAAAATAATAAAAGATAATATCCATTTAAATTATACCAATATAAAAAAAAATGTATTAACCCACAAAATCGAAAATAATCAAACAAGTAAAAAAAAGTAGTATATATAACTACATTTCGATTTTACCAATACTTGGTTGGTATATATATATATATATACATATTCGATTAGGTACACACTAACGAACATGCGCACCTGATTCAAATGCTCGGTTTCCACTGCTAATCTCTCAGACATGATGCTTCCTTCCCCAAGTTTTAAGGGTAAATCTTCATCTTTTCACCTCATCTCCTCCTAGGGTATAAAATGAGCTTGGTCCGTCCAAAATCTCAGAGCTAAACCCTAACATAAACGTTGACAAACCATCAATCGATTGGTACAATTGGAATGTACCCATAAAGAATTTTTTTCTTTATTTGATTATTTTCTATTTTTGGTTGATGTATTTTTATTAGATTAATATAATTTAAATCCCCCAATTAATTTTGGAATAATATGATAATATTATAATATTATAATATGATAATATGCTAATATTATCATATTAAGGTAATATAAAACTAGGATAATATTGTGATAATACTAGGATAATATTAAGATTTAAATATTATTAATTTTAGGATAATATTAGACATTTTTGAAATTAAAAACATCTAGACAATATTTTTGGATCTTAGTCAAAAATTAAAAAGCATTAAGGTATTAGTCTAAGAGAGAGAGGAGATAAAATTGGACCGGCCTGTAAATGACTCTTTTTTTAATAAGTCAATTTGGACAAAAGTAGTTTTTAAAAAACTCAAATACGGAAGCCCAATTTCCAACCTGCCTACTCAAATATGTTTGACAGTAGCAATCATTGTTACTGTAGCAATTTGCTTAGTTTAAAAAAAAAATCATGGAAAAAAACATAACGTGGATTTATTGTACAAAAAAGTGTACTTATTTGTACAGAGTGAACTTATTTGTCATTCTATTTTTTAAGTGGATTTTTTTGTACAAAAGACTCCAAAAGTGGACCTTTTTGTAATTAAGTGTTAATAATAATATGTGAATGTTACAACTTACAAGTACATACAAAAAGTGGCATGGCAGGAATAGGGGGAGCAAGATAAGAAGGTAAGCCAAGAAACAGCATATCATTTCCAGCGAGACTGAGCCAACCCAACCGGGATTCGATTTCACAGTTCCCAACGAACAAACCAACCACCCATTTCATTCCACATTATGCATCGAATGTAAAAAGTAACAACTGATAGTGATTGATTGTTTCTTAAAGAACAGAAGTCAGTGAAACGACGTCGTCTCGTCCAAGGCCCAGACCCGATGAAGTTGACCACCGGAGTCGGAGAAGAACAACGTGGTGGGAAGACGGCGGTGGTGGGGGTGAAGTTAGACTCTCACAGCAAGGAATTGCTGACGTGGGCTCTCGTCAAAGTCGCAGACCCTGGTGACCATGTCATTGCCGTTCATGTCCTCGACACCATTGCTGGTCTGCTTCTTCTCTCTCTCTCCCTCACTGTGTGTGTGGTTTGGTTTTGTGATTCATTTTCTGGTTTTTTGTTGAATTTGGTTTCTGGGTTTGGTAGAGGAGAGCTCTCTCTCTCTCTCTCTCTCTCTCTCTCTCTCTCTCTCTCTCTCTCTCCCCCTCACTGTGTGTGTGGTTTGGTTTTGTGATTCATTTTCTGGGTTTTTGTTGAATCTGGTTTCTGGGTTTTGTAGAGGAGACTTCCTCGTTGCTCTCACTGGTAAAGACATTCGATTCTGTGCTCTCTGCCTATGAAGGTTTCTGCAACTTAAAGCAGGTTCACTTTCACATTCACAATACCTTCTTTTCTCTTTTCTATTTTTCAATTGTGAATTCTCCGTTCCGTTTGGATGCTGAGAAAATTGCCTAGTTTTCCTAGTGATCAACAGAGGGTAATTTATTTGTGTTTATTTTTGTTTCAATCATTTGTTTCCTTTGGGAGTTGAGAGCATGTGCATTGTGATCAGGTTGATCTGAAGCTTAAGGTCTGTAGGGGCAATTCGGTCCGACAAATTCTTGTACGGGAAGCAAAATCACACCATGCGGCTACACTAATTGTTGGCACTTCCAAAACCCACCATAGAATCCGGTCATCTGCCTCTGTTGCCAAGTATTGTGCGAGAAAATTGCCCAAAAGTTTTTCTGTTTTAGCTGTTGATAATGGCAAAGTTTTGTTCAAGAGGGAAGAAACTGATAGGAATGCAGATCAATTTCAAGGTTTTGATAATTTTCTTCTTCTGTGTTTTTTTTTTTTTTTTTAATTTTAATTTTAATTTCTTCTTGTTGGTGTTTTTGTTATTTGAGGTATAAACTTGATTTTCGTGCAATTACCAAGCTTAACGATTTAGCTTCTTTGCCTTGTGGTTGAACAGGTAATAATCAGAACAGGAATTATAGTTTGGACCACAAGTCACTTAGCAAGAATGTAAAGGTACTTAATGATGCTAAACTAAATCAATGTCACAAAAAATCCTGTTCAGAGTGTGGGATGAAAACCCTTCAGAGAAATTGTGAGAGTTGTCTACCGGATTCAGTTTTGCTGGATAATTCTGGGACCAAATCAACGGTTGAGTTTCCTGGGGATGGTGGTGAGGACAATTTATTGGCTTTGGTACCAATCCAGAGGCTCGAGATTGCTTCCAACTCTTTCAAGATTCAAGATTTGCAGTGTTATAAACCTGGTTGGTCGCTTCTTCGCTGGGCATTTTTACCAAAGCAGCGACATGTTGAGAAATCTGAGAAAAAGGCATCTGTTTTTGGATGGGTCTTGAGACCAATGAGCTGGGATACTTCAGCTGTAGTCTATCCTGATCAGAAACAGAGTAATTCTTGCCAGGATGAAGACCATTCTTCCATGCTGGATGGAATAAGTGGAGCAATTGTGCCATTTGGGTCTACTGCGGTCTGCCCTCCTCTAACCCCTAACCATGGCATGGAGAGCCTTCCTGAAGAATTTTTGGATTTATGTAAGAAATACTCATCCAGTTGTAGACTGTTTGGCTATGAGGAACTTTTGTTGGCAACATCGAACTTCATGCCTGGTTTGTTTCTGTTCCCTAAATTTTATGATCCTGATTTTGAGTTGACCCAAATTTGGATGTTATTCTAAACAATTTGAATCACAATTTTCAGAGAACATGGTTGGACAAGGTGGCAGTAGTCATGTTTATAGAGGGTATCTTTTAGATGGCGAAGAGTTGGCAGTGAAAATCCTGAAGCCATCTGATCATGTATTGGAAGAGTTTGTTCATGAAATTGAGATCATCACAACTTTGAACCACAAGAACATAATCTCCCTATTTGGATTGTGTTTTGAATACAACAATTTACTTTTGGTCTATAATTTTGTTGCAAGAGGAAGCCTAGAAGAGAACCTTCATGGTAAATAATTGTTCGATGTCTATCTCTTTGGACTTAACAAAATTACAATTTCTTTTCTCTATTTTGCAATTTTCATAACTCAAGGGGATTTTTCTGATCAAGGTAATAAGAAGGATGGGACTGCATTCGGTTGGAAGGAGAGATATAATGTGGCCCTAGGTGTGGCAGAGGCACTCGATTATCTACACAATGGTTGTGAAGAACCTGTGATCCACAGGGATGTGAAGTCTTCCAACATCCTTCTTTCAGATGATTTTGAGCCACAGGTGCGGTTATGTAACTTCGATATTTCTTGTTAATTATTTGAAGCTTCTTGTGCTCATCACCTTTTATAATGGTTCTTCAGCTATCAGATTTTGGACTTGCCAGTTGGGCATCAACGACATCCCATATTAGTTGCACAGACGTTGCAGGAACATTTGGGTGTGTAATGTCTTTTTAGCCTATATTTTCCTTTCAGTTTAGATATTCTTGCTAACACTCCCACTATGGCAGTTACATGGCTCCAGAATACTTCATGCATGGCAAAGTGAGTGATAAAATTGATGTCTATGCATATGGTGTTGTACTCCTTGAGCTTCTATCAGGTAGAAAGCCAATCTGCAGTAAATATCCAAAAGGCCAGGAAAGTCTGGTGATGTGGGTAAGTTTTCATCTCTGTGCACAAACTTGGGACATAGAAGTATTTGTGTGCGTTATCTTTCTGAATACTTTTAACTGTTGCGAATATGTAAGATCGAATGGAATGCAATCAACTTTCGAGAAGAGAAGCACATTTTCTATTTTTTGGGTCCAACAAATGTTTCATGACAAAGAAATGTGTGAATTGTGATTGTGTTAAAGTCCGGACTTAATTGAATTCTGATGTGGACTTCTTGTCGACAGTTACTTTACCATTTTTACAATGATTAATCAAATTTGTTTCTTTAAAAAACAAAATGATTTATGTCAATAAATGGGGGTTGGTTCCAGGCAAAGCCAATATTGAAGGGTGGAAAGGTCGCCCAACTGCTAGATCCAAGCCTGGGCAGTGACTATGACCATGATCGAATTGAGAGAATGTTTATGGCTGCAAACCTTTGCATTAGACCTGTGCCCAGACTTCGGCCTAAGATCAGCCTCGTAAGTTTACTTTTTGCTTCTCTTTTCATCTTTTAAGTTTACTTAATTATTTGGTTTTATATATTTTCAAATTTATTTATTTGATGGGTGAATTTTGTTCATCCCAGGTTCTGAAGTTTCTCCAAGGTGATGAGGAAGTTACAAGGTGGGCAAGGCAACAAGTCAGTGCATCAGAAGAACTTGACACCTTGGGTGGAGAAGCACTTCCTTCTAATATCCAGTCCCATCTTAACCTTGCGCTTATAGACTTGGAAGATGATTCCCTTTCTATCAGCAGTGGTGAGCAAAGCATCTCATTAGAGGATTACTTGCAAGGGAGATGGAGCCGCTCATCAAGCTTTAACTAGCCATATTTTCTGTTTGATGGGATCCTGCAAGTACACATTGTGCTCTATTAGTAGGGTTCTTTTGTACATTTCTTTGTGTTTGTTCATCAATAGTTCTTGGTTCAGTTACTTAAACCAGGTCCTGGAAGAGAGGTTGCGTGCAAGAGGTTTGACCTCCTCCTTCACCTAGTAGCTGTATTGCAGTCTGAACGTCCTAGCTGGTTTTCCATTGAATCCTTGGGTCTCTCTGTTTTTATTTTTCTCAAGACAAATGGAATATTAGAGAAAATGTGGAAGGAGACTGAGAGTATCTGTTGTTCTGCTGAGGTGGGCATAATAATCATTGCTTTTTCCGCATGCTGTATATGAAAGTGTATTTGATATTAGGAGATGGCATGGCATCATTTACGCTCCGATGTTCTTCCTTGACATGTTTCTCCTTGTTTTCTTATTCCCTCACTTTCTTTTATTTTTTATTTTTTTACTATTATTTGAATGAAGTTCTGAAAAACAAGCCTCAAAAGATGCTATAATGGTTCACCTGTTCGATTACACTTTCCAGTGATGTGCTTCTTTTGGTCAAAGTACTTGTTTAAGATTACTGCTCATGGATTTTCTTTACTTAAAGTAGGCTGGTTGGATTCCTTTCTTTGTGTTTGGAATTGCTTTCCTCCTTTGAATTCTCTTTTGTAGATTATCCTTCAAGTGTGTTTCATTGTTTTCTTATTTCCTTCTCTTCCATGTTATGCGCCAAGAGTAAATATACGATGCCCTTCTGTCAAGAAACAATATCTCATTTTACACAGAAAATAAAATAGATTAAAGAAACAAATGTGTGAAAATAAAAAAGATTAAAAAAAAAAACTAATGTGTGAAAATAAAATAGATTAAAGAAACCAAACAAGCCTATGAAAGCTATGTCGTTTTAAAGGTGAGAAGTGAGCGAGTGTGGGAAGTATCTGTGGAAATATGGTTCTTCCCTATACTTACTGCACCTAATTCCATCGAAATTCATGTCAAAACTCTGCATGCTCACAAAATGCTCATAACATTCTTTCCCTCTCCAATGTCACCCAACTTTTAAGATTTCAATTGTTCAATGCTTTTACTTGTTATTTGCATTTATTTATTTGTTTTTGTGATCGTTGATGAAAAAGAAGATAATGGTTAAGGTATGGCAAAATTCCTCACACGCCGATTGGTTTGGGGATTTTAGTCCCACCCCGATTATATTATATATTATATATCTATAAAGCAAATATGGCTATTAGGTGATGTTGATACCCGTTTCCACTGAACAACTATGCGTTGTAGAAATGGAAGCGACACAGTTTGGACGACATTTGGGCCATTTGTCGTGTGGACTTGGGTTAGGAATGCTCAAGAGATTATATGGTGTATCTGTAGGCCCAAAGGATATAGTGGATGATGGGGCGATACTCGAACATGGGCCGTTTGTCGTGTGGACTTGGGTTAGAATGCTCAAGAGATTAGATGGTGTATCTGTAGGCCCAAAGGATATAGTGAATGATGGGGCGATACTTGAACATCGGCCAGATCGGGCCTCTCCCCTAAGGACCAAGGCCCAACTATCGGCTTCGTGACCAATGAGCCAAGGCCGTATAAGCTCAGTGACCAAGAGAGGCGAGGTTAGGTGTAACCTCGCTATTTGGCACGAGTGATAGCATGTGGATGATCATGGGTTGGGTGCTCATGGGTATGAGCCTAGGTAATAGCCTCGATACCATAGGAACACGAGGCCCAAGTAGGCCTATGAAATTAAGCACTAAGAGAAACTTGAAGACATTGGATTAGATAATGATTTCAATCTTAAATCCTACTAGAGAAAATTATGGCCTTGTGTAAAAGAGCACTAAAATATTAGGAAAGTTGAGAGGTTATGAAAATTATAATGTGTACAATTATTAACATTTTAAACCCTAAAATTATAAATTCGTTGTCTACCCATATTATATATAATATATGAATTAAGTTACTAGGAGTGGACCCTGGAATTTAAAATAGGTTGGGCTAAAAATACAAGCTAGTTTCTCATTTTGCTAAAAATGCAATTCTTGTTGTCAGCATATTAAATCATGTATATATCAATTGACAATTCCACTATATAAGAAACAAAATCTAATAATAAATGAAAAAAGACATGTCAGGATTCAAATTTCTGAAAATCTGTATCGCGAGAACTTTTTAACAGTAGATCTTTTTAGGCTAATTAAACTCTATTAGCCTATGAAGTATATTATTAGGCCCTAACAAATTTTATTTAGTCTAATTAAAACCCTACATTAAACACAAAAGTTAGAAATTCGATGAGAATTTAAAAGAAAGTTTTGAAACATACACATCTACTTGGGGCTGAGTTCGTGGGGAACTCAAAAAAAAAAGATTTAGGAGAAAGAACTGAAGAAAAATCAAAGAAAATTAATAAATAACGAAGAATAAGTATTGGAAACATAAAAGAGGAGAGACTAACAACGACAAAGTTCTACATTCTTGTTATTATGACTAAAGCTTTTGAAGGGAATGACTATAGCTGGGTCGGTAATGGCCCAAGGATAAGAACTAAGGAGGATAGTGGGCTATTAGGCTATTTTAGGCTAAAATACCATCTATTATATATTTTGTCTAAAAAAAATTTGGGGTGGGCTATATCATAGGTCTACCCATATAAATTACAGTCATATATAATAATTTTTTTTAAAAGTAATTATTTTTTAAATAAATAGATCATTAATTAAAAAGGTAAATAATTTTAAAGTTCATCTTACAACATTTAATAATAAACAGACTTACTTAAAAAGTTGCAACAATAAATGAGTTCAAATCTGCTGTCACCAAAATTTCTGTGTCCTCCCTGTCACTTGTCTATTTGTTTATTTGTTTATTTGTTTGACACCTTACTCCCTCTTAATAGTGAGTTAACTCTGTTAAGGCTATCAATAATACTATTAACTTTTACAAATAAAACTCCCCTTATTACTCTTCTGTATTTTTAGCATTGAATAAAGAAACGATATGGGTCATTAAATTGGGAGACCAGGCGAGAAAGCAAAATAAATAAGTAATATATAGGAAAGGGTAGAAAGGGAAAAAGATTAGATCGATTAAAAACCCAGCCAAAGACGGGTATTTCTCCCGCTTAAAAATCAATAAGATCAGACTGACAAGAGCAGTTGAGCAGTGTGCAAATTGCAAGCCCTCTCTCTACTCGCCAGTCTCTACTAGTGTTTGGGTCTAAGTCTAGGCTCTACCAAAAATAGCCATTTGATGGCCTCTGTGTTTCTCCCTTCTCTCTTAATTTGTGTCTGTAAGTTTCACTTTCAGATTGCCAATTCCGGCAATGGCAATTACACACCAGCACGAAATGCCGATTCAAAACTCAAATTTCCCATTTCCATTTCAACAAAATCACAGTCTCTCTCCGACCCTCTTTCTCAAACAACGGCAAAATCAAAGTCTTTGGCCCTCAAAGCCTCCGAGATCTCCGAAACCCCAAGAACCACTGATTGCAGATCGCGGTTAGCTTCTCCTTCTCAGCAAAATTTTTTGATTTGATCTTGTCTAGGTGTTTAAGCCTCTAATCTAACCATTTAAGCCTCTATAATGAACTTCTAATAATTTTTCAGGATCTTCGTGAGCTTTTCAGTATCCCAAAACAAGGTTTTGATGTTTCCCTTACTCTGCAGCAGCTATATGAGGAGCATGATCGCCAGCACACAATGTATGGAATCAATAGCAGCTAATATTTATGATTTTTAATTATGTTATATCTCTGATTTAAATGCTCATATACCTGTTCTTGTATATGCTTACTTCTTAGATTGATTTTCAAATATTATATTTGAATCTGGTTTCTGGGTTTTGTAGAGGAGAGCTCTCTCTCTCTCTCTCTCTCTCTCTCTCTCTCCCTCACTGTGTGTGTTGTTTGGTTTTGTGATTCATTTTCTGGGTTTTTTTGTTGAATCTGGTTTCTGGGTTTTGTAGAGGAGACTTCCTCATTGCTCTCACGGGTAAAGACATTTGGTTCTGTGCTCTCTGCCTATGAAGGTTTCTGCAACTTAAAGCAGGTTCACTTTCACATTCACAGTACCTTCTTTTCTCTTTTCTATTTTTCAATTGTAAATTCTCCGTTCCGATTGGATGCTGAGAAAATTTCCTAGTTTTCTCAGTGATCAACAGAGGGTAAGTAATTTGTGTTTATTTTGTTTCAGTCATGTGTTTCCTTTGGGAGTTGAGAGCATGTGCATTGTGATCGGGTTGATCTGAAGCTTAGGGTCTGTAGGGGCAATTTGGTCTGACAAATTCTAGTACGGGAAGCAAAATCATACCATGCGGCTACTCTAATTGTTGGCACTTCCAAAACCCACCATAGAATCCGGTCACCTGCTTCTGTTGCCAAGTACCGTGCGAGAAAATTGCCCAAAAGTTTATTTGTTTTAGCTGTTGATAATGGCAAAGTTTTGTTCAAGAGGGAAGAAACTGATAGGAATGCAGATCAATTTCAAGGTTTTGATAATTTTCTTCTTGGAGTTTTTATTATTTGCGGTATATGAGGAGCATATATTATATTTGTTTTTAAGTTTGACATGTGTATTTGGAATTATAGATTTGTCTGGCTCATGGTTCCCTAAATGTTCATCATATATCTAAACTTGACTACTTTTTGTTATTTGCTTACCTTCAATTTGTTTAGATTCCTTCTTTTCTTTTTCTCTTTCAATTGGGAAACATAGACAAGGGTACTAATAATCTTTTGATATGATTTTTACCTTTTGTGTGGGGGTAAGATTCAGACATTTGACCGGTTTTATGTCATAATGTAGTTACTTTTAGGTTTCTCTGTATATTCTTTCTTTAATTGGGCGAATTTTGCTGCATAATATGATGTACTCCTATCCTTGAATAACAGATGGAAATTGTTGAAGTAATAGCAATTGTAGTAGTCCTCTGACTTGAAGCAACATAAAGTGTTATTATTAATAAATTGAACATGAATCATTCAAGTTTTAGTAAGGATCATAGAGAAGCATATAAAATTCAGAACATTAATATGCTTCTGTACTGTGACAAAAAAAAAAAAAAAAATCTGCTTCTGTACTGTTATATTTTGGTGCAAAATTTTTTCTTTGTCTCAAATGTGTTTTGTTGCATTTCATTTTTGGGTCTGGTTTGGCTTATGGATTCATATTTCAAATGATTTCTAGAATATGAACTCAATTCATTCTTTTTGTTTTTCTTGTCATTCTGCTGTTTACTACAGAGATGAGTCCTTGAAATCCCATATAGAATTCTTGGAAATTCAAGGAATAGCAGGAGTCAGTCATCACAGTTTACTTGCCCTCAAAGCCTCCTAATCTACGACACCTCCGAGATCTCCTCCACCACCGCCAACTTCCTTGCCTCCCCGCCTCTACTCCTCCACCGCCTCCTCCTCCTGGTGCTGCTTCCTCCACGGCAAAGACGTCGTCAGTTTTCCAGCGTAAGTCTCGCTGCTCCACTTTCTCCGAAACCCCAAGAACCTGAGATTCGCCGTGCTGTCCACGTGTCTCTCGCAGTTGCAGATTGTCACTTATTGTCAGTATGTCATCTCTCTAAATTTTATTTGATTATTGTCTTCATTTTCTGCCTCAGAATTTCTGAAAGCTTAGGATATTCAATTGAAAGTGATAAATTTTTTGATTTGATCTTGTCTAGGTGTTTAAGCCTCTAATTTAACCATTTATGCATGGTAAATTCTAACTAAGGTTCACAAACGCAGTACAAACACACAAGTTGTTTAAAGCTTAACACCCGAGTTCTAAAACAAGTAGCAAAGTTATTTGAATTAGGTCTAGTTGCCTAGGTTAAGCTATGTTCCCTCTGCGTTCACTAGGCTGCAATTACACACTCCCCAAATCATAGATTAAGCCATTATAAATCATCAAACAGGTCACAAATGCAAATAAATTAAATAATAGTATAAATGAAATGCAAATATAGAAGTAAGAAGGGTAAATTCCGAGAAGGATGCTAGAACTTAGCATTCTCCTCCTCCTTGATCACTTCAAGCCTTCAAGGGCTTCCTCTCTAGGGCCATTGAACTCAATGGTCTCTCTATGCACCAAATCAAGTTCATATAACAAGTAAAACCAGTTGAAATCATGAACATATCACCATGGATAGGATTTCCCTTGCAAGGTTGTCAAATAGCCAATTCACATTCCAGAAGCACACAAGCATGCATGTAAGCCTTTTACATCACCATGGCAATCCGAAAGGCACACATTTAGTATCTAAGAATCAGATTTCACAATATATAGCAATCCCAACAAGGCAGTGGACACATCAAATACAAGGCATTCTCAAACCAGTCAATCACATCCCCAAACAAGACCTTGATTTTAATCTTTTCCAGAAAACTTAATTTTGGGGCAAGCACTACTCCCCCTACCTGGTTGAGTATTTGCACCAAAACTAAGGACTCCTCAAGGCAGCTGAATCCTGTTTTCAAACACAGCAGTACACAAAGGTCACAACCAAGGTTTTCAAGGGTATCAAATGTGCAAGTAAACGTGCTTGGCAAGCAAAGATTATCCTTCAACCCTAGACTGTCAAGGGAGTTGGTTGGCTCACTCCAAGGGTGTAAACTTCAAGTGAAATATGATCAGTGGTGTGTCATGATTAACTCAAAATGATGGTGGGAAGATAGGAGATAAGTAACTTTACCTATCCAAGACTTTGGGTTCTCACCCTTTTTCTTAGGGTTTGAGGTTTTTGTTAAGTAAGCAAGGAAATCCTTTGTGAAAGGGTTTTGTAAAACACTAACTGGGTGTCAAAAATAACAAGATGAAGGAAAGGCTTTGCAGACCTACCTAAACCATTCAGGGAAAAGAGATAAAGCCTACACATGCTGACTGTTAGTATAAGATGAACTTGAGTAAGGCATACTCTCGGGTTTTTAGAAAAATTAAATTAATCTCAATGGACATGAAAATTGGTAGAGTTAGGGCCCGTTTGACACTGCTTTTAGAACTGGTAAAAGCGCTTTCAGATTAGTAAAAACACTTTTAGTTGCGTTTTGCATAAATAAATAAAAGTGCTTTTGGGTTATAAAAGCGCTTTTAAGTGGTTTTTTGAGTTAGTACTGGTAGACATCTAGATAATTACACTAAAAAATAGTCATGTAATTTGGGGCAGTATACAAGTATTCTTTTAATATACCACTCGAAGTGCAAAACTGTTCTGTACTCTTTCATTTGTTTAATGAAAGTTTCAGTTTCTCATAAAAAAATAAAAAATATACCACTCCAGCACAAAAACCTGAAAGTTGCTGGAAGCATCAGATTTCCTAGTTTGAGTGGTAAAATGTATAGGAAAATAATTACATCCCGAAATCACAGGATTTTTGAAAGGAAAACTTTATAAGAATGCCTACTCGCTACTCTAACAAATCTCAGACCAAACTTGGGTTACATGTGATTGAAAAGAAAAGGTTTAGTTTAAGGGTCTAGGGTTCCAATCCTATGAATTTCAACTGTCTAGGGTAAACTTTGAAATTTCACCAAAATTTCATGTCAGGTCGGATTGAGGTGATTTTTGGCTTAAAAAAACCCTTGGAATGTCTAGTTTTAAACAAAAAGCTCAAGTCGAGATTCCGATCCAAATGGTACAGTTTCTAAAGAGAGTGAAGCGAGGTCAGGAACTACCAATCTCAACCATTTAAGGTGTTTAAGCAAGGACTTGACTTTCGGATAATCTCAACTACACCAAACACTTGAACAAGAATATTCATACCATCAAAGGTTGTTGCAGAGTTCACAAAAGGAATTCGAAGTGTTCTTACCTCCAGGGCTACTCGGTTTCCAAAGAAAAGTAAAGACTTTTCCACACACAATTCCTTTTTCCTGCACAACTCCAACCCCTGCGTTTGCATGCACAAAATCATCAAGCACAGGCATTTGTTAGTTCAAACTTGGGAGGAGGTTGTAGAAACCTGTTAGGGTCAATTAAGACTTACTCAGGCCCTATTAGGAGGTTGTACACAGCACCTTTCCTGAGCCTTACTCCCATCTCACAGCCTTGCATGTAAGAATCCAATCTTTAACAGAAATCATCTAACGATGGGGATACAAAATAGCAAGGAAAGCAAGGGTTTTGAGTTGAGCTCTTACCGCAACTGAGTATCACTCTTCTCGGATTCAGCATGCAATGCAATCCGGAAATAGGACTGAAGAGAGGAAAGCTACATTTAGTGTCTGATTGAGAAAATCATGGACTTCGAAAGGTTTGAGTTTGGGTTTTCGTTTCTATACCTGGGTTAGGGTTTTTGTGCTGTTCACGTGGCTCTGTCAATATTTCATCTCTCTGAGTTTTCTTTGATTATCGTCTTCATTTTCTGCATCAGAATTTCTGAAAGCTTAGGAAACACATTCAATGGACTGATTGTCACATCCCAAACTAGGGCCTAGATAGTTTAGGCACGTGGCAGCCGCCGCATTATTCAAACAACTCAAAAATAAATTATCACACCAAGACAAATCTATTTTTCAAGTCGCTTAAATAATGCAAGGCTATATTTTTTTTTTCTTTTTCTAATGTAGAACTAAGTAAGTCAGAGTGCACTGCCGGAGCTCTCAACGGCTAGTGAGCCTCAAGGGTTTGTGCTTCCACCATTTTAAATAAAAACATCAGGCCGATTTGTATTTTGATCAAATTAAAACATGTTGTTATTCTTTCTTTTTGTTGTGTAGTCTTAAATGATCTCAATCAGGGACATGATGGGTAAATATATATCTATATGAATAAACAATTGTATGGTTAGGAATATTTGTCAAAACATAAAAATTAAGTTTAAGATCCTATAATCCTTGTGAAAGTAAAAATTGTAGTAAATTTGTAAAGGCTTAATTATCGATTTACTACGCAAAATTGTAATTCATTCCCACATTGTCACCTGAAAGATTTTTTGTCCCAGATTTCCACCTGTAACTTACATTTGTGTCTCATTTTACCTTGTTCCGTCAACAACTCTGTTAAAAATGCTGATGTGGCCGTTAATGCTGATGTGCGCCACGTGTCACATCTTTGCTTTTATTTTCGGATTTTTTTATTTTCCTATTTTTATAAACTTTAAAAATTAATCAAAAATAGCTCCGAACTCAGAAAAATACACGGAAAATTCCTACGGACTCGTCTTGACTAGCACTAATTTACTATAGGGTTAAGTTACCAATTTGCCCTCTAAAAATTTCCAAAAAATTGGAAAGTCTAAATTTATTTCTAAAAAATTAAAATAAATTTCTGTCTATTAAATAAATTCTAGAATTTTCGTAAACTCTCGGACGAATTCTCAAAAATATTTTGGAAATTACCAAAAGCCTGTTTTAGAGAATTATTCGAGACTTTACAGAAATCCTAGAATTTTTCTAGAATTTATTTTATAGAGGGAAATTTATTTTCCTCTAAGACCGAGAGGTCTTTTGGGTAGCAAGTGTTCATGAGAAAGGTATGGTTAGTTTTTAGAAGACTAACAGTGCAGACCTCGTATTTTTTGGAGTTTGGGAGATTATCTTATGAATTTCCAAAGAGTCTTAGAGTATTTTAATTTTCTAGAAATAAGTTTGGACTTCCTAAATTTTTTGGAAATTTTTGAAGGGAAAATTGGTATTTTAACTTCATAGTAAATTAGTACTAGTCAAGATGAGTTCGTAGGAATTTTCCGTGTATTTTTCTGAGTTTGGAGTTATTTTTAATTAATTTTCAAAGTTTATAAAAATAGGAAAAAAAAATACAAGAAAATATGTGACATGTGGCGCACATCCAGCGCGCCACGTCAGCATTAACGGCTATGTCAACATTTTTAACAGAGTTGTTGACGGATCAAGGTAAAATGGGACACGAATGTAAGTTACAGGTGGTAATCTGGGACAAAAAAACTTTCAGGTGTCAATGTGGGAATGAGTTACAGTTTGGGTGGTAAAGCAATAATTAAGCCAATTTGTAAATAATAAAATGAAAGGTCTATCGTATTTGGAGAGAGGGAAAGTTAGGACTGACTCCACGATAGATGGATCTTCCTCTTCGCTGGTCTCATTTGAATTCGGAGTGTTTGGTGGAGCTGGAGGATATTCATTTGGTTCTGGCTCGGAGTCGGAATCCGAGATTACAATGTAGTCTACCATTTCCCCAGGTGGTACCTGAAAGACTGAAGTTTTTATGTAGGGGTGAGCATCACTATAACCACTGATCCTTTGCTCAACCAATCCAAGTCTTTTAGTCACACAGCAAGTTAGGTTATGTTAAACTATCCATGTAGATCGCACAAACATCCATAGCAATTCCAGATCGTCTACAAAGTTTCACTAGTAAATATAAATCTGACCAGTCGCAATATAATGTTCAAGTCAATAAAGAGATCCAATCATTCAGCAAAAATCATGGAAATTAAACTAGATTTATAGCTTGCATTAGATACATAATGTTCATCTATTGCAAGGTATGGATATGCATATGATTAATCAGAACCATGCAAGTGTACCTTTAAATATTGAGGGTGTAGTACCTGAAAAATTTGTAAACAACAGTGGACCTCCTAATCGATAAGTTGCCTTATCAACTACCTCACATTTCCTACACTATACCAATAACAGGAACCGACTGGCGAGACGTCCCACTGATTTGATTCTCAGAGGCCAAAGGCATGTAATCAAACCCCCAACATACTAGAAAAAGAATGTATACTCTAGGTAACCCACAGTGGTTTAGGGGATCAAACCCTAGGTCAATAACTATGACCCTTCGTCTCAAACTAGGAGGTCCAAACACTTAAACTCAGATTAGTATCATCAAGATAGTGCAAACATGGAAACATGTTATGAATGAGCACTTTAATTCATTGAAAGCATACAGGCAGCATATAATATTATTTTGCATTCAATTAGTAAGATAATAATCTATTTTTCTATAACTAATATTAACAATACACACATCCAAACAGAGATAATCAATTTTATATTTTTTTTTAGAAGAAAGAAACTTTATTGAAAAGAGCACAAACTGTACAAACAATGGACAAGGAATCCATCAACTAAGGTACAAACAAAATCAGAAAAACAACTCTCGCACCACACGATTGACTAAACTATCAAGCCCAAAACTAACTAATTGCTGCCTTCCAATCAAGTAGAATGGCAGACAAAGACACACTCCCCTAAAAACACTAGAGACAGAGGCCCAAAAAGATTATCAGAAAGAAACTAACTCCCACAATTCTTCCACATCTATCCTTTATAATCTTCAAAAATTCTTTTATTTCTCTCCATCCAAATAACCCAAAAATGGCTAATAATCTGCAGCTCCAAAGCACTTTGGCCCTCTTTCCCCCACCAAAACCCCTCGTCCGTTCACTTAGAAAAGAACAGCACCCCTCTAGCATTACCCATGAGAACCCTGCTTCCTTGAACAAGTTGGACCATAGCAAAGATGCCACAGATCAATGAAGGAAAATATGGTTTACACTCCCGCCCTCTTTCTTGCATAAAACACACCAATTTGGAAACAGGCAAACATTTGGGCTTCTCCTCTGAGATAATCACTTTGTTTCAGTACCCTAATCAGTAATTCAATTCTTTCTTGATTTCTTGTTCAGTACTGTGAGTGTATGATTTGTCTGGCTATCCAAAGAGAACAAACAAATAGGAGTCTAACTACTCAAGGTTATTGTTCAAACACTAAATAAAAATTTATAAGTTGGATACTTAGTTAAAAAGAAATCAATTAACAAAATACATAATTAACAATCGGCTGCAACACTGTACTAGTATTGTTTATTATCTAACTGGACAATTTATGACATCAGCATATTTTATAGGATTCATTTTTGCTAGTAATGCTCACCACCACCTTTTTGTGGTGAGCAAAAATGGACTCTATTTTATACTCACCCTAGGTGGACTAATGTTTGATAAGTAGCAGTGGGGATTCTTTCTCAATAGAAGTACTAAGTTCCCAATTTATGGTAAGTCTAGAATTTGTGGGAAAGAATTGATTTAAGACTTTAGATTCTCAGTCTACCAAAGATAGAGATAACTCTGAATATGAAAGAGGTGATAAAAACTACTAATTTCTTATTAATATGATCGACCTGTTCCTTAACTACAAGTACTTTTGACCCTTACTAATTCCTATTAACAACCTGATCATGAGTTCGCCTCCCTTAGCCCATAAGTACAGTAGTAAGACCTGCATGTTTGCTTTCCAAGTGTTCTTTTCCAAGTAATTGACTTATACTAACAAACTAAAACTACAGACTTACTTCTCACAAATTAAGTAGATACCTTAGCTGATTCCTATTTCAGATTCTTTATTAAAACCACAACATTCTTATCCACTCTCTCCTCAAAATTTATATTAACAAAGCAGAAGAAATCTACACAGCATCCCCACTTTCAATACAATCAAGTAGCAATACAACTTCACACAGAAAATCAAGTTCATCAAATAACAAGCAAATAAAATTGGTTGTGTTTAATGTATAGAGAATTAATTTGGTGGATTGGCTCCCCCTACCTGGTTTTGTGGTGGAAGCTTAAGAGCTCTCTGTCCAAGTCGTGAAGCTTCTCTGGGCACACAAGGTATTGTTCAAAGTTAAGAGAGTCGAAATTTTCTTAAGAAAGAAGTGTTTATAAAGTCAAAGTCTAGGTTTGTACTATAAGTGTAAGGTCTGGAGAAATCACATATTCGAAAATAGTTTTAGAATCAATTGGGGTTTATAGAGATATGAAAAGGATTGTTGGAAATTAATTGAAATACTGGTAAAACATTTTGGGGTTTCAATTTCTCAAACTAGTAAATCACAGGTTATCTTAAGTCAAAAGGCAAGGTTTTTAAAGAGGAAAATTCTTCTACTAATTGGTCTTTTTTCAAAACAGTAGCTCTCAGTCTAAACCAAATCACTCAAGGTCTTTGAGATTAACCAAGATACAAAGACAAGTAAATCCATAAAAGATGAAAAATGAAGAAGCTTTTCCAGTAAAATAATTTTCTCAAAATATTCAATTCTTATGATTTTTCCCAAATAAATCTTCTGTGGATAAAAACAAGAATTCCAAAGTATGAGTCTTACCAAGAGTCGACAACAGTTCCTATAAATGTTGAAGAAATTCCCTAACACTTTTCCGGTTACAAAATATCCAAACATTCCAGAAAATTAGGTTTCATAATGAAAGAGCTACTGACTTAGCCTTGAAATAAGGAAGATGAAGGGTTCAACATAGCCTTACCTGAGAACAAGAACAGAGGCTATGATTTCTTACATGCAAAACAAAATTGACGGTTTTCAAGAGTCAGAAATATGAGTTCTTGGGTTGCATGTAAGGTTTGAGTTCTAAACTTTCTGGAGGTTTTGAAAGCACACTCTTTATCAAGGTTCAGGAATTTTTTTTCTGTGTTCTCCGTTTCTTGGCCTTGGGGAAATTTGATTCTTCCACCAAGGACAAGAATTCTGGTGGCCTTTTGGAGCTTCCTCACATCGGAAATTATGGTGAAAGGTGAGAGAATTTTCTGGACTCCAGGCGTGAGGTTTTGGTGATGAAGGAGAACAGGAAGTTGAATAGACAGGGCGTGAAAGAGAGGGAGAGGTCTGGGCTATAAGACATTGTTTCAATTTCTCTTTGCTGAAGATTTAGGTGAGTTGTCCAGGTGTCTGATGGTGTGGAAAATAGGAGTGGTCCTCTCTCAATTCAATTATGTTAGTTTCAATTCAATTATAGTAGTTTTAGCCACTGAACCATACTTTAACAAAACTCTGGACGTCCAAATAGGAGTGGTCCTCTCTCTCTCTCTCTCTCTCTCTCTCTCTCTCTCTCTCTCTCTCTCTCTCTCCGGACGTGCATATGGAACTTTAGAAATGCAATGTTTTCTTGAGAGACCATTAAATACTAACAGCTCAATGGGTCTTTAGAAATGCTCTACTTGAAATTAAATTATGGATAGAATGAAAAAAAAATAAAACAAAAAAAGGTTTGGAATTGTATTTTGCATGCTTTTTTTTCTGTTCTAAATTTTTTTTAATGAAGTGGGCATGTCAGATCGTAAGGTGCTTTGTTGTATTTGTTTCCAAAGGTGGAGTTTGATTACTTTAGTTGAAAAGTTAAATTCGACTGTAGTGCTTTTGCATGTATACATTAATGTTTAGGTTATTTTAATTGCATTGACAACCCCATTTCTATTTTTATCATGCTTAGATTTTTATGTTTAGTAAATCATTTTCAGGAATATGGACAGTGGAATTAATGAGGTTGAAGCAGCAGCAACAGGGCAACATAATGAAGAAATTATGGAAATTGCTGAAGATGGAGCAGCAACAACTGTAGAAGAGGAACTACCACTCGCAGGGCACTGGGAAAAGCTTAGAAGCTTGTCCCCATGGTTGATGGGATTCTTAATCCCCTTGCTTTTGGGAGGCAATGCTATAATAACCAAGAGGGCCTTCAACGAAGGGATGAAGTTTAGTGTGTTGTTATTTTATAAAAACACACTAGCTGCCATTGTGTTGTTGGTTGTTGCTATAATTTCTAGGTACGTGTTAGTTCACACTGTTTTGGTTTGTAATTTAAAGTTGCATTAAAACTGTTAATTGATATAATGCTGTTTTTCATATAGGACCCCAAGGCCCATGATGACGCGCAAGATTTTCTTGCATATTGTTGTCTTGAGCGTACTCGAGTAAGTGATTTTGTGAATATGAAAAGAAAACAAAAAATTATGTATTCTATTAGATAATAACTTGTTTTGCTTGATTTTCATTGAACAGGCCAGTGATCGATCAAATCTGCTTGTATGTCGGTCTTAAATACACGTCTGCTAGTTTCTCGACTTGCATGACTGTCACTGGTCCAGCCTTGACATTCTTTGTAGCATGGCTGTGTGGGTATGTTCCAAACTTTAACCCAAGAGTTATTTAATCTCATTTTAGTATAACATGTCCTATTTGATTTTGGTCATGAAATTTGATTTGGTCATGAAATGTACTTACATTTGATTTTTTTTTTTTAATTGTGATAGGTTAGAGCCCATCAATATTACCAAGAGGCGCAGCCAAGCAAAATTGCTTGGTATGCTAATAATGGTTGGTGGGGCTCTCATCGTTGCCTTATATAATGGCTCCACCATCACAGTATTACGGCCCTCCAATACTGACACCCACGTGCTGATTGCTCAGAGGCTCAAAAGAAATTGGGTTCAAGGTCCGTTACTTGTGATGGTTGCAATGGCGGCAGTAGTTTCTTACAACATTTTGATGGTAAGTTTTTTATCCTCTCAAAATTGATCTTTATACATTTATGCAATCAAGGTTATTGTTGAATATATGTTTCTTAACATAAAACTAAAAGAATCTCAGCAACTAAAAAGTCTAGGAATAATTCTAGGAATAAATATTAAGCAGAAAAGCCTTTACTCAATAAGCTTTGTGTCAAGTAAAAAAGTCTAGAATCAAAACTCAGAGAACACTAGAAATACGAGACAACTCGTACCCAAGCTTGGTGTCAAAACATTATGAGCAAGCTTTTAACACAAATGAAACTTGATAAGGAACTAAGGCCTATGCCTTTCATGTCAAATTCATAAATAGATTTATTAGGACATACAAATGCACCGCAGACATTACCTCCAGTGTTTATTTATTTTGTTTTATTCACTCTTTAGCTTATAGAACTTGGTCATCACCATTCGATTAAGTACTGCATATCTTGTGATAAGTTAAATGATTCATGCACTCTTGTTTATATATTTTACATCATAATAGCTCTATGCTCTTGTGAGCTCCATGAACTTACAAGTGGCTTTAGGAAATGAGGAAGGAAATGTGCAATTCAATAATTTTTTACATTCTAATAGGCTTTTTGCTGCATTATACTCGATTTCATAACTTCAATATATTAATATCTTCATTGTTGCTTTTGTTTTCCTTTGTCTTTATTAGAAAAAAACAACCAATAGCTACCCAGCACCTCTGTGGCTTACAGCATTTATATGCTCAATTGGTGCATTATTTAATATGGTGGTGGCTGTGGGAGTTGAGGGGAGATCTGGAGTTGCATGGATGGTGGTCCGAAATATCAAGCTTGTTTGCTACATCTACTCGGTGAGTCTTAAAAAGGGAAAATAGTATTAATTGATGTGATTTTGTATTTGTTATTCTTGGTGCATCATGATTTCTAATTTTGGCCTTGCTCTTGTAGGGTCTTGTGGTTTCTGGTTTCACTGCTTTCTTACAGATCACATTGACCCAAATGAGAGACCCCGTGTTCGTGACATCATTTAGCCCTATATCCATGATATTTGTCATGGTGGTGGGAGCTATAGTGCTCAATGATACTATTCATGTAGGGAGGTAAAAACTCACGAACTTTGTAGATATTATATCTCACATATATTATAATACGAATATAGAAATTGTTTTTTTATTGTAATAACACAGAAGTTTTTACTTTCAGTATTTTAGGGGCGATATTTATCATCATTGGGCTTTCTATGCTTCTTTGGGGCAAGAAAGAAGAGCCAACACCACTGGTTCAAGATGGTCAGGTAGTTCCAGTTATCATTTTCCATTTCCTCCAATTTCTTCTCACTTTTATAATCTTATTTTTATGGACTTTTTACTCTCTTATGGTATTCATGATGGTAGTTATGTTTGTGTCTATAATAGATGATCATGTAAAATTATTTGCTCTTTTGCAGGTCTGATGCAGCTTCCTACAATTTTGTGGCCTTGATGCTTACCTCAACCCCATCCATCATCATTGTTAGACGACCTCATTAATCTCATTAATTCCATTTATTTATTCTCTGACTTACCTTGTATAGCTCTCTCTAGTCAACTCTCTTAATTGTAAATCCCAATAATTTAGGCTTAATTCTTGTATTTGTTTTATTCAGTGATTTATTCCTGATTTAGACCTAGACTGTATCTATTTATTAATACCTCCAAGAGAGAAGAATATATCAGAAAAATTTCATGGTATCAGAGCAGTGATCCTAACCTAGGGTTTCTGCTGCCAATCTTTTCTTCTTCTTCCTTGGGTTCGCTGCCTTACACCTGCAGATTAAGTTATCTTTCTCTCAGTCTACTTCACCATTATGAGTTCTCCTGCTGCTTCCTCTTCCACTGCTGCCATGGCTTCATCTTCTAACTTTCCCAACATCACTTATCTTGTGACCGTGAAACTTGATTATGATAATTATCTCTTGTGGTATCATCAAGTTGAAGCTTATCTCATTGGGCAAGACTTATTTAAGTTTGTTGATAAATCTCACCCATGTCCAGCGGAGACCTCTCCAGATTATAGTCTCTGGATACGTACTGATAAGACTCTTGTGAGCACTCTTTCTGCCACTTTGTCAGTACCTATTCTAGCTTCAGTTGTGGGCTGCAAGACCTCTGCCTCTATGTGGTCTATTATCTCGGAGTATTTCAGTCAGAAGTCCATAGCCAACTCCTCACATCTTTGACATACTCTTAATGAAATATCTCATGGCATTAGAACAGTTTCTGCTTATCTTTAGGAGGCAAAATCCATTGCTGATCAACTTGCTTCTATAGGGGAACCAGTCTCTAATACCGACTTGGTTAAGCCGTTCTCTGTGGCCTTGGTTATGAGTATGAAATGCTGGTTACTGCTCTTGAGAGAGTCGACACACTTCCTCAATTCAATTCACTACGGTCTCGCCTTTTGACTCAAGAGTCTCAATGTTGTCTCTCTGCTTCACCACAACCTCAACCAGTTGCCATGTTAGCCGTCAGAACTCTTCCCGGTCTTCAAACTCCAATTATAGGTCTCGGAATAACAACCGCAACAATAATTGGAACAACAACCGAAATTTTGGTCGCCGAAACAACTTTGGTCCTCGTTCTACTGCCCCTGGTGTTCTAGGCATTGCTCCTACTAGTACCTGCCAACTTTGCCATGGATCCGGACATCTTGCTCTTATATACCCTATGATTCATCGGTTTGCATGCCCTTCGGTGCCTAATTCCCTACATACTGCTTTTGTTGGTTTACAGATTGCTGGACAACCTCCCTACTCACCTGGTCTGACATATGCTCCACCCTCTCTTCAGGATCCTTCTTGGTATCCAGATACTGGAGCTTCCTCTCACATGACTAGAAACCAAGCCTCTTACAACAACAGTCCCCTTATACTAGTAATGATTCAGTTTACCTTGGCAATGGTGATCAGATGCCTATCTCTTATACGGGTAAAATGTCACTTTCCCTTGGCTCCAACTCTTTCCAGTTAAATAATGTCTATGTCATTCCCTCTATGCGCAAGAACCTTCTTTCCATTGCTCAACTTTGTCGTGATAATAATGTTCTATGTGCCTTTGACTCTCAACATTTTTATATCTTTGACCGTTCTAATGGTTCACTCCTTTTTCAGGGCCTATGTAGGGATGGTCTCTACAAGCTTCCTTCTATTCCTTCTCGTCTTCAAGCTTTATCCGCTTCTCTTCAGTCGTCGTCTCTATGGCATAGTCGCTTAGGTCATCCATCTAGTAAAATAATGTCCTTCTTAGCCAAAAATCAGTTGTTAGGTTCCACCTTCAAATTTGAAAAATCCTTTTGTAAAGGTTGTGCTTTGGGTAAATCTACACAACTTCGGTTTCCAAATTCTAATGAAATAAGTGCAAATTATCCTTTTCAACTTGTGCATTCTGATGTATGGCAATCTCCTAATATTTTTGTTAAGGGTTATAAGTACTATGTTCTATTCACTGATGACTTTACTCGTTTCTCTTGGTTATATTTCATGAAAAATAAGTCTGAAGTTATTCATCATTTCAAACATTTTCTTTCCTACATCCACACACAATTCTCTGTTTCTTTGCAACAGTTTCAAAGTGATGGAGGCAAAGAACATGATAATGATTCATTTCAAGCACTCTGCACTTCTCATGGGATTCATCATCGATTCTCTTGTCCTCACACTCCTCAGCAGAATGGGCTTGCTGAACGCAAGCATCGACACATAGCTAATATGGCTCGCACTCTTCTTCTTTCGAGCCATGTTCCAGTCCGTCACTGGATTGAGGCTGTTTCAGCTGCTATTTTTCTCATCAATCGTCTTCCTTCTCTAGTTCTTCAGTGGTCTTCTCCTTATTCTCGTTTCTTTGGCCAAACACCTTCCTATTCTGAGTTGCGAGTCTTTGGTCGTGCATGTTATTCGCATTTGGGTGCGTATTTGACTAACAGACTATTGCCTAGAACTGTTGAGTGTGTTTTTCTAGGTTACAGCTCGCAGCACAAAGGGTATAAATGCTTTGATCGTTCCACTGGCCGTATGCTTTAATTGTTCCACTGGCCGTATCTACATCTCCCGCCATGTTTGGTTTGATGAGCACTCTTTTCCCTTTGCTGATCAGTCCCCTGCCCAGCCACAACCATCAGAATGGGCTGTTGTCCCGATCCTTCCTGTATTACTCGCTGCTGCCGTCATGCCTTCTTCTAGTGGGCCTTTGCCATCTGTATCGCCACCATCACTAGCTCCTATTCGGACCTACCAGCGTCGCCAGCCCCAGCTTCTTGCTTCAGGAACTCATTCTGCACCATCCTCTCCTAGAGCAACTGATCCCTCTACTGATGGGTACACCTCTGAACCTGGCTCTCCGGCTGTTGTGCGCCATTCTATGGTTACACGGCAACAGGATGGTACTCGTCGCACTTTGGTTCGCACAAATGGCCTTGTTCGGTACCCTCTACCTCGTGCATTGTTAGCTCACTCTTCTCTTCCTCCTGAAGAGCCTACTTGCTTCACCCAGGCTGTTAGCTTTCCAGAATGGCGTGAGGCCATGACCACTAAGTTCAATGCACTTCTCAAGAATTAGACTTGGGTCCTTGTTCCACCCTCTCCTCAACAACATGTGGTCGGTTGTAAGTGGGTGTTTAAGCTCAAAAGAAAGTCTGATGGTTCTATTGAGCGGCACAAGGCTCGCCTAGTTGCCAAGGGCTTTCATCAACAACCTGTAATTGATTTTGATGAGACCTTCAGTCCTGTGGTTAAACCAACTACTGTTCAAACTATTATTTCCTTGGATGTTTCCTTTGGCTGGCCTCTCCGTCAACTGGATGTGAAGAATGCCTTCCTCCATGGCATTTTGGATACCACTGTTTTTATGTCTCAACCTCCGGGGTTTGTTGATCCTGCTCACCCTACTCATGTATGTCGCCTCCATAAGGCCATTTATGGTCTTAAGCAGGCTCTTCGTGCTTGGTTTCAGCGTCTCAGTAGTTTCTTACTTCAGTTTGGATTTCTTCAGCGTCGAGCTGATTCTTCTTTGTTTATTTTTCATCGGGCCTCTGACATTATGATACTTTTGTTATATGTTGATGATATTATTTTGACAGGGAATCAACCATCTCTCATTTCTACCTTTGTTGCTACACTTGGCGCAGAATTTGAGCTTACTGATCTTGGTCATTTGTCCTATTTTTTGGGCCTTGAAACTACTTCTACTACTACTGGTCTTCATCTCTCTCAGACCAAGAATACCATAGATCTTCTCAAGCGTCATTCTATGGTTGATTGTAAACTGAGTACCACTCCTGTGTGTGCCAAAACTCAGCTTTCTAATCTTGATGGTGAGTTATTACCTGATGCTACTGAATATCGGCAACTTGTGGGCTCTCTCCAGTATCCCACCTTCACTCGACCTGATATCTCATATGCTGTTCATCATGTTGCCCAATTTATGAGTGCTCCTCGCTCTCCTCATTTGGTGGCTGCCAAACGCATCCTTTGGTATCTTAAAGGTTCTATTGACTTTGGCTTGTCCTTTCGTCGGTCTCCCAGCCCTCTCACTCTCCATGCTTATTCTGATGCTGCTTGGGCACTGTGTGCCTATTCGGATGCTAATTGGGCTGGTTGTCCAGAAACTCGTCGGTCTACTACTGGCTTTTGTGTGTTTCTTGGCCCTAACCTCATCTCTTGGTGTGCTAAGAAACAACCTACAGTTTCTTGCTCTTCAGCTGAAGCTGAATTGACGCAGCGTAACACGCAATTAAGAAATATTAGGGAAAACCAGCGTTAATCCCTAAGAAAGAATCTGGAATCCACCAGAGAAATGAGAGAAATCTCAAGGTTTTTCTGATTGAAAATAATAAAACTGAAACTTACAAACAGCCAAAAGGTTGTTTAAATACGTTCAGAACCCTAGACGTTCGAAATTCAAAACGGAAATAAAAATGGAAATAAAGTGCAATTTAGGAAATTTATTCTAAAACACTAAATTGCTTATTTGAAGCCCTAAACGAAGGAATTTGTCTCGTCGTTCCCTTCGAATCGGTATATCATGGGCCCATTTCTGACACTGGGCCGGGCTGAAGCTTGTTTCTTTTCTTGGGCTTCTGGCGGTCGAGTTGTTGCATGAACCGTTCTACCATTTGTTCTACATCATGAATACGTGCCCTTGCTCACGTCTGTGCCGACACTACTTGGGTATCTCAACTTCTCCTTGAGTTACAGTTTCCTCTTTCTCAACCCACTTTGTTGTTGTGTGACAATCTTAGCACTACTTATATGGCTTCCAATCCGGTCTTTCATGCTCACACTAACCATATTAAACTTGATTATCACTTTATTCGTGAGCGTATCGATTCTGGGACTCACCGAGTTCAATTTGTTCGTTCTCCGGATCAGCTTGCTGACATTTTCACCAAAGGTCTGTCTACACAACGCTTTCAGCTTCTTCGTTCAAATCTCGTCTCACCTGGCTCGTCGGATTTGCGGGGGAGTGTTAGACAACCTCATTAATCTCATTAATTCCATTTATTTATTCTCTAACTTACTTTGTATAGCTCTCTCTAGTCAACTCTCTTAATTGTAAATCCCAATAATTTAGGCTTAATTCTTATATTTGTTTTATTCAGTGATTTAGTCCTGATTTAGACCTAGACGGTATCTATTTATTAATACCTCAAAGAGAAAAGAATATATCAGAAAACTTTCACTCATGAATTGCAGGGATTTTAACCATGGGAACAGCTCCCTAGACCCTGTTTGTTTGCTGTAATACTAGAATGGGAATAGGAATTGAATTACATTACTTAACTATTCGAGAATAGAATGACTTTAAACTTTCCATTCTGATGTTTGGAACAAGTTAGGAATGAAAACTGAAAACTGGTTTACTATTCCCATGTGGCGTTTGATAACAATCGGAATGAATCAAAGAATTTAACCTTTTTTTTTTCTTTTTTTTATCATTTTTACTCTTAAATTAATATAGTCTTTTTATATGAATATAAGTTTGGGGACTAGTTTGTCCTTAATAGAAGAACAATCATGTTTTCTCAACCACTTTTTCATTATATCCTGATCCAAGAAAATAAACTTTACCCAGAAAATGTTTATTTGGCAATTTTGTTAACAGAGCTAGACAAAATAATAGACAAATAATTACTTTCTAGTAAAATTTTCAAGAAATCAAAAGGGAAGAAGAAGCATGGGGCAGAACAAAAAAGAAAAAACAAGGGAAGAAGCCCCTAAAAATGGAAGAACTCAAACTCATCTGTGAGATTCATAATGAAAGAACAAAAAAAAAAAAAAAAACCCTCATAGGTAATTGTGTGACGTGAAGATTGAGGATAGCAGTCTTTGTGAGAAGAGGTGAAGAAACTGAAGGATAAATTTCTCTCCTTTGATCTGTCATGTCCTGAGGGTGGGTAAAGTTGATTCCATTTATCTTTTCTGCTCTATTATAATATTTGTGGGTTTGTATAACTTCTTGCTAAAATGATGTCTTCTATTATCTGTCTTCAAATCTTAGAATTTAGGACCTTCTCTATGCTGCTGGGGCAGATTATAACATTTTGACATTTTTTTTTGTTGACATTTTGGGGATTTTGTTGATCATACACAGGTATTAACAAGGTTAAATGTGTGTACGTGTGTTATAGTATTTTGTCTCTCAAATACAAGGGTTCACTTTGCACTGAATGTGCTTAATTCTCTTTTTTGGGTTGAGTATAGGAGTACCAGAGGGTGACTGACTCCAGTCATGTTGATGCTGCCAATGAAGTGTATGGAAATATGAATTCTGCAAAACCCGGTTCGGCAGGCACTGAAAGGGTGAAACAGGCAGTGGAGCTTCCAAAATTGAATTTAAAGCCCCAGTCTCAACCTCATTTGGAAGGGAAGACCAAAAGAGACAGGTCCGAAATAAGTTTTTGATTTCTCCACCAATGCTTTGATTGTTGTTTTCTTTTTGTTTATTCTATGCCTTTCTTTGTTTAAAAAACCAATAAGAGGATGAATGCAATGACATAAAGCTGAGTGAAACATGAGAGATCTTTTCCCAAATCACTATATTGAATGGGCAATGCTAGAGTGCCCTAATAGGGCACGTGCCTAATGACATGAAATTTCCATGTCAACTAGGGTATTTAATATTGCTAAATATATCTCATAATTTATTTTGCCACCTAAGCTTTAAAAGACTCATTTAACCTTTTTTAAAATCATAAAATTAAATTAAAAAATATTTGACTACCAAATTAAGCACGTTAGCTCTTAAAATAAAAAAATAAAATATCCCAAATCTTTAAACCCTATAACTACTATATAACCATCAATGGTGTTGTTGATAAGGGGATTTGGCATGGGTTTTTGAGAGCTTTGTTTATTAATTTTGAAGAATAGGGAGAGGAATAAGGGGTCCGATTCCATTATTAGGGGTTGATATCCTCAATGCATAGACACCATCATTTCCGTCCTCACGATTCAAGCCTAGATTTCACTAAGTCCTAGTAAACGAATGCAATACAAACAACCCAACAACCATCTATCTAATTTCACACACTTCGTTTCTTGGAAATCCTCCAGCTTTATAACTACTTTCAAAAATCTCCTTTTAAACCATTTTTAAATCCCCTTAACCGTAAATCAAGCTCTGAACTGAATTTATCCTTGCAAACTGATATCTCGAAACACTTATTCTTAAAACACACATCATCCTCGTATCTGTACTGTAGACAATGTCCTGGCCACAATCCCGCGCTCGGGCAGGCTCAAATCCTAGCCACAAATCTCGTACGGATGACCTTTCCGCACAAGCAGGCTCGTATCCTGGCCACAATCTCGTACGGATGACCCTTCCGCACGAGCAGGCTCGTATCCTGGCCACAATCTCGTACGGAGGGGTCACTCCATACGAGCAGGCTCGTATCCTGGCCCCAATCTCGTCCGGAGGGGTCACTCCATACGAGCAGGCTCGTATCCTGGCCCCAATCTCGTCCGGAGGGGTCACTCCATACGAGCAGGCTCGTATCCTGGCCCCAATCTCGTCCGGAGGGGTCACTCCATACGAGCAGGCTCGTATCCTGGCCCCAATCTCGTCCGGAGGGGTCACTCCATACGAGCAGGCTCGTATCCTGGCCCCAATCTCGTCCGGAGGGGTCACTCCATACGAGCAGGCTCGTATCCTGGCCCCAATCTCGTCCGGAGGGGTCACTCCATACGAGCAGGCTCGTATCCTGGCCCCAATCTCGTCCGGAGGGGTCACTCCATACGAGCAGGCTCGTATCCTGGCCCCAATCTCGTCCGGAGGGGTCACTCCATACGAGCAGGCTCGTATCCTGGCCCCAATCTCGTCCGGAGGGGTCACTCCATACGAGCAGGCTCGTATCCTGGCCCCAATCTCGTCCGGAGGGGTCACTCCATACGAGCAGGCTCGTATCCTGGCCACAATCTCGTACGGAGGGGTCTCTCCGTACAAGCAGGCTCGTATCCTGGCCACAATCTAGTACGGAGGGGTCTCTCCGTACAAGCAGGCTCGTATCCTGGCCACAATCTCGTACGGAGGGTCTCTCCGTACAAGCAGGCTCGTGTCCTGGCCACAATCTCGTACGGAGGGGTCTCTCCGCACAAGCAGGCTCACCCAATCAGTACTCGCATTTCCAACTCACAACATTTTTCCCAAAATTTCTCCAAACTCTGCCGAATCCTTCCAAATTTGATCCCCGCTTATAAACCATCACTTGTTTGTCGCTCGAAACATACTGACTTTTCCTCAATAATTAGTTTGATCATTTGTATATAATATCTGCCTAATCATCAATCATTAACCTCGACTATAAATAATCCTTCTCTAATTTGGTGACTCTCCTCTAAGCAACGCTATAATTCCCAATTTAATCCCTTCGCCTCAAATCCTCGTCAATTCATTCTCCTAATTCAAATCCTACACCTAATCTTCTCTAACGTAAAACAGCAAATCTTTAAAACAGACAATGAAACCACAGTACTCAACAATATAAGCAGATAAGTTTCACTTAAAATTTAACTACGTAAAAGTCTGGAATACTCTTCACGGTGCCATTGCTCGGATACCAAATCCGGCAGCATAACGGCATCGGGAATGAGATTTCCCGAGCCCATGTACCTGTTAAGACCAGACAACCAATATTTAAATATTCAGGGTTCACAACTTGGCCGTTCAACGACCCAAATAGGCGGTAACCACCACGCACGGTGGCTGCACAGCCCCTAACAACACACAAACACTCACCAATACGCAAACAACCCCTAAAGTTGGCCTCTAGATGTCCTGGGGAGGTTGATTGACAAGGAAAATCACCCGACCCGCCGCCACAAGTGGCGGAGCCGACGGTGGCAGCGGCGGCACAAACTTAAAAGTACCCAAATTCAACTCCAAAAAATCCTAATTATATAATAGAACCTTTAATTGCACAAAAACAACACGAATTTGAGTCCAATTTCAAGATATTCGAAAATAACATAAACCCCAAAATCGAATTTCTAAAATCTCAAAATTGAACATCAACACCTTAGGGGAAAGATTACCCATACTTAGAGGATCGATTTTGTCAACTGGATCGATGGCCAATTATCGCCGGAAACGCCGGAATCGGCGGCAGAAGTCGGCGGCTGGCTTGGCTTCCCGAGCTCATTGCTCCATCGTGGAGCGTCGTCTGGATGAACGGAGCCCATGGTTGAACTCGCTGTGGTGAGAGGAAGAGGACCCAGTAGGTCCGGTGTCCCGTCGTCGCCGGAAAAATGTGATCGCCGGCGAGCTCATTTCTCTGTCATTGCGTCGATTCACCGTCTACAGTGGTTGGCCGGCGAAGGGGAAAGCTGCTGGGGGTCGGCGATGGTGAGAGGAAGTCGCCTGTGCCCGTCGTTGGTCATGGGTTGGCCGGATGGCGAATCTGCCGAGAGAGAGGACCGGCGGAGAAAGAGGAGAGGAGAGACAAGATAGAGACTCGGGGAGAGAGAGAGAGAGAACCCAGAGGAGGGTGGTCGGCGTCGGGGTGCTCGCCGGAGGTCGAGGTTGGCGATGGCTAGCCGGCTATGGTGGCTGTGAGGGGGGGGTGTGTGCTCGGGGAGGAAGGTTCGGGAGTGTGGAGGGAGAGAGCACCGGGGATAGATAAAAGGGAGTGGGTGGGAATATTCTAGAGAGAGAGAAACTTCTTAAATAAAAATCTGATTTTAAATTTTTAAAACCCAATTTGTCAATTTTACATAAATGCCCCTCACTTCACATGTCTGTATCTTTCAAACCGTAACTCGAAACGACGCGTGCTACGTGTCTATGAAATCGTGAGCTCGAAACCTATCCAACGAACCCAAGGTCAAAGACGTAAGACCATTAGTTTTAAAAGTCAACTTTGGGTCGGGTCGTTACACCTCATCCCGATCTCATCCTGAAGTTGTTGGTCGGGATCGGGATGGGATGAGATGACCATTTTCAAAAATGGTCCCGTGTCGTCCATCCCGATCGGGACCAATTGCAAAATTCTCTATTAGCAAAACATTTACAATAATTCTTGAAAAAAAAACTCGAACCTGAGACCAAGAAGAAGCCACATAGAGCACAGAACCACCACAACACCAGCTGGTAGTGTTTATTATTTTACAAGGAAATATATTTATTATAATCCAATAAGACCAAGTCATTTAATTTACACCGAACACCCTTTAAATTGTTATTTTTCACCTAACAACAATTAAATGCTCCATTATAAGTGTTTTTACCAATATTTCTTGTTCTCCCCTTCCCTAAAATATGTGTAATAGGTATTCCTCGAGCAATTGACAAATACTATTTTCCTAAACTATATATTGAGCAATTTATATATCATTTAGAGTTTTAAATATTAGGGTATTTTTGGGGTTTAGGGTTTATAAAACATATTAACATATAATACATATAATTTACATAAAACATATCATGTTTTATATAATTTATATAATACATTTTTATACATTTCTATACATGTTTATACCTTTCTATACTTTAAACTCTATAATCTATACTAATATACTCTATACCCTATATGCTAGATTTTAGAGTATACTAGTATACTCTAGTATATTAGTATACTATATACCCTATATTAGTATTGGGGTTTGGGGTTTCAATTGGCCAAATCAAATAAATAAATAAAAAATATTAGGATTGGAGTTTGGCCAAATAAATTAAAAAAAAAACATTAGGATTGGGTATATATATATATATATATATAGGAGGTGATTTTCGCACTCCACTCTCCATTTGCACTCCTTTTATTTTTTTTAAAATTATTTTATTATATTTTATTACTTCTATNTAATTCATTCATATGAATTGTAGAAAATAGGACTGAAGCAATCAGAACAAATTTTGATCCTTTAATAATCTCATGTCTCAGTGGTAAAAAAAAAAAAAAAAAACTCATGTCTCAAAAAATATAGTATATCATCATAGACTCTATGATTAAGTCCTAACACTATTCAGCTCATTGTTCGAAAAGATAGATGTCTATGTTGTGAAAAAGATATGAATCCACTCAATTTCATCCTAAAAGATCGACCTAGCTACAAAAAAGAATAAAATTAAAGTAAACAAAATGAGGAATAAAGAAAAGTTTAAAGCAAATGTACAAGTACCTTCATATGCTCTACGCACATCTAAACTACTAAGGACATGCCAAAAAGTGTAGTCAATGAGTATGGCACTTTTGTTCTTATTCCTGCAATACAACATGGTAAATATCATTCAAACAATAATATAGAAGTATTCAGACTCAAGATGCATTAAATTTATATAAATCAACTATGCTTACATTATCAACTTTGCTAGGAAAGACCATTTGTACACTTGACCCAGTAGCTTCAGCCTTAAACGGACATGTACGGCTATTATGACCAATACTTTTGCAAGCACTACACTTTCGAGACTTCTCCATTATCTCAAATTTTGAAGGCTCACGCTTTGTTGAGCTAGATTCCTTTCTCTTCTTTGATCCCAAAGGACGACCTTTATGAGGTTGAATATTAGGTTCAAGAATTAAAGGAAGAGAAGTACCAAGAAATTGAGATAGTTGTCTTTTAGTATCTTCTTTTTGAGTAAGGGGCAGCTTTCCATACTTATCTTTAAACCCAAGTAAAAGACCGTTTATTTGATCTTCTTCATTATCCAAGCTTGTATGATGACCATTTGTAAACGATCTTGTATCAATCCTCCATTGTTCATGTATAAGATTTAGTTGCAATACTTGAATATTCATCTCCCTGATCATGTGTTCACGAGGAAGACCCATTGTCTTGAAAAAATGACCCTTACATTGAGATGACAGATTAGGAGACTTCGCTACTTCATATTGCTTATATAACTCATCCAATGCAAATATAGATACATGAGTAACAAGGTCTCTGAAGAAGGGAATGCGAAGCTTATGTGGAACACGAAGCTTTTCACTTGAGAGTTGAGTTTTGATTTCTTGAAATTGATTTTCAATAGCAAGGCAAATGTTTTCTTTTACTTCTCGAAGACCTCTTTTTTTATGCTGAAGATATTTCTTCGGCATAGCATGTGCACCTTCAGCTCTTGAAATAACACGATTACCAAAGTGTGCAACATCATCTGTCCATGCACTAACTGTAACACCCCGAACCTCGGGCCCACAAACACACTGAAAACTTGTATGAGTGAAATGATTTAAACAATTATCCTCAAATAATCCTTTAATTTCCATACTAAAAAATAATCCATAATAAATCCATAATTACTCAATCGCATAATAATTTCATCACCAATCATCCAAGCATCAAGATAAATCATAAATCCTCGTATTCAAATAAGATCTCATCAATAAATAATAATCATCATTCTGGCAAATCAATTGGGTAATCGTCAACTATAATCCTCAGCTTCAATCATTCACATCTTAACCCATAATATCATCGCATAATCATCATTATTTCCATTCTCAAAGATTCAAGCCTAGACTTTACCAAGTCCTAGCCAAACCAAATCCTCATCAATTCATTCTCATGATCCAAATCCTACACTTAGCCTTCTCTAACATATAACAACAAACACACAAAATAGACAATTTACTAATGGTACTCTACATTACAATCCGATAAGTTTCACTCACATTTTAACCACGTAAAGAGACCGAATTGCCCTTCTTGGCGCCTTTGCTCGGATATCAAATCTGGCAGCATGACGGCATCGAGAATGAGATTTCCCGAGCCCATGTACCTGTTAAGACCAGACAACCAATCAAATACAAAAGGATTCACAAATGGCCGCTCAACGACCGAAACGGGCAGCCGCCACCACACACGGTGGCTGCCCAGCCCCAAACAACACACAAATATCAATAAAAACTCACCAAAAGGACCTAGAAAGGTTCTTAGGACTTCAATTGAGCAGAAATGGGTCAAACGACCACTAACCTATCGCCAAAAGTGGTGGTTCCGATGGTGGCAGTGGCGGCACAAACCTGGAAATACCCAAAATCAACTCCAATTAATCCTAATTGCACAATAGAACCTTCAATTGCACAAGAACAACTCGAATTCAAGTCCAATTTCAAGAAATTCGAAATGGGCATAAACCCTAAAATCGAATTTTCAATTTCTCAAAATTGGACGTGCCTACCTAGCTACTACCTCGAAAACTCTACTTACTCGGTGAACTAACTCTTCAACCAACTAAAAATACTATTCTTCACCTTTACTCTTGAACCTTTGTTCTCTAACTAATAAACTTACTCTAACTTCAAACTTTTCTAAATTCAAACCTCATACTAAGTCTCAAACTTCAACTTTCCTGAACTTGCTAAGGAGTAGAGAGGCGATGACAGTGCAGGTAACATTTCTTAAAACTTTCTCAAAACATTTTCATGGCTCAAATAAAATACTTTTCTGAAATCACTTGAAAATCGATTATTTTCTTTCTCAAACTGGCTTTCTCAAACATTTTCTCAACTGATTTTCTCAAATTGGTTTCTCAAACCTTGTGTAACTTCACCATTCCTCACTCGGGCAGTGTGGGATCACTTACTTCTCCTCACATGGTAGCTCGCCACTGCCTCGCGCAGCTGCCCACTTAGGGTCTTGGTCTTTGGGTCTTGCAATCCACACACCTCTGGCCGGGTCTAGCTCTGATACCATTATGTTACACCCCGAACCTCGATCCCATAAAAATACTGAAACTTTGCCAATTAATCCCATTTTCAAAGAATGAGCCATGCACTTAACAGAACAAATAAATATATTTAATAAATCAGAGTGCGAGCCCAAAAACACTAATGTAAAATTCATTGTATAAAATCTGTTAAATCAAATTAAAATGGGTACCACTGCCTCGTCTTCTCCCCACTGCCTCCTCAGCATGCTTAACCTGCAAAACACAAATAACCACACTGCACCAAATCCATGGTACACCGGGTCATGCAAATAAACAACCCGGTAAGCTCACTAGAGCTCGTATGAGTGAGATGACTTAAATAACTAATCTCAATAATTTCCTCAATTTTCATACTTAATAATAATCCACAATAAAAACCATAATTACCCAATCACATTATAATTTCATCGTCAATCATCCAAGCATCAAGATAAACATAATTCCTCAAATTCACATCAAATCCCACCAATAATAATAATAATAATTCTGGCAAATCAATTGCCTAATCGTCAACTATTAACCTCAACCTCAAATCATTCACGTCTTAATTAATAACCTCGAAGCATAATTACCATCATTTCCATCCACAAGATTCAAGTCTAGACTTACCAAGTCCTAGCAAATAATGCAATACAAGCACACAATACAAACAATCATCTATCTAATTTCACTCACAGTTTAACCACGTAAAAAGACCGAATTGCCCTTCTTGGCGCCTTTGCTCGAATATCAAATCCGGCAGCATGACGGCATCGAGAATAAGATTTTTCGAGCCCGTGTACTTGTTAAGACTAGACAATCAATCAAATACAATTTAGAAACATAAACGGCTGCTAAACGATCGAAACTCGCTGTGATGAGGGGAGGATGACCCAGGTGGTCCGGCGCTGCTATTTGGCCGGAGAAGTGAGATCGCCGGCGCAGCCATCAGTTCTGTCTCGCGTCGATTCTTTATCATCGCTGGGTTTCTGTGTTGGACGCTGCCACTGGGAGGAAGAGGAGAGGGAGCTGGTCATTTTGCCATCGGTCTCGCCGCCAACCATCGCCGGACGGCGATGAATCGAAGAGAGAGAAACTGAGAGTGACCAGAGAGGGAGGAGATATGAGAGAGAAGAGAGAGAGAGAGAGAGAGAGAGATAGAGAGAGAGAGAGATAAAAAAATAAAAGCTGAGTTTTTGGTTTTTAAAAATCTCTTAAATGCAATTTTACAAAATTGCCCCTCACTTTGAATGTCCGTAAATCCCAAACTATAACTCCGATTTACGCGTGCTTCGTGTCTACGAACTCGTGGACTCGAGACCTATCCAATGTGCCCAAAGTCAAAGACGAAAGGCCACTAACTTTGAAAGTCAACTTTGGGTCAAACTCAATTTATAAAGAAAATTAAAAATAATACCAAAACCTTTTATTTCTCAAATCAATTCCCAAAATAATCAAAATAAATTCTCAAAATATTTAGAATAAATCCTTGAAAAATAAAGGGTCTCACATAATTTCTACTCTTTATTTTGTTAATATTTTACATGATCATCACAAATTATGATTTACTAACTAATGCTGATGTTTACTTTTTTTAAGCTTACTCAGTGAGGAATTTATGTTTCTACACTTAAAGATCATCATGCTGCTGAGACTATTTTGTGTAGCATTTTATTTTAAATTACTCTTTTATATACATTTTAAGTTGCCGAGTTATTAAAAGGTTAAGGTTGCCGTATTATCTAGTTACGGAGGATTTGCAAAGATAGGATTGTGCGCAAATGTGGAAGGCTTGTGGAAGAGAATACTTGAAAAGCATTGGATTCTAGGTAGGGAGATTTATCCTACATTCCTGACTATGGACTTTGTGTGTGTATGTGTAGTTTTTAAACTGTGATAACATGCTATTATGATTATTGTGTTTGGTATGAGAGTTTGGGTAGCGTAGTACGTGACCTTGGGTTCAAATCCCTAAATCTTCTAGAAGAATTGATTTGTACATTATGGGGAGTCTTGTAACAGCCTAGATTTTTTCAATCCTATCGTGTGTTGACATGTGTTTTCAAATTTCTTTTGTGCTTAGAAACTTAATTAAGGTTTCTTAAAGGAAATTAATGAGGTTTCCTTTGTTTTTTGGGTAACTAACTTGTACTATTTGAGTTTTAGAGTTGAGCTCTAGTACCCTTGAGTGTAATTTTGGTGATTATCAAGTTGAAATTAATTGGAGTTGAATTTTCCTTAATTTTTATGGAGATCAATTTGTTGTTTTGGAATATTTCTTTTGTTGTTGATTTGTTTAAATAATATATGGTTTCCTCCTTTCTTAAGAATCATTCTCTTTTTCTTTGGTAGTCTTTTGCTCCTATATAACATATGTAGCTTATTGAAAATCCTAGAGGTGAGGATGGCTTTTCAACCTAAACACTTCATTTTTTACTTTTTAATTGATGTCATGTGTTCATTGAAATTTTGAACTGTATGTTTCTATTGCATGGTCGTTTTTTTCTTACAAGCATTGAAGAAGAGAGAGAGAGAGAGAGAGAGAGAGAGAGAGAGAGAGAGAGAGAGAGAGAGAGAGAGAGAAGAGTTATGCATCTTAGATAATTCTGCATGTTCGTCACTTGCACTGCACTGAGGTTTTGCTTCTCCTTCCTTTAATTTTTCTTTCAAATTAGACTATAGTATAGTTTAATCATAATTTTTTTGCATTAATTTCTACTCTTTATTTTGTTAATATTTTACATGATCATCACAAATTACGATTTACTAACTAATGCTGATGTTTACTTTTTTTAAGCTTACTGTGTAATTCAGTGAGGAATTTATGTTTATACACTTAAAGATCATCATGCTGCTGAGACTATTTTGTGTAGATTTTATTTTAAATTGCTCTTTTATATACATTTTATCAAGTTACATCCCTACAGTTTTCTATTTTTTATATACAATTTAAGTTCAAATGGCTGTGTAAATATATATTAAACTTGGTTTTTATCATCTACATATATAAAATGAGAAGGAGTGTGGTAAGATATGGTGTTATTACTGTTCTTTGTTTTGAGGTATTATTTTTCTTGCAGATACGGTGCTTGATATTTAGTAGGAACAAATGTAAATTTGTAAAAATATTTGGTTTACATGATACATGTAGCTTACAGGCGTGATTAGGCATATTATAACGTTTAGCTTGAATCTTGGTACTCGATGAGAGGGTAGATTATTGGAGTAGTTGAGTTTATGAATTAATTGGATCATGATTTTGCTTTTTGGTAACATTTCTTTCAAATTAACACCTTTAGTTCAAGTAAAAAAAGGCTCAATAGTTGGTGAAAGCAGCATTTTTACCATAGATGTGGTGTACAAAGAAGTTTTGCTCCAATCCTAGAACGTATGACGTGTCTCTCATAAGCAATGTAAATGGTGTATTAAAAGCTTTTAATATTATAGTAGCTTTTAAACTTGCATGTATTGGTATTTCCTTTGAATTCTAAAGAAAAGGTGTTTTTACTCAAAGAGTAGCAAAATAACCCATTTTTAGTGATCTGACCTTACTGGACTCCTGCTGAATTCTGTATTGCTGTGTGGGGAATTTATATTTGAACTTTAGGGGTTTGTAACTAGACTTACTAGTCGTTGTTTTAGGACAACACCAAGTAATTTGGACCAGCTGTATTGAATTTTCTGTGAATTTTCCAAGTTAGACCTGCTGGCAGAAATTCTGCAGCTCTAGGAACAACGATATTTTACTGAATTTAAAGGGTAAGGTTAAACAGCACCATTTCTTGTGAAAATTCTTATTAACAAAGGTTTTAAAGAGTGTGTTCCTTCTCAAAGGACTCGTAAGGGATTTTAACAAAAAGGTTTTTCAAAAGAGATTGTGAAAGACTTGACTTGCATTGGGGCGGATTATAACATTTTGACATTTTCTTGTTTTTGAAAGGGAGCAACAAGTAGTAACTTTTAGGCCTCCTACACCCGATGAGCAACCAAAAACACCACCTTTTGTGCCACCTAGAGTTGCTTCTTCTCCCAGGGCTCCTCCAACGGTTGCCTCACCAAGGGCCACTTCTCCAAGGGCTGCTTCTCCTAGGGCTCCTTCTCCAAGAGTAGTGCAGCGCCATAATTACAGTGGCATATGGAAGCGGAGTTCAGAGGAGTGGGAGATCAAGGTGAATTTTAATACATATTTTTTTTCTTTCTATATAGGCTGTTTGCTTTTATAAGTAAATGTAGGAAGATAAGAAGATTTAGGCTTCATAGGCTCTATTTCTGTTGTTACAGACCTCAGTTTGAATTACTTTATTTGGTTGTGATTATTTTAATCTTAAATGATATTTTTGGACGATTTGAAAGAAAGGAAGAGAACATTTTGGATTCATTGATGATCTTATTCCATTCATTCTCACTTGTTTGCAATCATTTGCAAGCAGCCATATGGTGCAAGTGTAATTTCCCATTTTTCTATTTTCGTTTAAGTAGAGATCAAATCGTTCAATTTGAGAAAACAAACATGCTTGTTTTTTTTTTTTTTTTTTTTTTTTTTTTCTTTCTAAAAGATCAAGATTCTGTTAATAAAAAAAGAGAAGTTGTCGCTATGTATGCTAAATTGTGTCTATTATCTTCTATATATATATATATATGTTAATAATTATAAACCTCCCAGTTAGAGAAAAATCTCTCATACCTCCACCCAAAATCTACCTCTCCCATAAACCCCAATCTTACACTTAATATTTTCCTAATTAAACCCCCTAGTCAACTAATACCCAGCCAAGTTTGACTCCCTATCTTTTAATTAAATTATTTTTTGCGGTGTTATTTTTTCAATTTAGTTACAATTTGAATATTTCATTTTGAGGAAATATTCTATTTTCAATTTCATCAGTTTCGGTGTTTGATTTTAGTTTTAGCTAAATATTGAATTTCAACAAAAAATTTAGTTTCAGAAAAATTCAGTTATAGTAAAATTCAGTTATAGTGACGTCATTGCGTGTCAGTGCGTCAGTGCATCAGCGCGTCAGTGATGTTAGCGTGTGTCAGAAGGGTAATTTAGGATTATAAATTATATTGAGAGAGTTTCTAGATAGGTGGGGGTTTAGGCAAAATTTTTAGGTGGTTAGGGGGTTTAAAATTACGGACTATATATATATATATAGCTAAAACACCAAAACGGAGAGAGTTTTGAAAGCCCAAAATTTATCCAAATTTATCCTTTGTTAAAGAAATGACAAGAAAAATACCAAATATAATGTGGTAAAATAACAAGTATCCAATGAATACCATAGTGCCTAACAATGCATACCTATCTTCTCATTTATACATTTTCCTTATATTTCTTCTCTTATTATGATCGGAACTATTCATTTTTTAGATAGTCTTCTAAGGATCATTTCTTAAAAAAAATAATCAAATAGGAAATCATTTTGTTATGTAACTAATATCAAATAAACAAACAATTTTGGTAACAGTTAGATTGATCACTTTATGTATGTTTTAAAATAGCTACATTACTAGGGGGTGTTCCCAATTCGGATTTTAAAAGTCTAACAAAATCTAGGTGTTTTCAATTAGAATTTTAATGGATTCCAAAAAAATTTAGATATTCTCAACTCAGATTATAATAGATTTCTTAGAAATCTAGTTGTCCTAAAAAACTCATGAATTTCATTAAGTGATGGATTTGGAAGAATTTTGTTCACATAACAAAGGCAATGAGCCTTTTTCCTTTGGATTTTGATAGATTCTATAGAAGTCAATAATAATTTATATAATTTATGAAATTTGTAAACTCCTTTAAAATCTAAGTTGGGGCCACTAGTTGAATTTTTTAAAGTTAATATTTAAAGGGTGATGCAAAAAATTGAACGATTTCAATTATGAGATTATACCATAGAATGAGAATAATAAAAAGGGCTGCTATTTGCATACCCTTTCAAGAAAAAAAGAAAAAAAATCTAAATAAAAAGACCACCTTACCCCTCTTTAATTTCCTCTCTTTCTCCTTCCCTCACCCACACACCCCATCCCCATTTTTTATTTTTTTTTCTTCTTCTTCNAAAAAAAAGGTGTGCAAATAGCAGCCCTCATAATAAAAGAAAAAAATTGTAGAAGAAGGTAGAAATAAAAAGGTAGCTAATATTTCTCTACACGAATTACCCATGGTGCCTCAATGGTAATTAAGAGTTAAGACAAGTTGCAGCTTTAGGAGCTCTATGTGTTTGGTCATGTTCAAAATTTCCCAAAAAACGAAGAAGAATAAATTGCCCTTTATTAATAATTATTTGTAAAAAAGATGTCCCAAAATAAATTATATGTCATTTGCTTTTGGGAATATTGGGAATATTTGAAACATTCACCCCACCTTTCCTACTCATGCAATTTATTTCTCTAACAGATGAAAACTCTCACTTTTTCCAAATATACAAAAGATCCCATCTATCATTAACCTCATCATAAGAAAAAGCTCCTGTTTTTCTAATGCTCCACCAACATTTATCTGCACACCTTGTGTCATCTCTGGCAGCTTTGTACACCTCAAAGCTTCCACTGACATTTTCCCACCACATGTAGCAATAGAAAAGAGTGACTTGAGCGAATGGATTGGACTTGAAATGCCATGTGAAGTATTTCTGAAAAGGGAGGTATTGTTTGCTAAGATCATCATCTTTTGATTTGCAGTGAATAGTCAAGCCAATCCCTGCACCCAACTCATTAGTTATATTCACATGTCTGGTTAATATAGCAAAGGTACCCTCAAATAGCAATAGCAACGATAAGATGATGAGTAGGGTTTGCTTGGCCATCTTAACCATTGCTTTCATATATTCTAATTATGCTAAAACTCAAAGGTATGTAGGGTTTGCTTGGCCAACACCCTTTAAATATTGCAAGGCAATTGCTTTTTATGGAATATGACAGCTATGATCAAAGAAGAAAAAATCGCATTTATATCATTAAAAAAAAAAAAACGGATTTGTCTAGAAAATAAGCTCTAGTCATTGTACAATACATACTAGGTACATTAATGAATCCCCTCAAATAGAAAGAATTAAATTCACAATAAAGAGATACAATGAGGATTATGCTAGCTCCAGGATTTGATTCTTTCCAATGTAACTATATATATATATATATATTTTTTTTGTTTGGTAACCGAGAGTGTCCTAGGCCAGCTTTTGTACACTAGACTAATTAATCCCTTAAGCTGAACAAAAGCAGACAATTCATTCCGGGCTTAGGTGATTCACAAGGGATTTTACCTCCCTTGCTGCCTTGCCTCTAAAGGGCGAACTGGAGACTCAAACTCGGGTGCTTGAGTTTACAACTATACCTCCGAAATGAGATATTGCATTGATCTTTCTTTTCTTTTGAAATGAGATGTATTGCATCTTTTTTTTTTTTTTGGATAATCACGATATTGCATCTTTCTTAAAAAGAAAAATTTTGTGGTGAAACACACACTAAAGATTCTTGTATTATTAAGTGAATAAATGATGAGATATGTTATATAACAATAAGATTTTGGAAAGATTAGGACAAGCAAGAAAATTCATTCATGTATTAAGGGAAAATTCATATATATTAATGTCACGATTCTGCTGCTTTAAGAAAGATCAAAATTCCGTTCACGTTACACATAAATCATATATTACAACTGATAATTCTTGTTTTGGTAACATCTAATGTATGTAATTTATCTAATAATGACCCATATATTCACCTTAATGTCCCTAGATTGCCCTTTAATCAGTATCAATTTTGTCATTAAACTAGTTCCTTAAACCACTATCTTTCTATTTTAATTGATGGACTTTAATTCATGCATTCAAACTAGATTCAAGGTAATGAAAGAATAACTTACCCTTTATAAATAATGGAGCAAAATGCATCGCTGGTCTATTTATTATAGTGGATTTCCCATGTTGGTCTCGAAGTAATTTTTGTTCTAATTAAGTTGATCCACTTTCTTAAAATCGTTATCCAAGTTAGTCTATTCCGTTAAATTTTAGTTAAATACTGTTAAAATTCAGCATGTACGAGGCATGTGCCTTTTTTTAGGACATATGGGTCTTTTTCCCCCCAGCCCACACCCTACCCTACCCTACCCCACCCCTCCCTCCTCTTCTTCTTCTTTTTCTTCTTCTTCTTCTTCTTCTTCTTCTTCTTCCTTCTTCCTTCTTCCTTCTTCCTTCCTCTTCTTTCTTTCTTTTTCTGCAACGCACGCCCCAACCAACCTCACCCCCTAGACCAAACAGCCCCCCTGCCACCTATTGCACCAGCCGGCCCACCATCCCATCCTCCCCTCAAACCCACCCAAACCTGCACCCAACTGACCCCACCCACTTTTCCTTCTTCCCTCTTCCTTCCACTTTTTGATATGTAGTTGGAAAAGGGGAGTAGAACAGAGCACTTGCGGGCATAGAGGTGTCGGGCTCGGCTTGATCATTTAGAGTCAGCATATGTGGAAAGTTTGTTTAAGTGGAATAACATGCGCTTGAATCGGATCTTTGCGGACTACATGTTTTGAATAGAATCCAGAATTTCATCATGATCCTAATCACATAGAATTTATTTGCTCTATATTCTTTGCCGACAATAGATTCAATGGATCAAATCAAAATGAAAGATTTTGATGTATTTCTTCTATTTTAACACACTTTGGCAATTCTTATAGTTAAATATAACAAATTTGGGTATTTTCATGTATTTCTATCTAGTACTGCAGCAACCAGTTTAAACTTCAACAATTCTGCAATTTAAAGATAGAACATATAAGATTTTAAAGAAAACCAGATCCAAATATCTATATTCCTTGTATACGATCAATCAATTCTAGCTTTTTAGAAATTTAAATAAAAAAGTAATAAAAGAGTGTTCAGCTACTGAAACTGAAGGAAATAAAAATATGGAATTTTGTTTTGACGGCGGCTATGCCGACTACCCTAAAGTGTTGAGTTGACCACCCTTACTTAGTTCACCACTTACAAATTTGCATTTTTTTAAATTCTGCTGAGTTAACCAACCTAATATGACAGAAATACCCCTAATTTCACAAAAAATATTATTTTTACTATCTAAACCCACCTACCCCACCCAAACAAACACACTCACACACATACCCCACCCCTGGCCTACCCGCAGACCCCACCCCTGGCATACCTGCAAATCTTGGCTGAAACACATCTACACCGCCACTTCCTCCACTTTCCTCCGCCGCTTCCTCCATTGCCGGTGCTCCCTCCACCGCCGATTCCTCCTTTGCTCTTTCTCTCTGCAATTTCAGGTTCGTTGCTTTCTCCCTCACTCACTCTCGGTGTCTGAAAATTAATAGGGTTTTATGGATTATTTTCAGTGTCATCATTGTGTAATGCATTAATATATATATATTTGGCCTACCAATTATATATATATATTTGACCTACCAATTACATATATATTTGATATTTTAGAGAAATTAGAATGAAATTTTGAAAGTGGGTGTCTGCAAATTAGAATGAGATTTCAAATTTCATTCAGTACTGGTGTGTCGAAATTTCTTAATCTGTTCGGCATCTACCTGTCGAATTATTTCCAAATATTCAACAATATACTTCCAAATATAATTGGGTGGAAATGTGTTTACAAATTCATTCGACAGTTCAGTTCCGAATTATTTACATTCCTTCGGTAGTTATCCTCCGAAATATCAAATGTTATTCGGTGGGTCTTTGTCAAATGAAAATATTGATTTAACTGGTGTTGGTTCTATTCGAAGGGCATCTGTCGAAACTTTGATATATGTTTGGTGGGTGTCTGCCGAATGAATCTTAATATTTCTGTGGACATCTACCGAATGGATCTAAAATTTTCGGTGGACATCTGCCGAATGACATGATTATAAGATATTTTAACATATACTTTTCTCTTATTCTATATTTCATGATAACTTATATGCTCTATATTCTAAACATGATTTCAATTTTTGAATGTAGGTATGGATAAGAAAGGGGCATCTAGAGGTAAATCTTCTGGAGGTACGTGGAACTTCTAGAGGTAGATCTTCTAGAAGTGGTGCTGCAAATGAAGATCGAACACGTCCTACAGCTTCAGAGAGGCGTATGAAAGCGGCCAAAACTATTTGCCTAGAGATGGGGGAAGATGTCCAACCGGAAGAGACTCCGGAAGAGAATGCAATAGAAGATAACAACAATGATTCAGATGGGCCTTTACTTGGAGGTCCCACTGATATGTCATTGCTTAAGAGCTTCAAAAGTCACATTGCTGCTTCCATTTGGAAAAATGAGGTATTATGGATTATACACAATCACTTATATAATTTAAAATTTTTAAACTATATAGTTTGCAATATTGTAATTGACTTGTGCCTTGTTTTTGAAAATAGAAACGTGAACCCCTAAGATGCATGTCCAAAACTACAAAGCTGCGTACATGGGACTTGTGGGGTAGAAATGATAATAACAAAGTGAAGGGGTATGTGAGAGGATCTGGGTTCGAACCACTGGTGTCATACTCTTACCGTACTGTTGATAAGGTAGTGTTCTCAGCCTTTGTTGAGAGGTGGCAGCCTGAGACTAATACTTTCCATATGCCATTCGGTGAGATGACCATCACACTAGATGATGTGTCAAACATTTTGGGAATTCCGGTTGTGGGTTTTTCACTTTCTATACCCCCTCATTATCATATTGCATCAAATTTGTTATTGAGAACTGATATGTTCATAAATTCACATCCTTTTATATTCCTCTTACTTAGTTTTTGTGAGTTTATTTAATTAAAAGCTTTAAATTTTATTTAGTTTTGTGTTTTTGGCTTCCGAGCAATAAAATGAGAAATTTCACCATTTATTCTCCTTAATAGATTTTGTCATGCCCCAATCCTAAATAAAATCTAATATCTCGGACTGAAGCGTGACTTACGTCCTAATCGTAGATTTATAAAATTATTTCTACAATTAAGACGTGAAAGAAAAGAAAAGAAAAGAATATAAAATAATTGGAGAAACTAAGTAAAGTGAAAATGAAAAAAAGACTTTATTTAGCAAATTACTGTTCCAAGAGTACCATACTAGATGTTCATCTTCTTATATATTACAATTTATTGATAAACAAACAAAATATAGTACTCCAGCAAATTCTCTAAATTTCCCTTGGGTATTCCACATCATCGGTCATATTTCCTTCACCTGCATGATATATTAGGGTGTGAGCTTTTAAGGCTCAGTAGGGTATAGTGATTCCTTATGGCCAGTTATCACATTTAATCAATGTTTTAGTAAAAGAAAAAAAAATACAGATAATGATTTTAATTATATGCAATGAGAATGTGTGTACTCACTCCTTAACCATTCCCGTTGACACATACCCAAGACAAACAGGCCTACATGTCCTATACCGTGCATTCTTCCACTGTGGCCCCGAATGTCCCAAGTATGAGCCAACACTCGTCCGTCCCTTATGCCCAAATATTTTGAATATTATTAATTCCACTTTTCCTTCAATAATTCTTCCACAAATCATGAGCTCACCAGGTACATCTCCCTTTCTCCATGGTGTCTCTAATAAATCACGAGACCACCAAGTTCATCTCCCTCTCTTCTTGGTGTTTCAATTAATCATTTTCTTAACATTGTTCACAATCACACTTTCCTTATGCACTTATGATTATGCATGTAAAGATAAACATTAATGTATGTGTAGATAAATTAAATCGTACATTAATAATAATTTAACCTTATGCAATTTGAGTGTATCACAAACTTAGGAAATTTCATAGTGCACACATAAGATTAATAATAAAAGCTTCTTCTCAAATATAATGAACTTGATACATTTAATAAAGAAATACCATCACAAGTATTAAAGATAAATTATCACAAAAAAAATCACACAACATGACACAAGGATTAATTGTAATATAGTCGAATTATTGGGGAAATAGAGACCCTACCTTAATTTCTTGAGCACGGGTTCTTTCTTGGTCCGTTCCTATGTGTTTGGGTCTAAAAAAGTTTAAAAAGTATAGTTTAGATATAATTTGATTAAATTTAAATTTATTTCACTCTCTTTTTAAGGAGAGTGTAACTCACACTCTAACTTAGAGGTGTCACTGTTCATCGTCTCTTTAAAACAGCCCGTTTTCCAGATTTTCCAGTTTTTTTATCTCATTTTTTACTCGACTTTTGACCTATCAAACCTTCATCAAATTTAGCAAACTTATATTTGTTTTAAAGCTCTGTATCACCTCTTTATAACCATATAAAGAACATGAAAAACGGACAGTTAAAACTCAAGTTATAAGGCCCGAAAGGAGGCCATACGAACATGCGAATTTTCTGGAAAAATTTCCAGATTTTTTCATTTTTCTTGGTTTTTCATTTTCTTTCGTTTTCAACCCTCAAAACCTATTCCTATGGTTATAAACTTATAATAAGGTTATAAATGAACTATTTTTAGTTTAAAAACATTAAACAAAGAGGTATAAACAAAATTTAAAAATAAAAGTTTCAAAAGAAAATTGCTCAGATCACCCATGGTTCATTGAGCTCACCTTCCTTCCTATCCTTTGGAGTTAAAAAGAGGCTAAAACTTGTGATTCCTACAGTAAAAAGAAAAACCACAGAGACTAAAAGATGTTAGTTCAACTGTTTAAGCAAAGTCTAAACAACTAAGTAGGATGGAGTTTAACTTTGACTCTAACCTNATCAAGAGAGGGACACACATGTCTCGGGAATATTAATAGCTGGTCTCTCTCTCTCTCTCTCTCTCTCTCTCTCTCTCTCTCTCTCTCTCTCTCTCTCTCTCTCTCTTTCTCTCTTTCTTTCTCTCTATCTTTCTTTGTTCAGTCTTGCTGCTCAAGGGTAGCTTAAGCACACTTGCACAATTTATTTATAACCAAAGTCTTGGTTAGAGTAACATCTAATTGGCTTATTTAGTTAAGAAGAAATGAATCTAATCATTATTTAGATAAGGACTCATTCCTCTAAAGGGATCATCACCATTGATCTTAAGCTTAGGTGTTCCAAATTAAGAAGGCTGATGGACGTTGGTGTTATCCCTTCTTCCA
>QANW01002560.1:0-50143 GCA_003254865.1 Dryas drummondii | reverse complement strand
TTGCAGCGCCCTCGATGGCAACCGCCTGTGCAGCTTCCTGCGCGACGAATGCCTCGACGAACCGCAAAGCGGGGCCTGTCAGGTGTCACAGCGCGTCTACAGCTGCCCGTTGCCCGACGATAAGGCGCCGACCGATAAGCAGTATGTCTGTGGCGGCGACGTCTATTGCCTGAACGGTAATTGCGAGACGATCGAGCGCGAGGCGTCGACGGAGTTCAAGGATGCGCTGGTCGCACTCCATGCGATCGGCGACGCCGGCAAGCAGTTCGATCCCGCCAACCTGACCGTGTTCTCCGGCGAGCGCGGCACCTGCACCAAGAAGATCTTCGGCGCGTCGAATTGCTGTTCAGGCAGCGGCGTGCCGCTGCTGACGCCATGGCTGTGCAGTTCGGCCGAGAAGCAGCTCGATGAGAAGGACGACAAGGGCCTCTGCCACAAGGTCGGCTCCTACTGTTCGGACAAGGTGCTTGGCGTCTGCGTCACGTCGAAGGACGCTTATTGCTGCTTCGGCAGCAAGCTCAGCCGCATCCTTCAGGTCGAGGGCCGCAAGCAGATCGGCAAGGCCTGGGCCAAGCCCAAGGATGAGACCTGCAAGGGTTTCACGATCGAGGAGTTCCAGCGCCTCGACTTGAGCCAGATGGATTTTTCAGAAGTCTACGCCGAGTTCATGGATGCAGCCAAACTGCCCGATGAAGTCTCCGTGATGGCCGACATTCAAACCAAGATTCAGGGGTATTATGACCTTCACGGGCGCTAATGATGTGGAAGGCCCGGGGGGGCCGTGCGCGATCGACATGTCGGTGTTCGAGCTCGCGATATTTCTACGCATCCACCGCTCGGCACGAGGGACCTCGGCCGGCGAGGTTTCGTCGACCATCTCGCACTGGTTCCAGTGCGATATCGACCCTCAGGCTATCGAACGGGCCTTTCCGGACATGGTCGAGAAAGGTTGGCTGGTCCGCCGCGAGACGGGGATGCGCGCGACCATCAAGGGCCGCAAGCACGGCCGTAGTCACCTGCGGGGCATCGTCCGCATGCTCGATCAGGGCACACGGATGCTCGATGTCGCCGCGATGATGTCAGTTCTCAAACTCGCAATGATTGAGCTCGACGGGGAGCATGATGATGAAGACGATCAGGATTAAGCGTAGCAGCCGCGTTGCTGCCTCCCTCCTCATGTTGCTGGCGGCGACCGCACCAGCCTCGACGCCCGTGATCGCGCAGACAATGGATCTGCAAAGTGCCGCGATGGCTGAGGCGATCGACGACAGCGCGCAAGCGAGCGAGGCAGTCGTCCAGCCCGCATTCGCGGCAGATGCCGGCGAGCAACAGCGCGGCGACGATTTTTACTGTGGTGAGCGCCGTCTCGGCCAGTGGTTCTACTGCGAACGTCCGAAGGCCAAGCCGTCGACACCGCAGGCGCCCGCGCAGCCGCAACAGTCGTCGACGGCACAACTGAAGGCGATCACGCGCCAGCTCGACGAGTTGAAGGCTCGCGCGATCCTTGAGCCGACCGAGGCGAATGTGATCGCCTATGTCCGCTACCAGCGCGAACAGCTCGATCGTGCGTCCACCTTTTCGGACACCTGGCAGCGCGCGCTCTGGCAGAACCCGGATATCGACTATACGCTGCAGCGGCCGGTCTCGACCGTCGGGAAGCGCGCATGGACGGACAATCGGTCGGCGACCCGCGACCAGGTGCTGTCGCGCTTCGGCCAGCGCTACGGCATGTTCTACTTCTTCGCTCAGTCCTGCGCCGCCTGTGAGGTCTTCTCCCCGATCCTGCGTTCGGTCGCCGACAGCCACCGGATCACGGTGATGGCGGTATCGACCGATGGCGGTCCTAGCCGGCAGTTCCCGAATTACGTCGTCGACAGCGGCCAGCGTCAGCGCATGGGCGTGCCGCTCGCAACGCCGGCCCTGGTCCTGTTCGATACCGTCACCCGCAAGACGGTGCCGGTCGGGTTCGGCGTCATGTCGGCCGACGAAGTGATGGAGCGCATCTTCATGCTCACCAATTCCAAGGTCGGGAGCGATTTCTGATGAACACCCCCTCCCCTCGCCCTTCCCCTCTCCGCGCCCTTCTTCGTCGGACCGCTGCGATCGCCATGACGTTGGGTGCCGCCAGCATGGTGCCAGTCGGCATTGCTCGCGCGGACGTCGCTGGACAGATGAACAGCTTTTTCCAGGATGCGGGCGGGGCCGCCAACGTCACTGGACCGAGCGCCTATCAGGGCCAAAGCGCTGGCTATTACTCGATGGGCAACGTCTGGACCCGCTTTCCGCAAAAAAGCGTGCAGCCATTCAACCTGCAGATGCCCAAGGTTTCTGCCGGTTGTGGCGGCATCGACCTTTTCACCGGCTCGTTCAGCTTCATCAACGGCGCCGAAATGGTCGCCATGTTGAAGGCGACGGCCAACAATGCGCTGGGCTTCGCCTTCCAGCTCGCGATCGACAGCGTGTCGCCCGAGATCGGCAAGGTCATGGATACCATGGCCAACAAGGCACAGCAGATGAACCAGATGAACATCTCGTCGTGCGAGGCGGCGCAGGGGTTGGTCGGGTCGGTCTGGCCAAAAATGGCAGGCGCGCGTTCGACGGTCTGCGCGGCGGTCGGCAACTCACAGGGCAAGTTCTCTGACTGGGCACGGTCGCGTCAGGGCTGCGGTAATGACGCCGAGGCGCAGGCGACGCTCGACGGCAACACCGATCCGGCGATGGCCGATAAGATCCCCGGCAACCCGCGCAATTACACCTGGGATGCCATCAAGAAGTCTAATAAGTTCGGCAGCGACCGTGAGTTCTCCGAGTTCCTCATGACGCTGGTCGGCACGATCGTCATCAACCCGAAGGCGACGGAGGGCGCGATCGTCGGGTTCGTCGGACCGGCCGAGGACGCTGTCGTCACCGCGCTACTCGACGGACCGGGCACCGGTACGCCGGTCAAGATCCTGCACTGCGACGATGACGAGAAGTGTCTCAATATGACGGAGCAGACGCTGCGGCCGGGACCGGGGTTGCGCTCCAAGATCAAGACGATGATCGATTCAATCAACGCCAAGATCCGCACCGACAGCGCCCTCGACGCGCAGGAGCAGCAGCTCCTCAACATGACGACGTTGCCGCTCTACAAGATGCTGGCGGTGCAGGCGATGGCGCACCAGACCTTCTCGCCCGGCGAGACTAGCGCCCTTGCCGAGATCGTGGCGGTCAACCTACTGTCCGCCATGATCGAGAACATGCTCGATCGGATCAGCCAGTCGACCGTTCAGGTCCAGCCGGCCGATGCCGAAATGGGCAAGATGTGGCGCGATCAGCTGACCGAGGCGCGCACGCGTTACTCGCAGCGCAACGTCGAACTGAAGGCGACGCTCAATCAGACGCTCGCCCTCATCAACCAGTCGGTGATGGTGGAATCGACGCTTCAGAACTCGATGTCGCCGGCGATGGCGGCATCGCTCAACTTCTCGCGGGGCCTGAGCGCCCAGGGCCTCAACTAAGGACGATTGGCGATGGTCGAGGTCTTCACGATCGGCGGTGGCGAATACATCGTCAACACGTTCAACGCGGTCGCGGCGTGGACCGGCGGGGGCGGTTATCGGGCGCTGCTGCGCGTCGTCATGGTGCTCGGCCTGATCTACGCGCTGCTCGCCGTCGCCTTTACGATGAACGTGCGCGCGTGGCTGAACTGGTTCCTCGGCTCGAGCCTCATCTACATGTGCTTGATGGTGCCGACGGTCACGGTGAAGGTCACTGACAGGATCAATCCATCCTTGGGGCCGGCGGTCGTCGCCAACGTGCCGCTGGGCCTAGGAGTCATTGCCAGTTTCACCAGTCAGGTCGGCGACTGGCTGACGCGGACGGCTGAAACCGTCTTCACGATGCCCAGCCAGCTGTCCTACTCGACCAACGGCATGGTCTACGGCGCGCGTCTGCTCGATGCGACGCGCAACTTCCAGATTCGCGACGCCGAGTTTGCAACCAACCTCTCGCTGCATTTCAAGAACTGCGTCTTCGGCGACATCATGCTGGGTCAGAAGTCGATGACCGATCTCGCGGCCTCGAAGGATCTGTGGGTGTCGCTCGCACCCGGCTCGGCCGCTCGCTCTCAGCCTTGGGTCGAGCGGTCGGGTGCCGCAACGACCAGCAGCATCGTCCCCTGCCGGCAGGCCTACGGCATGCTCGATGGTCTCTGGCATACCATGATCGAGGCGCACACGTCGCTATGGGCGAAGGAGACGTATCCGAAGCTTTCGAACTCGGTCGCGTCCGCCAAGCTGCGAGCCGACGTGCCGATCGTCAATCAGGCTTTCACCGCGTCCAGCGCCAACTACGAGACGATCGTCCGGCAGAACACGGCAATCAACGCGTTCATGCAGGCCCGCGACGGCATGGCCGGTGGACCGGGCGCTGCGTCGATCGACACGTTCGCGACCACGCGGGCGGATATTCAGGCGCGCAACACGTACAACTCGATTGCGCAGCAGGCCATGAGTTGGGTGCCGATCCTCAACATCGTCCTGACCGTCGTGTTTTACGCGATGTTCCCGGTGATCTTCCCGCTGTTCCTTATGCCGCAGACGGGCGTCGGCGCGCTCAAGGGCTATGTGACCGGGTTTTTCTACCTTGCCGCCTGGGGGCCGCTCTACGTGATCCTCCACATGATCTGCATGACCCGCGCTACGGCAGCGGCGCAGGGCGTCGCGGAGGGGGGCATGTCGCTTGGCACTTATGCCGGCATTGGCGCGGTCAACGCCGAGACCGCGACGATCGCGGGCTTCATGCTGATGTCGGTGCCGTTCCTAGCTGCGGGTCTGGCCAAGGGTGCTATGAGCATCTCCGGGCAGGCGACGTCGGTGCTTTCGCCGGCTCAGAATGCGGCCGAGGCCGCGGCAGCCGAGCAGACCACCGGCAACTACAGCTATGGCAATACCAGCTTTGCCAACTCGACGTCGAACATGCGCCAGAGTGACCAGTGGCAGAACGCGCCGACCGTCTCGTCGGGCGGGTTTGCGTCGAGCTTCCGCCACGACAATGGCGCGACGACGACCGCCTTCGGTAACGGCCAGTCTGTTATCGACGTGACGCCGGGTATGAGCCGACTTGGCGTTCAGCCGACAATGAACAGCAGTTACGTGTCCGAGATGCGGCAACAGGCCAGTCAGGCTGAACGCGCGTCGCAAAGTGAACTTGAGGCAGCCGCTGCGATCCGTACCGCAACGCATACCGATCGCAGCAGCGTGGGTCGGTCTACGAGCGTTTCGTCCGGGTTCGAAACGGGCATTGGCGGACAGTCGGGTACGTCATCGGAGAGTTTTGATCGCAACACCGGGTCGAGTTCTACCGGGACAGAGAATCGCTCCTCGACTGGTCAATCGCTTCGCTCAAGTGATGGGCATAGTCGTGGCGCTGAAACGATCGATCAGATTTCGGGGTCTATCAACGCATCTACTTCACCGGGAAGTAGAGGTGCAGCCGGTCAGGGTTCTCAAGACGGGTCTGTGGCTGGTGGAAATCCGATTCCAAGAGGAACTGGACGCCGAATTCTGGATGCGGTGCCAATGCCGGTAGCTAGCGGCGGCATAACAAAAACTGGTACGCAGCGTGATGGACTGACCCATTCCTCTGACAGATCCAGAACCGACGACTATAATAGCAGCCAGACGTCTGGGTCGCGCGACGAGCACGCTAATGGCGATAGTGCAGGTACGTCGAGTAGCACCTATAACCGCAGCGGCACGTTTACTCGTGCATCCAGCGACTCCACCTCGAGCGTTGGCCAGGATGACGCACTTTCGCAGGCCTATTCGCATGAGCAACGTGCGCAGAAGCTCCATGAGCTGTCTCAAGCACTTACTCGCGATGCAAATTATGCCGAGTCCCATAGCCTGCAGATGAGCGAGAACCTGAGTCAGGAACTGGCACAATGGTATGCTGGGGAGCGGAGTTCGAAACTTGGCCTCAATGCCCCGGAACTTCACCAAACGACGTTCACCGACCAGGAGCGAATTACACGCGACGGCATGATTGCCCAATTCCTGACACAGCGCCGTCAGGCAATCTATAACGAGGTGGCGCCACAGCTTCACGAGCCGGACTTGGTGAAGGTTGCGGCCCCGCCGGTATCAACGGACGCGGATGTTACAGCTCGTTATCATCCCCATGGTCTCTCCGCGCTACCAAGCGCGCCGGCTATGCCTGATGGTTCAGCAGCTCGCGATAGGGTCTCGTCCGGTAAGGATACGCTAACGGCTGAGCAGGAGGCTCAAGGAGTGATGAGGTCCGGAGCCGTTCAAGCCGGTTCACAAGTGCAATCGGACGTAAACAAAGACCTTAACCGGCAATTCTTTACCGACCCTGATCTTCGAAAGTAGATTGATGTGCTTGCGTCACAGATATAGAAACAGCGCGACTAAAATGACGAAACCAATCAATTGGCCGATACGACCTCCAATTGTCGGATTACCATTTTCGTCACGAGCCACATGGTCTACGTATGCCGGATCATCCGGCTTCAGTATGACTATTGGACCGCCTGGGCTATCCAAGGTCGCGTAATACAGCGGTAAATCGATCTTGTGCATGACAACACCCTTCGGTTTTAGGGTATCTCACGGAGGCCGGTTTGGCAATCACAAGCATACGTCCGCAGCTATCTGCTGAGTCGAGCATCGGCGGAAGTCTGATACTCGGTTTCTCGTGGATGTTGATGATGGCAATCGGTTTGATGCCGATTGCTGAGGGAGTGTTGAACCGCTCCCCGTCTATCACTGTGCCAACTGCTATGGCTTTTTTCATCGCCGTCGGCAGTGCCGTCCTGTTACGTCAGCGCTATTCCTGGCTTGGGCTTGTCCTTCACATCTACGGCCAGATCGCGATTTGGCTGTCGCTGTTCGTCATGTCGCTTGCGATCGTGCTCGCTGCGTTCAGCCATTGATGTTGCCGCTGTGCCTTATCCTCGGTGACAGTACGGCCGTCGGGACAGCTGACGCACTGGTCGCTCAAGGGGTTCAGTGCGCAGTGCATGCCCGAGTTGGCGCCTCGTCGACGGAAACCCTTCGGACTTTTCGCGGTAATGCTCCGGTCGAAAGGGCGGTCATCGGGCTTGGCTCTAATGACCCGGCGAACCCACAGCTTGTTCGGAACCTAGTCGCACTCCGCCAGCGGCTATCCGCGGTCCGTGTGACCTGGCTGGCACCATATAACCCAAGCGCTGCACAAGCGACGGTAGCGATAGCTCGCTCTTTCGGAGACGACGTCGTCCACCTGTCATCAGTGGCGACACGAGACCGGGTTCATCCTGTGAGTTACCGACAGGTAGCATCATCGCTGCGCTGGTTAGGCTCTCCGATGGTATCCAGCGGTTATCGTGTCTCACCTTTGGCAACGCGGCCGCCTCCGACCCCGGCGGTCCGAGAGGCCGTCGTTCTCAGTTTCTAACGCGATACGTCAATGGATTCCCGGCTACCGGCTGGGTGTGAGAGGATGAACGACGATGAGTGGCTTCGACTTCGACAAGAGTGGCACGTTCGGTAGTGAGAAAGCTGCGGACGATTATGCGAAACGTAATGACCTTAGCGTGGAGGATTACCAGATGCGGCCGGAAGGCGAGGGCGTCGAATTAGAGGTCCGCCGCTCAGCGGTGGAGGGCGAGAAGCTTCATGACACCGGCGAGGGCCGTAAAGAGGGCTTTTTCTAACCGATCGGCGACGTTTCGTTGTCAAAAGGCCAAAGAGGATGAGACTCTGACAGAGTGAGCGAGACCGTCTCATCCTCTTTGTCTATCGAGCTATAGCTTCAAAATCGGAACGGGCGTCACCGTGGCGTGTCCGCGGCGTCCGCAGCTTCCACAGCGCAGCCGGGTAAGCGCCAGCAGGATTTCGCCGTCGAATTTGAAACGGTCGACGATCTTCACTGCCGGGAGATTGATCGTGCGTCCGCACGCGCACACGATACGCATGTCTTCACGGGCTGCGGCCCATTCAGCAAGCGTGGTGAACTTCGACTGGTTCGATGCCGGCATCTAGCGCTCGCTGTCGATCACGATGGCGTCACTTCCTCGTAGCAGCCCGCCCGGCGTAACTGACGGACGATCCCATTAAACGCCGCAGTCACGCCTTGGGCTCTTCCTATGTCGTTGTTTTGCGATCCGGAATCCCAATAGAGCGCCAGCGGCCATTTCTCCGGGCAGTGCGGCAACAGACAGCGCAACGCGAGCCGCACCTCCGGAACGTCCACACGGGCGTCCGAACATCGCGTGACGCCAGTGCGCAGGATATGCACGGACAGCGCGATCACGACGCGCTGATGTCTCGGCAGCTTCGACATGGATCAATGGAAGTCGTGCGACTTGAATCGCACGACTTGCTCTGGGTCCATGCCGTCCGCATGAGGCGGCCAATACTGATTGCGCGGCTCCGGCTCCCAGCCCTTGTCACCGCGGTCGGGCGAGCCGGGATGCTGCGCGGCATCCCCTCGCCCGGTTCGGTGCGGAAACGACATGTCGCCGACGCGGTGCAGCAGGTCGCCATGATCGATAATTCGGTCGCAGATCACATGGATGATCTCGCCTTCCTTCTGAACGCGACCCTTCATGCCGACCATCGATGCGCTCATGATCGTTCGCCGTTGCGCCTCGAAACGGTCTGGCCAGAGGATGCCGTTCGAGACGCCGGTTTCGTCCTCGATCGTTATGAACAGCACACCCTTCGCCGAACCGGGCTTCTGCCGGACCAAAACGATGCCGGCGACCTCGACGTGGCGGCCGTCGCGGATGTTCGCGAGATCGGCGCATTTCGTAACGCCGCGCCGTGTTAGCTCGTCCCTCACGGAGGACAGCGGATGGGCGCGAAGCGACAGCTGCAGCGCGCGATAGTCCTCGATCACCTCTCGACCATCTGTCAGGGCACGGAGCGCGACGTCCGGCTCGACGCCCTCGGCGCTGAACGTCTCCGCCTGGCGATCGGCTGCGGCGAAAAGCGGCAAGGGCACTTCGCCCAAGCCACGCACCTTCCACAGACCCTGCCGGCGATCGACGCTAAAGCTGTGAAAGGCATCGCCATCTGCCAGTTTCTCGATCGAGGCGCGCTGCACCCCCGATCGCCGCCAGACGTCCTCCACGCTTTCGAATGGCGTCGTTGTACGCGCACCGACAATCTTGGCCCCGTCGGCGTTCGACAGGCCGCGTATCTGCCGCAGGCCCAGACGCACGGTGAGGTAGCGCCCGCCATTGCGTTCCAGCGTGCAATCCCAGCGACTGGCGTTGACGCAAGGCGGCCGCACCTCGACGCCGTGGTCGCGCGCGTCGCGGACGATCTGCGCTGGCGCGTAGAAGCCCATCGGCTGCGCGTTCATGAGCGCCGCACAGAACACGTCAGGATGATGATGCTTCATCCACGAGGACGCATAGGAGATTTTGGCGAAGCTCGCCGCATGGCTCTCCGGGAAACCGTAGGACCCGAACCCCTCGAGCTGGCGGAAGGTGCGCTCGGCGAACTCGCGAGGATAGCCCCGCTCCACCATGCCCTCGATCAACTTTTCGCTAAAATGAGAGACGCCGCCCGTGAATTTGAAGGTGGCCATTGCCCTTCGCAGCTGGTCCGCTTCGGCGGGCGTGAAGCCGGCTCCGACGATCGCGACCTTCATGGCTTGTTCCTGGAACAGGGGCACGCCGAGCGTCTTTTCCAGCACGGCGCGCAGTTCTGGCCGGGGATATTCCGGTTTCTCCAACCCCTCGCGCCGGCGGAGATACGGATGGACCATGTCGCCTTGGATCGGTCCCGGCCGCACGATCGCCACCTGGATCACTAGATCATAGAAGCGCCGTGGCTTCATGCGGGGCAGCATGCTCATCTGGGCGCGGCTCTCGATCTGGAAGGTGCCGAGCGTGTCCGCCTTCGAGATCATGGCGTACACATCGGGATCGTCATCCTGCAGATCCGCCAGCCCGACGCGCAGCCCCTTGTCCGCCTCGAGCATGTTGAAGGCGCGGTTCATGCAGCCGAGCATGCCGAGGCCGAGGATATCGACCTTCATGAATTTCAAAGCATCGATGTCGTCCTTATCCCACTCGATGATCTGACGGTCTTCCATCGCAGCTGGCTCAATCGGAACCAGGTCGTCGAGCCGGTCATGCGTCAGCACGAAGCCGCCCGGGTGCTGAGACATGTGCCTCGGAACGCCAATCAGCTTGCGCGCAAGGTCCAGCGTCAGGCGTAGTCGACGATCGCCGATATCGAGGTTCAGCTCCTCGACCTGCTTCTCGCCCACACCGTCCGCCGACCAGCCCCAGACCAAGCCGGCGAGCGATGATGTTAGATCCTCCGGGAGTCCTAGTGCTTTACCCACGTCGCGCACGGCACCGCGCGCGCGGTAGCGGGTGACGACGGCCGTCAGCGCGGAGTGATTGCGGCCGTAGGTCTCATAGATCCACTGGATGATCTCTTCGCGGCGCTCATGCTCAAAGTCGACGTCGATATCGGGCGGCTCACGACGCTCGCCTGAGACAAAGCGCTCGAAGAGCAACTCGTGCTTGATTGGGTCGATCGACGTCACGCCGAGCACGAAACAGACGCAGCTATTGGCGGCTGAACCGCGTCCTTGGCACAGGATGCCTCGCCGGCGCGCTTCACGCACGATCGCGTACACCGTCAGGAAGTAGGGCGCGTAGCCAAGCTCACCGATCAGCCGCATCTCATGGGTGATCTGGTCGGTATAAGCTTGCGGCACGTTGCCATCGAACATCCGGTCGACAGCTTCATCTGCCAAGCGCTGCAGTGCTTCGTGAGCGGTCAGCCCGTCGATGAGCTTCTCGTGTGGGTATTGGTACTGTAGCTCGCCGAGGTCGAACGTGCAGATGCGCGATATGTCGACGCTGGCCTGCAGCGCGTCCGGGTAGGCTCGGAAGCGTCGAACCATCTCGTCGGGCGATTTCAGCGCGCGATCGGCGTTGACCTCGCGCCGGTAGCCGAGCTCATCGACGGTGCATTTCTCGCGCACGGCCGTCACCACGTCCTGTAGCAGTCGTGCCTCAGGCGCATGGTAGAGCACGTCGCCGGTGACTACCGCCCGCACGCCAGCACCGCCCGCCTGACGCGCCAACGCATCGATCCGCACTGCATCCCCCGGCCTACGTCGTTGGAATAGCGCCATGTAACCGCGCCGTCCGTAGATCGCCTTCAAGTCCCTCAGCGCGGCAATGTTCTCCTCGTCTGCCTCATGGGGCAGCAGGATCGCCACGACGCCTTCGGACCATGGTTCGAGGTCGTGCCAGTGGAGGAGGCATCCGCCCTTCCCTGCCCGCTTCTTCCCCACGGTGAGCAATCGCGTGATGCGCGACCAGGCGGGGCGGTTGGTGGGATAGAGCAGCAGGCGACGGCCGCAGGATAGATCAACGCGCGTTCCTGCGATCGAGCGGACGCCTGTGGCTTTCTGCGCCTCCCACGCTCGCACGACGCCGGCAACAGTGCCGATGTCGCTGACGCCGATCGCTGGATAACCAAGCAAGGCCGCAGCCGCGAACAGCTCTTCGGGGCTGGATGCGCCGCGGAGCAGTGAGAAGTGCGTCAGTACCTGAAGCTCGACATAGTGGGTCATCCGAAGACCCCGTGCATCCACCACGACAGGTCGCCGGTATCATCCTCGAACCCGTCACCGCGGCGGAACACCCAGTACCGGCCGCCCGCATCGTCCTCGACCCGGTAATAGTCACGAACCGCCCATATCTCCGCGTCGCGTCGCCACCATTCGCCGTGAACGCGCTCGGGGCCGTCGCCCGCGACGACCTTGTACACCGTTCCCCGCCACTCGAAGCGTCGCGGTGGCTGGTCGGGCATCAGCGCGATAACTCGGTGCAGCGGCTCTGGACGCGCGAAAAGACGCACCGGACGTTGCCAAGCAGGCCACTCCCCCGGCAGGACATTCGGGTCGGAGTGGGCGACGGCCCGCTCCGGCACATGACTCTCTACCGGGGCGATGCGGAAGACCGATCGCATCCCGATCCGGCCCGCGATCACGTCAACCAGTCGTGCGGGATCGCGCACAAGCGTTTCGCCCGCCAAGACCGCCCCGAGATCTACTGCATCAAGGGGCTCGGTATGCGGTGCTACCATCGTAAATTGCTCGAGGCCCCAGCCCGGGTCGATGCGCTCGATACGCAGCTTCAGCAGCCGCAGCAGGTGCGTAATTTCCCTCGTCGGCCGCGATGTGCCGATCGCGACAACCTGTTCGGTGCCGTCGACGCGCATTCCCGTCAGGCGCAGCGATCGAGCGCCGAGTCCCCTCGCCTGCAGCACCTCGGCAAGGTCCCCCAAGAGATCCGACATGACCTTCTCGATCGCGTCGGCCGTGCTGATCGGTTCGAGCAGCCGGCGTTCGACCGCCGGCACCTCGGGGTCGTCTCGCGGCGTGATTGGTTCGGCGATACCGCCTAGCGCTTGATCGAGACGCGTGGTCGCCGGCAGACCAAGTCTACGTGCCAGCGGACCGCGCGCGACCGGCAGCAGGTCTGCGATACGCTCGAAGCCGAATTTGCGTGCGCCCGATAGCGCGGTCGGCGCCAGGCGAAGCGCCGCGATCGGCAACGGGCTGATTGCCTCGACCGTGCCGTATGGATCGACGCGCGTCAGCTCCTCTTTCCCGAACCGCGCAAGCGCGTGAGCGGCGCCGGGCGTGTCAGCGCCAGCCACGCGAGCGGTGAAGCCCGCCCGCCTGCAGAAGGCCAGGAGACGACGACAGAAGCGCTCCTCTCCGCCGTGAAGATGATCGCAGCCGGCGAGGTCGATCCAAAGGCCATCTATCGGCGTCACCGCGGCGATCGGCGACCAGCGCCGGACCGCCAGTAGTGCGAGGCGATCGAGCAGCGCCGCGTCTGCTTCTGGCTCGGCCGGACGGAAATCGAGATCAGACACGAGCGCGCGAGCATGGGTCGCTGCCATGCCGGCATGGATCCCCAGCGCCTGCGCGCCTGTGCAGGCGGCGACGACCTCCTCGCGACGACCGATCTTGCCGATCAGCGCAAGCGGGGCGTGATCGACGGTTAGCGCTGCGGCTGGCGCGCTTCGCATGGTCTGCGCAGCCGCCTTGTAGGGGTGGCTCGCTGCCTCCGACCGTCTGCCGAGCTCGCGCATGGGTGGCTGTGCGTGAACAGGTAGCGACGCAATCTGTGCCTCCACCTCTTCACGCGATTGCGCGCTGGTCCGTGCCCAACGGGCACCAGGCCGCCAACCGCCGCCCCGCGGCACCGAACAGGCGCCGGGCTCGTCGTCGACCGGCAACTGGAGCGCGGGGCGCTCAGGCGGCCGCGAAGCGGGCCGTTCCAACCGTCTCAGCCGCTCGATGGCCAAGTCCGGCAGGAACAGCGAGACAACCCGTCTCATCGCTGGCCTCCAATATCAGGGAAAAGCCCTCACCCCCACGCTGTCGCGCAAGTTCAATCGACCACCTCGCCCTTCCTACAACCGCGACATCCAACCGCGCCGAAGGCGCGGAGCCGATCCGCCAGCGCGTCCACGCGGCGGATGGCTCGGAGAATGGGTCCTGGTCCCGGTTGCGGCGACGTCGCAGCAGCAGGACCGGCATGTCGGCTTCAGCCGCCACGAGCTGCAGGCGGCGCGTCGCGACCATTGATACCTTGCTGGCTTCCGCGACGATCGCTGAAGGCGTGCCGTCGCGCACAGCGTCCTCGATCACAGCCAGCAGCGTGGCGTCGTCAGGTGGGTGCGCGTAGATGACGCTCGCGGCCGTGAGGCCTGCCTGAGCTAGTCCTGGAGCGTAGATATCTGGGCGGCAGCTTGCCCACAGCACCGGCCCGCCGGCGACCGCCGCCTCGCGGGCCGCAATGCCGGCGAGGAATAGCGTCGTTGCCGCGTCGTCGACCAATGATCCGGTTTGGGCTGTCGCTTCGTGGAGCGCACCAGCACGCAGGCCCCCTGCCCCAAGGCGAGCGTCGACCTCCTCGATGCCGAATGGCAGCACACGATAATCCGTGACCGGCGTGGCGATCGTCCGGAGATGCGCTATGCTGGGCGCGAAGGAATCGAGGGCGGCGGACATCGTGTTCTGAGACTCTCTGCGTTCTCTTTATGTTCCTGCATCTGCCTCGGTTGGTCAACCCTGTCTGGTGCTTTCGATGGCCTTTGGGGAAACGGCATGACTCAAACTGACAGCGACGATGTGGGCTTTTCGGCCCAAACCTTTCGCCAGATTCTGTCCGCCGCCAAGGCAATGTCGGTCTATTACGATACGGACCGGACGGCAGGCGATCTGTTCCACCGCAACTATGCGCATGGCCTATCTCTGCGTTACCGTGAGGAGGGCCGCACTGCCTTTGAATATGCCGGTTTAGCTCTGGCACTGCGACAGTTTTGCAGTCCAATCGCAACGCGCCAATTTTACGATAGCGTTAGTAACGATGGCATACCCATGCCCTACACTATAGAGGCAGATGGGTCATTCCACGACGACGGAAAGCTTTACGTTCTCCCAACAATCGACTTCTATTCTGTAGCGTGCGAGCAGCGTGAGACAGGTGCAATGGAGCTTCTGTCTGGCCCGTTCATCGGGGCTGCTGGTGATCTGTGGGACGCCGGAATGGATGGACTCCCTGAAACAGATCCGATCGTTGTCCGAAGCCGAGAACGACTTTGGGGCGGATTGTTGGGGGATCACGAGAAGGTCGTCCATCTGAAGGGGTAGGCACCACAAGGCCGACCACCGAACAGCATATACTACTGGGAACACCCTGCCGACAGATTAGAACAAAGAGTGATATTTAGCTTTCGTTTTGGTGCTGTCTGATTCAGAGAATCGCTATGCCGATCCGCGCCGAAAATCGCTGGCTTTACCCAATCGACTGGCAGCAGCTGTCAGGCACGATCCGGTTCGAGCGTGCTGGCAGGCGCTGCGAGCAATGCCGTCGGCCGCACCTTCGGCGGGTCGCTCATCTTGGCGATGGACGCTGGTGGGACGCCGATACGTCTTGCTGGCGATCGGATCAGGGCAAGCGGGTTTCGATGAAGGATGGCTTCGTGCTGGCGAGGGTCCGGATAACCTACGTCGTGCTGGCCTGCGCTCATCTCGATCATGACCCGGGCAACAGCGCGCCGGCGAACCTGAAAGCGCTTTGCCAACGCTGCCACATGATTCACGATGCCGCTGAGCATCGCTGGCAGCGCTGGTGGAATGTCTTTCGGCTGCGGGCGCTGCGGGACCTGTACGAGGATCCGCGCATCACCCGCGAACGGCAGGCCGCGCGTTAGAGGTCGATGTTTCGAGTCTTCATGGCGTCAGCTGCGAGGCCGGCGATCGGCCCCACCCCGCTGACCATTTGATAAAGCTCCGTCACCTCTCGATCATTTAGCTTGCCGATCATCCACGCAACAGCCTTTGCGTTCTTTTCATTCAGAACAGTCTTTGGCTCATCCGCTGCCATGTATTTAGCTGAAGCCTTCCCAATCCAAGTATTCACTCGGTCGCGCGACTCATCCCATGGCGCTTTGAGCATGTAACCGGCCATCAGCAGCCAGAAACCAAGATAGCTCAGGAGCCAGACGTTGTCGCCCTTACTAACATCGGCGAGATCGGGCTGCAGGTCTCGAACCATCGAGGCAGCGACCAAAAAAGCACCTGCTCCAGCAGCGATATGAATCAATAGCACACCACGGCTATTGCACTTCTGATACATCCACTTTGCAAGGCCGCCCGCGAACAATGATCCTAAAGCCGTCAGCCCAGCGGACAGAAAGAGGAGTGCCTTCGCAGCGCAAGGTAGGCTAACCGTTGTCATGTTAGATGAGGTCGCGGGCACGGTGTTAAGGATAGCCAACATCGCCTGTAACGGCACCGTAAGTGCTATCAAATAGATGAGTGGTAAAAGGGAGCCGACGGTCAGAAACGGCGCTCTGTCATGAAGCCCGAAGAATACGTGTGGTGCTAACTGACGAACAGGTTTCATATCGCCCCTTCTATACCTCTTCTACAAATCATGCATTGACCGTCTTCGATCGTCTGTATCGCATGCTGCATGCAAATCGGATTTTGGCATTTGGACAACCTGCCCTTAAAAACTTTCTCCGAAGGCCTATTTTGCGTCGGGTTCAGAAACTACGTGAGAGGTGGTTTCGGTTAGCAGATCACCCATCGGATTGCGTGATAATGGGCACTCGGGTCCGCTTAAGGTTTTAGCCAAAGAGCACCATACGGCACCTACTCAAGCGGCACTGTCAACGCTTCGTCTCGCGGGTCACGAAGTGCCCTCCCCACTGCCGCCAGTCCCACAAACGATCCGTGCGGGACAGTACCGCGATCTGGCGCCCTTGTTTGGCTTCTGAACGTAACGGCGATTAAGCGTCACCGACGGTCACGAGGCAAACCAATCCGCCGGGTCGCGTCCGCAAAGGTGCCGCACTTCGATCCCTTCCGCAGCTAGAATGGTGGCGACCTCGATCCAGTCGCTATCCGTGCTGTTGTAGATTGGAATGCCCTCCTGCTGAGCTAAGGCCGCGAATTTGCGATCGCTTGGATCGAAGCCGGCATCGATTAGTGATTGAGGAAGCGCAGCATATTCACCGTCTTCGCGTTTGGGCAGGTCGACGCGCTCGACTAAGTGGGGCGCGCTGTGCAGCACGATTTGAAAGAAGCGGTCTCCGACGCCCGGCTGCCCAGCTGGATTCAGGTGACGTCGATATTCCGCCTGCATCTCGCCGGCCTGATCGAGAACGAGTTGGCCATCGTTCGCGAGCCCTACGAGAAACTCCACTGCCGAAAGCCGACAGGCAATGGACGGAGCGCGTTGGTCATTCGGGTCGGGACGACCGTTCGCGACGATCGGAACGTTTGTGTCAACGGCACAGCGGATCATCCCGCCTCCTTCATACGTCGCAGCCGCGCTAGTTCTGCGTTCGCAGTCTCTCCAAAGGCATCGCCCATAAACTTATCCGGCCAATTTAGTATGTTACCGTATTCGTCCAGCTGTAATGGATCGAGACTTGATGCGGCTCCGGTAGCGGATGCGAAGTAGAGTTGGATCTGGTCGGCCGCGATCTGCTCCTCAGCGATGCGGCGCTGCAGCCGTAATAACAGGTGCTCCGAATGGCTTTCTACGAGAATTTGGACCTTCCGCGTCTTCGCGACGTGGATGAACAGGTCAGCGAGCCCCGCCTGTGCCAGGGGATGAAGGTGGATCTCAGGCTGTTCTAGGATCACCGTCGCGCCCTCTGGCACATAGTGCAATAGAACCACCACCGGCAGCACCTGAGACACGCCGAAGCCTACGTCAGTCAGCACGCTTTCCGCTGCCCCGGGTCTGACCCTCAGGGTTACACGGTAGATGCTGGTGCCTTTGGCCACCGGCTTAGCAGCAAACGAGTCGATCAGCCCCAACTGCTGCAGCCAGTACCCGATCGCCGCCTCGAAGCTCTGGGCCCTCGGCTTGCCCGGCACCTTTCGCCTTTCTCCTTCGCGGGTCGCTGCCAGCATCGCTTCCACAGCATATTCGCCACGGTCGCCGACGTCCTGAGGTTGCGCACCACTCCAAATATACTCGCGCTTGGGCGGCTCGCGGAGTGGACCCAGATAATATAACTGGTCAAGCTGCTCCTCATAGGCGAGTTCCAGGTCGGCGAGGAAGTCACCGTTCTGGTACGCGTAACGCGCTGTATCGGGAAAGAGATAGCCCTTCGTCGGAACGCCAAGCCCCTCGAGTGGTCGACCGCGGTTGCGCCGAAAGCTGAAAGAGCCTGGACCACTTGTTGCTATCTCACGATCGTCCCAATTCATTGAGAAACGGCGCTCGCCCAACGCGTAGCTCAGCTTCTCCTGCCAAGGTGTGTCCCAGTCCCCTTGGGTAACTGCAGCCTCCACGCTTAGACGGTTGTCTTCTTCAAAAATCTTGCCTGTGCTCGGATTGAACAGCTTGACCGGCTCGTCAGAAGTCCAATCGAGCCGCCAGGCGAGCTTCGAGTCCCTGTCGTGATCCTGCACTGCGTCCTCGAACGAACCCAGTCTGGTGCGCGTTCGCTCATCTCCAAAATGGAGGGCAAGCTTTCGATCCGTTGCATCACGCGTCTGTTTGAGAAGGAGCAAAAATTGGATTAGGCTCGATTTTCCAGAACTGTTTGTTCCGAACAGGCCCGTTATCGGGGCGAAGGCCAATTTCGCGTCCGTCCATGTCTTGAAGTGTTCGAGTTCTAACCGGGTTAGCATTAGAGTTGCTCCGCTCAGGCAATTTTTCGATTAAGTGCTGATCACACTACCGCGTCTTGCCGAATTTATTTTGCTTCAAGCGCTTTGGCGACTGCGGCCGCAACAGTTTGATGATTAGTGCATCGAAGCTGCCCGGTTGTAGAGAGGCGCCACACACTCATTCCGGTCTTCTGAGTTTGCCTCATGGTGTCCGCTGACCACGTACCTTCGGTAATAAACCGCACGAAGACTCTTTGCTGCCCGTTTTCATCCCTGATCGCGAGCAGCTTCCGCCCTGCCTCAGATTGCAGAAGGAACCCTCCCTTAGGGTCGACCGCGAAGACGTAGCCGTCTTTCCAGACTAGAAAATCGGGATAGAAGCGCCGGCTCTCCCCCTTCTCGAGCAGGGGTATCGAGTAGCCGCCATTGACTGGGTTCCGAGCCCAAGGGACCCCGATCGCGTCCAACTCGCGAGCTACTTCCAGCTCTAGGCCGTTGAGGTCGCTGTAACCCTCATGCACAGAGTTGCTGAACAGCTCCATGGTATCCGGACGGGTCAGAACCGCTCCGACCGTGTAAGGATTGTAGTCCTCGAACGCGAGTTCGGCATTTGACAGGTAGGTGTCGACTAGACGCTCTGCATCACCACGCAGTTGCTGCGCCGCGATGCTGGTAATTTCCACCTTCGCCTCGAACTTCGGGTCGGCCCAATCGACGGTTTTTGCCGCCTCTGGATAGCGCGATAAGACGTGGCGACGGATGAGCCATCGGGCGACGACCCTATTCGAGTGGTCCTTCTGGACAGTTTGGATCTCCGGCTTGGAGCCGTCGCCCACGTTCTGCACCGCACGCGTTAGCTCGCCGGCACCGTGGACGTTCGGAGAATCTGAGGTGTAGTCGTGGATGGACGCAATCGCGTCCGCGAGAGGCAATACCGCATCGTCCGCATCGATGTGGATTTCCGGGACCGTAAGAGCCTGTCGCGGCTCGAGCCGGGCTCGGCGCCGGTCCCGGCTGTCGCTGTATCCGTCGAGCCTGACATCAGGCATCTCAGCCGCGATCTTTCGGCGGACGACCTCTAGGATGCGCGGAAACTCCTGCTTATTGTCGATCCGGATAAAGAAGTTAGCCGTGTTCAGGATTGGATCAGGATAGTGGCGGGCGCCCGGCTGCCGCAGCACCCTCCCAATTACCTGCTCAACTTGTAGCGCGGACCCCATGGACTTATCGATGTAGGCAAAACAGCACGCTGGGTCGTCCCAGCCTTCCTGTAGACTCTGATTGAAAATGATGTGCCGAAATTTGCCTTCCGAAAAAACGTTGAAGTCGTCCTCTCCACCCGAGAATAGACGGAAATCAGCGGGCGCCGGATAGTCCCGCTGGTTCATTTTCAGATCGCAGTAAACTGCGATTTCGTCCGCAGGTACACCCTTCTCCTCAACCAGATATCGCCAGATCAGAATCGGTGGCGCCTTTCGGTCGGTGAACGGCTTATTCGGGTTGTCAGCCGCTCCGTCATCTTGGTTGATGTTCGTTCTGCACACGTAGATCGCCTTTGGCAGGAAGCCCGCGTCCAGTTCATCAGCCTTTGTGGTGGCGAGTTGGAAGTCCTCCACCATGTCGTTAAGGGTCGTTTCCATCTCGGTGTCGTAACCGCCCAGGACGATCTGGCGCTTAACCAGCCCGGCTTCGACTGGCTCTTTCGAACGTACTGCCGTGATAAGGCATTTAGTGGGTACGCCCTCTTGGTCCGTTACCGGCGTGTCGTCCCAACCGACTTGCTTGAGGCGTTCGATGATTTGACCCAAGCGACCCGGTGTTCGCATCGTGGCCGACGCCGCGAGGATGACCTCGGGCTCCAGCTCAAGGAGCAGATTGGTCTGCTGATCGGACAAGTTGTGTGCCTCGTCGTAGACGACGATCAGAGGGCGCCGATGTTGGTTCGATGAGGCTTTTCGATCGGCTAGAATCTCCCAAAGAGCACCATCGTTTTGGTCCTCATCCTTTTTATGAACCCTGAGCTTGCCATCGCTCTTTGACTTCTGATTGAAACTTCCAACCGTCGTCAAAAGCAAAAACGCTTGCGTGTCATCATGGATTTTCGCGACCGTCGCCTGTGAAAGGTAACCGACGACAAATTGCGAAATTAGGTGTGCGTACTTCCCCCCCGTCTCGAAGTTCGCATACGTCTGATCCACAACCGCCTTTGATTTCGAGATCCAAAGCACAATCGGCTCGATCGGCATGGTTGCACGCATCAGGCTGACTGTGTCGGCGAGGATCGCAGTTTTGCCCGAGCCGGTGAGCGACGCGAGAGCTTGATAGAACGGCGTCGCCCAACCCATGTATTCCATCGGACGCCGCTTGTCAGCTGCGAGCAGCCTGAACCGCTCGGCAATTTGGAGGCTGGACCTGGCTTGGAACGGCAAAAGGGACAGGGTCACGCGGCGCTCTCCACTTCAACGGCGTTACCCTCGACACTCACCCCGTAAGGATGAAGGGCTTCATTGAATCCCAGCGCATCAAGGATCCTGTTGGGGATCTGATAAAACTCAACGTTAGGCCCGCTGTACGTCGAAATTCTCGCGTAGACGTGGAAAGGCTGCGTCAAGCCCTCTGCCTGAGCCTCGGCCGCGATTGCGCGGAAGGTAGCTCGGTTGAGCACTGATGATTGCTCCGGTCCGTTCCAAATAAGGAAGAAGCCTTCGCCCTTTCCGCTCGTGGCGAACAGGTGTTGGTGCGTACCGGCCGGCAGGCGCTGCAGGTGCCCAGCAGACCGATCCTTTTGGTCCCAGTACGACGTCAACAACAAGTCCACCATCTCCTCTCGCTCAAGCGCGAGGACCGCCGCGGCATCAACCTGGTCCATCAGCTTGGAAAAGCGAAAGCCGCCGTCGAGCGGTTCTGCGGCCACCTCAACCTCGCCGGTCTTCAGCGCACGCTCGCCCGAGATCACTCTTTTCAACCGCTCGTAGGTCAAAGTGCGAGCATACGCGTCTCCACGTTCGGGGCGACCCTGCTCGATCAGGAGGAACCGCCGGGAGGCCCCTGCCTCTTTGTTCAGCGACAGGACGGCGTGCCCAGTGGTGCCAGATCCAGCGAAGGGATCGAGGACGATGCCGGTCGGCGGACACCAAATTTGGATGATCTTTTTGAACAGCTTGAGCGGCTTCACGGTGTCGAAGCCATGGCCACGGCCGACGATTGCGGTCAGCTCGTTTATGCCGGTCTGACTATGTCCTGATTCCTCGTGCGCCCAAGAGGTGCTGCCGAGTTCGAGCGGCTCGTCAAAGTCGTCGCTCGACCAGTACGTGGTTGGCACGATCCCTTGCTTGACGTCCTTCAGGTATTTTTTGAGCCCAAACGTGCCCTGACCCTCGTCGCGCCAGTGAGCGACCGGCCAAACGCCCCGGAGTATCTTCTCAGCCTTCTGCTTCGCGGTCTTGAGCGCCTTGTTGGTCTCGAACGACGGTTCTCCGCGTATAGCGCCACTCTTGATGACCAACGCTTTTTGTCGTCCGTCATCGAGTTGTCGCTCCACATAGGTGGAGCCCCATTCTTCCAAATACGCCTTCATGCGGCGTTTCTCGGAGCCCCAATGTCGTCCGGCGGTGGGGTAATGGAGTTCGCCGGTGAAAGGAGACTGGATGGCGTAGATCATCGACAGGTGAGTATCCTCACCTCGTGCCGTCAAGTCGCCTGGTTTCCACGGATGAGGGTCCTTGTCCCTAGACAAATACCTCGAGTCCATCGCTTCGGTGCGGGGCAGCAGACCGGTTTTTGAGCGATCCGCATTTTTCGCATAAACCAAAACATATTCTGTTGCCGTCGAGAGATGTCGCTGGTCGTTCCTAGGCGCATAGGATTTCTGCCAGTTCAGCAGACCGATCCGGTTACCCTCGCCGAACATTTCGTCGAGCATCATACCCAGCCGGAATAGTTCACGATGATCGATGCATATCGCGAGCACACCGCCTGGCTTCAGCATCTCCTTCATCATCCACAGGCGCGGCGTCATGAAACGCAGCCATTTTGAGTGACGCGAACCATCATCTGCCGGCACAAGCGTCCCTAGGTCGGGGTCGTTCGGATCCTCGTCCCAGCGGTCATTGTAGCGAAAATCCATGCCGGTGTTGTACGGAGGATCGGTCAGGATGAGATCAACCTGACCACGATATTTGTAGAGACTGACGAGTGCCTGAAGGTTTTCACCCTCGATAAGCGCATTTGCCGACTGGCTGCCCTCTGGTCCAACGCAGAGGCTTTGCTCGATGCGCTGTGACCGAGGCTTAAGTTGGCGGATGATTTGCCACGGAGGCGTCTGCCCTGGATAGGTAAGCCGGATCCCGCCCGCGTCGGACCCGTCCCGCTCATGCAGCAGGCGGATTAAGTCGTCACGGCTCAGCTTTGCGTAGTCTACCATTTCATTCCCTTGCCCGCGTGGCGCACAGCCGTCACGGCCTTCTGTTCGGCTGACCATCACTAAAGAACATGCTGCGTAGAACAAGACCGGAACGCCTACGTGCGCGCCATGCTTGGTCGGCTCAAAGCGCTTCTGCTCAAAATTCCCGATGTGAGGAAGTGGCTCATCGTTCATCAACGCCGGTCAAGGATGGATACCACCGGTCTTGGTAGGGTATACTCTAGAAGCACCGGCCGGCGCTGGTACATTTTCCGTGCGTCACGACCTTAGAAGTACCAACTGAGTTTCTGGTGCCTTTTTTGCCGGTTCGCCCACCTATTGAGGACCATAGAGTACCTATCTCTGGAAGACCGTGGTTGCTTGAGGATCCTTGACGCCGCTGCTAACGATTGATTGCCTGACAGCACCCGATGCCTATAGGTATGGGGTCGCGACGCTACCCCGACTGCCGGTGCTGCGGCTCCGTTTCGCCAATCCGCGACGGACGGGTTCTATATCGACCCAAACACCGGAACGATTCTCGCGACGGTCGAGCATCGGCAGCACGTTGGTGCGAGTGGATCGCTGACTACCGCGTAAGCGTGGCCGGCAGGCCGCCTTGCGGTAGCATTGGCATCCGGGATGCTTGTCGCCTTTGATGAGGGCGCGGACGGTGCGGGAAGTTTTCGGTTCGACGACTGGTCATACGAGCACTCGTATGACTGGTCGCATGGATGTCGTTGGCCGGGTGTCGGGACGGCGCCGATGGTCGGTTGCGGAGAAGCTGGAGATACTCGCCGAGGCGTTCCGGCCGGGGGTGCGGGTCTGCGATGTCATCGCCCGGCGCGAGGTGTCGAGCAGCCTGATCTACACGTGGCGCAAGCAGTTGCGCGAAGGCCAGCTCGGCGGGGTGATGTCGTCGCTGCCGGTGTTTGCCGAGGTGCGGGTCGCTGAACCGGTTGCGCCGGCGCCGCAGCCGGCGCCATGCCCATCATCGGGGCTTATCCAGATCGACCTGCCGGACGGGGTGCGGGTGAGCGTCGACGCAGGCGTGGATGCGGGTGCGCTGGCACGGGTGTTGTCGGTGCTGCGGTGACCCCGGTGCCGTTGCCGACGCGGGTGTTCCTGGCGTGCGGCATGACCGACATGCGCAAGGGGTTCGATGGGCTGGCGCTGCTGGTGCAGCAGGTCTTGCGCGAGGACCCGCATTCGGGTGCGCTGTTCGCCTTCCGTGGCAAGCGCGGCCACCTCGTCAAGCTGCTGTGGTTCGACGGGCAAGGCCTGTGCCTGTTTTCCAAGCGTCTCGACCGTGGCCGCTTCGTCTGGCCGGTGACCGCGACCGGCACGGTGACGCTGACGCCGGCGCAATTGTCGATGCTGCTGGAGGGTATCGACTGGCGGCGGCCCGAGCGAACGTTCACGCCCACGCTGGCAGGGTAAAACCGGCGGTTTCGCGTCGCTTTTGCTCGTCTGTCGGCAGGCGATCTGCTATGGGATCCGGGTGCCGGAAGCGTCCGTTTCCCCTGCTGATGCCACTGCGCGGATTGCCGCGCTGGAGGCTTCTCTCGCCCGGGCTAATGCCGCGCTCGCGGCCCGCGACCTGCTCATCGATACGCTGCGCGGGCAGATCGCGCGGCTGCGGCGGATGCAGTTCGGCGCCTCGTCCGAGAAGCTGGGGCGCGAGATCGAGCAGCTGGAACTGGCGCTGGAAGAGCTGGAGACGGAGCGCGATGCGCCTGTAGCCGAGGCTGCCGCCGGTGTAGCGGCACGACCATCTCCCGTCCGCAGCCTGCCGGACCATCTGCCGCGCAAGGAGGTCGTCCACGAGCCGGCGTCGGGTGCTTGCACCTGCCCCGACTGCGGCGGTACCTTGCGCCAGTTGGGCTCGGACGCACACGAGATGCTCGACATCGTGCCAATGCGCTGGCGTTTCGTGCGCAACGTCCGTCCCAAATACAGCTGCCGGGTGTGCAAGAAGATCGTTCAGGCCCCGGCACCGGTCAGCGCCGTCGCACGCGGCAAGGCGACCTTCGCCACACTGGCGCATGTCGTCGTCTCGAAGTTCGACCACCATTTGCCGCTCTACCGGCAGGCCGAGATGATGGCGGCGCAAGGGCTCGATATCGACCGCTCGACGCTGGCCGGCTGGACCGGACAGGCCGCGGCACTCCTCGACCCCATCGTCAGCCGCATCCGCGACGAAGTCCTGAGGGCCGACAAGATACACGCCGACGACACGCCCGTGCCGGTGCTCGACCCCGGCCGGGGCAAAACCGCGACCGGGCGGCTGTGGGTGTACGCAGCCGACGACCGGGCGTCCGGCGGCACCGCACCACGCGCGACATGGTATCGCTTCACGCCCGACCGCACCGCCGCGCATCCGCTGTCCCATCTCGCCGGCTTCCGCGGCTTCCTCCAGGCGGATGCCTATGCCGGCTATGACGGGCTTTACCGGGGTGGTGTCACCGAGGTCGCCTGCTGGGCACATTTCCGGCGCAAGGTCTTCGACCTGCACGAGCGTGTCCCAACGCCGCTGACCACCGACATCCTCGAGCGTATCGGCACCCTTTACGCTGTCGAGGCCGAGGCACGCGGTCGGCCACCCGACGAACGCCATCGCGCCCGACAGGAACGAAGCCGGCCGCTGGTCGATGCCTTGCGCGGCGTGCTCGACGCCGCGCTGCGCCACCTGTCGCCCAGGTCGGATATGGCCAAAGCCATCGCCTACGGCACGAAGCGCTGGCCCGCGCTGTCGCGCTTCCTGGCTGACGGGCGTCTGGAGATCGACAACAACATCGCCGAGCGCGCGCTGCGCGGCATCGCCCTTGGCAGGAAAGCATGGCTGTTCGCGGGCTCCGACCGGGGCGGCGACCGCGCAGCGTTCATGTACAGCCTCATCGTTACCGCCAGGCTCAACGACATCGACCCGCAGGACTGGCTTGCCGACGTGCTCGCCCGCATCGCCGACATGCCCCAGGTCCGGCTCGACGAATTGCTGCCCTGGAACTGGCAGCCGACCGGCACCACACCGGCACTTGCCCGGGCCGCCTGATGGCGAGTCCAACCTTCGCCTGGACCGCACGCTTCGTGGCCGAACAACTCGGCGTCGAAGAAGATTTCATAGAAGAGATTGCCAGCATGACGATGGAACCTGAAGACGGACGCATCTTCATCATCGACAGCAACGACGATAACTCGCCGTCCGTCACCGCCTTCACCCGTGACGGCATCGATTACCTCAAGGAAACCCTCGGCAACCCTTCATCCTGCTACTACAGGCCCAGCCCGCGGCTCTGACCGGATGGGTACTCGGAATCGTCACCAATTACCCCTTTAGGGCATCAGGTTCGGTAACGCAGCGCTTTGAGCTGCTGCCGGTCCGTAGACACCTTACCTCGGTGTCTACGGACCGGCAGCAGCTCAAAACTCTAAAATCACCATTTCGGAGCTGTTATTAGGATTCTCATAGATTGCTTTTTAGCAGAAGTTCTAATTATTATAGTTGCTTGAATATGATATCAGGTATATTATTTAATAATAACAAAATTACCCATTCTTTTGATAAGCGCAATCGCGGGCCGCTCAATCCCGTATTTTGTGATGGTTATGTCCATTATTCAACTAAACTCGACCATCTTTATCAACTACCCGATAGTTCGCGAACCTGCTGCTTTCCATCGATCGTAAGTGGTTTTCGGAGTTTCCGGGGGAGCACTGATGGGTTCAGGGGATGTTGTCGGCAACAGGCCTGCTCCGTCCGAGAAATAAGCGACCACACCCGCGCGAGCGCGAGCGACCCGACTTTTCAGCGTACCGAGCTCTTGCCCAGCACGCCGGGCGGCCTCCTCGTACGACAAGCCTTCTCTGGTGACGAACAGCAGTGCTTCGCGTTGTCCAGCTGGCAGTGCCGCAAGCGCATAGTCCAGATCACGGGAATAAAGGGCATCGTCTTGGGTTGCGCCTGATACGAGAAGACGGTCATGCACATCGGGGTTCCATTGAATACTGCATGTGGAGCGTCGAAGGCCCGATATGAAACAGTTGCGTGCAATACGGAACACCCAAGCCTTAAAGTTCGTCCCAGGTGTAAATCGGTGACGCGCCTGCCAAGCTCGTATCAACGTCTCCTGAACAAGGTCATCGCTATCGTTATCTGCAAGGCGCCTGGTGTAACCACGCAGCGACGGCAACACGGAATTTACCGCAGCGACGAAGCACGTGGGCGATATTATCGTCCCGCCGATCGGGAGGGTTTGGTTGGCGCTCAATATAATAGTCCATATTTCGCGAGAACTGAGCTCTAGCGGTTCAATATCCACACGCTATAAACGGACACCTATTGTCCGTTAATTCGAAAAACGATGATGGAGATGAAAAGTTGCGCGACCGTGCTGCAATCCGGCGCGACAAGCTGATCGAAGCGGCCGCGATATTCCTCGAACATAATGAGCGAGGCAAACTTAACAGCGATAACGCCCTTGCACGGGCCGGCAGCATTATCGTATTATCTGCGCTTGCAGACCGCTTAGGAGGCTACTTACCTCCCGGATCCCGGCTTCGATCGAGCTGCACCAGCCACATTGACCGCCGTCCCTTTTGGTTGTGAATCGCATCGATTATATCGACGCAAAATCCGAAATATGACCGTCAGGTCAGATCATGAACCGAGGAACGTCATGGTCGTGTTGCGGCAGCCATATTGAAAAGCAAGCACCGGAGCGATCGGCACGGTTTTTTGCGACAATTCTGCCACCATGCGCTTCGATCAATTTCGTCGCAAGCGCCAGGCCAATTCCACTGCCGGGCCGACCTGCGCGCTTATCGGCACCTGAACGCCAGAACGGCATAAACAGTCGCTTTTCGTCCTCTGGCGCAAATCCGCTGCCTTCGTCGATCACGCTCGCAACGGCGTACCCGTGGACCGTAAAGAGGGCGATATCGATCCGGCTATTGTCAGGAGCGTGCTTGATCGCGTTCGTCAGGATGTTGGTGAAGACCTGACTTAGCCGTGCGGTATCGCCCGTTACGCGAGCCGGAGCATAGGTTTCTATCATCAGCAAACCACGTGCCGCTGCAGACGGACGAAGATCCGCGACGACGGTCTCCAACACGGTTTCCAGATCAAGGGGCCGCTGGTCTATTCCCAGTTCGCCGGCATCGGCATGCGCGAGCGTCCGCAGATCTTCGACCACACGAGACAGTTGCTCAACCTGGCGAAGGAGCCGATCGGCCTCGCCCGCTGCAGGGTCGATCACCCCGTCAGTCAGACCGTGAAGCCTGCCCTTGAGGATTGTCAGCGGCGTGCGGAGTTCGTGGGCAATGCCCGCCGTCAGTACAGTCCGCTCGCGCTCGTACGTCTCTATATCGGCGGCCATACGGTTAAAACTACGGATCAACTCGCCCGTCTCCCCCGATGTTTTCCCCTGTACGACACGAACCGAGCGATCCCCCGCAGACACTCCGGCTGCAGCACGCGCGACCGCGGTGATCGGACGGCTGATACGACGGGAGAGCAGGACTGCGATACCACCGCCTGCTGAAATCGACACCAGCGCAATGATCGCGATGAAGCCTAGATCGGTGATTCCCACGTGATCGCCACCAAACCGATTGAACAGCTCATAGTAGCGATCACTGCCTCGCTGATTGGTCCTCACCAGAAAGTCGAGCTCCGCCCGTGCTTTTGGGGGCATGTGCCGTGCCACGACCGAAAGCCGGTAGTACATGGCGACATAATAAGCCACTAGCCCCACGAGCATCGTGATTGCCGTATTCAAGACGGCCAGTAACGCCAGCCTGGTGGCGATGCGGTTCAGTATTCGGACCACAATCTATACCCCAAGCCGCGAACCGGTTCGATCATGTCAACGCATCCGGCTGTCGTCAGCTTCTGCCGGAGTTTGGACAGATGGCTGTCGACAACACGGTCATAGGCCTCGCTGTCGGGCGCGGCGGCTTCGAGCAATTCGCCGCGCGAGAAGGCCCGGCGGGGTTGCCGTGCCATATGCGCCAGTATCTCGAATTCCGTCGGGGTCAATGAAACGCGCGAGGCTTCCTCGTCATTTTCGGTACGGCAAGTAACCACCCGTGCATCGAGATCGATCAGCAAGGAACCAACCGAAAGCGTACGCCTGCCACTAGCCCCCTGCGAGCGCCTGAGCACTGCGCGGATACGCTCGACAACTTCCGATGGATTGAACGGCTTCACGACGTAGTCGTCCGCGCCGATCCTGAGGGACGACAATTTGGTGACCTCGTCATCGAACGCAGTGACCATAATGACCGGCGTGTCGATGCGTCGGCGGACGGCCGTCAGCACGTCCAGTCCATCACCGCCCGGCAGGCCCATGTCGAGCAGCATCAAATCCGGTTGAAACTGCAAATGCATACGGATGGCTTCCTGAACGGTCGCTGCCCGCTCGGTCTCGAAGCCCGCGCGCCGGACATAGGCGATCAGAAGATCGGCGATCTCTCGCTCGTCCTCGACGATCAGAACTCGGTTGCTCATTGCTTACCCCTTCGACGGGTCCGTCTTCGTCGATCCATGTGGAGAAAGGATGGAGACGCATCCATCGACTCTCCATCGAACCCACGACGCGCCTTCATCACATGCGGTCATCAGGGTTTCCAGCGGCGACCGTAGGGGTCTGCCGGTATCCGAAAGGCACATTTTCGATGACTTCCTTCACGCTCCGCGCCCTTGCCATCGGCATCGCCGTGCTGCCGCTCGCAGCGCCCGCTGTCGCGCAGGACGAACCGGCCCGCGGCGTCTACGTCGTCGCGCGCGGTGGCGCGTCAATCAACCCGGAGCAGAAGTTCGATACCTCGGACCTGCCGACGTCAAGCACATTCCTCGACAAGACCAAGTACAAGACCGGTATCACCGGCCAGATCGGTGGTGGCTACGATTTTGGCATGTTCCGCATTGAGCAGACCGTCGGCTATGCCAGTAACGACCTGAAGCTGAGCGATAATGAGACGGATGGCTTCGGGGCCGCGGGAAAGACCAAGTCGTTCACCATGAGCGTGGCAGGCTATGTCGATATTCCGGTCAGTACAATGTTCGTTCCCTATGTCGGTGGCGGCATCGGCGGCGCCCGCGTCGATGCGGAGCTCGCACGCGTCACGGCCGCCGGGGTCGGCAGCAGCTATTCAGGGAAAGACTGGGGCATGCTCTGGCACGCTGATGCCGGCATCGGCATCAATATCAAGCCGAAGACGACGCTCGAAATCGGCGGTCGATACACGCAGACCAGCGGTCTGAAGTTCGATGGTCAGAATTCCGGCATCGCGACCACTTACGAACCAAAGCTCCGTAGTCTTTCTGGCACAGTCGGCATCCGCCACATCTTCTGATCGCCGCGATGAACCGCCCGGCCTGGCTGTGCCGGGCGGTTCCGAGCCGCAGCCCCTTGGAGGCCATCCTCATGCTCGCCCTCTTCCTGTCCGCAACCCCGCTATTGGCGACCGCCGCCATAGTCGGTGACAGCATCAGTACTGCCGGCGTTGTCGCGCCGCGTAATGACTGCGCCGCATCCGAACCTGGCGTCCGCGTCAACGTCTCAGGTCTGCGCGATAGGAGCGGCAGGCTTAAACTTGAACTCTATCCTGCGACCCAGGCCGACTTCCTCCAAGATGACGAAGCCCTGCTGAAGGCGGGTAAGGTTTTCAGAAGGATCGTCGTCATGGTCCCGGCGCAGGCGGTGAGCGTCTGTGTCCCCGTGCCACGGCCAGGGCGCTACGCGGTGATCGTAATTCACAAGCGTGATGGTTCCCGAAAGTTCAGTGTCATGAACGACGGCGTCGCGTTGACTGGCAACAGCAAGATTGGCCGCCGTAAGCCGACGGTCGATGAGGCAACGGTGCTCGTCGCGGACCAGGTCACCACGGTCGATGCCCGCATGCAGTATCTGCGTGGGCTCGCCGGTTTCAAGCCATTTGCGCAATGATTCCCCTCCCGTCCGACATCTCGCCCGCCAGCTCACTGTTCGCAGCGTCGGCGACACGCCGCCATGCTGCATCGATCGAACCACAAGGTCCCGCCCTCATGAGCCTGTTTTTATGGCCGGTTCTCGCACGACTGACAGCACTTGCCGCGTTCGTCGTCGGCGCCGTCGTCTGCGAGAAGCTGCTCGCCGAAGCGATCGGGGACCACATGGTCGCGATCATGCTTCTGCTGATCGTGGCAATCTTCGTGGTGACATGGGGTATGTCGCTGTTCACCGGCAATTCGCGCTCATGACGCGTTGCTCCGATGTGCGTCATCGAACCGGCAATACTGGCGGCATTGTCCATCGGCTACGGCCACGCCTGCATCGTTCGGCAAGTTTTATGCTCCCCTTTACTTTCGGCTTCGTGATGACGTGCCTGGTGCTGGCCACCCGGGCTGGAACCGCAGCGCTTGCCTGACGCGCAACCCCGACCCCTGCCTACAAGGACTCATCCATGACCATTCCGCGCGCCCGGCTCGTCGTCCCCCTCCTTATCATGTCCAGCGGTTGCACACTCGCGTCGCTTCCATATCGCACGACGCAGGCGGTCGTGGATCCAGGTCATGGTCGCCGCGCCAAAGCTGATCAGGAGCTCGGCCGCGAGGTTCGCAAAGAGGAACAGCGCGCACGCCGTGACTATGAACGCTGCCGCCGCGATGGCCGCTTCGACTGCTGAATCGTCCCACTACTAAAGTTCTATTGAGAATGCCGGGCCTGCGATCGCAGGCCCGGCATTGTGCGTTGCGTTGGCGTTGGGGTGGTCAAGCGATCGAGATGATTGCTGCAGCTCGACCTGCATGAAGCGCGGCAAGTCGGCGATGCGCGCGGGCGGACCGGCTATCCATGGCGTTGATCGCCGCCACCATCTCCTGCCGGGCGCGACGACCTGCATAGTGGAATGCTTCGTGATCTTTATGCATCGGGTTGTCCTCGTCGTTTCGCAATCCAAATGGCGCTGCGTCATCGACGATCGGTGACCTGTTTGTCGGTATTGTGTGGAGCTGGCGACAATCCGCGACCAGTACGCGTCGAACCGTTGCTGGCGGGCATTGACCGAATTATTTCGGTACATCCATCGAACCTCCATCATATCCCGCAACGCTATCAACGCCGCGCGAAGAGTATGGCAGACATGCCGCTCGTCGTGATCGGCGCAATTGCGGAAGCATCATGATAGAGACGTCGTCGCTTATGACCGAGACCTTGTGGAGTGCCGTACCGGCAAGATCGCCGTGCGGTCCCCCAACCACATGAATCCGGTCCACGCAACGCGTGACGAGATCGATACGCAGGCGATCATCTGGCGCGTCCGTCTGCGTCGGGCCGACGCGGCCGAATGGAATGCGTTCGACCGCTGGCTAGCCGCGGATCCCCGCCACGCTGCGGCGTTCGATGCGGTAAGCGAGTCCGATGGTACTCGGGAGCGTTCAACCGATGCCGCGGAGACCGCGTGGACGACATGGCTGGCTGATAGACGTCGCTGGCTGGCCGGTGGCCTGGTTGCCATGGTAGTCACCGGGTTGATATTCGTGCTGCCTGGCTGGCGCTCCGATCACTATGTCGTCGCGACAGCAGCTGGCGAGCGCCGCATCGTCGCGCTCGATGCAGGAACCCGGGTGACGTTAAACGGCAGTACGCGGATACGCTTCGACCGCCACAATCCGCGTGTCGCCGCGTTGATCAAGGGCGAGGCACTGTTTCAGGTGCGACATGATGCTACTCGGCCGTTCCGGGTCGATGTCGCTGGCCGCACGGTCGAGGACGTCGGCACGATCTTTAACGTCGTCAGTGATCCTGACGAGGTCCGCGTTGCGGTCGCCGAAGGCGCGGTAGTCTACAATCCGGACCACGAAGCCCTCCGGCTTCGGCCCGGGCAGGGACTGGTCGATGCGGCAACGTCGGACACGATCCGACTCGTTGACACACCCGTCGATGCGATTGGCGGGTGGCGTAACGGTCAATTCCGCTATGCAGCGGCGCCGCTGTCCAACGTCGCGGCTGATCTTTCGCGCGCGCTCGGGGTTCAGATCAGCGTCGCACCGGTCATTGGCAGCCGGCCTTTCACTGGCGCGATCACGCTTGACGGGCACGGCACTGAACAACTCGCTCGGCTGATGCCAGTGCTTAATGCGCGTCTCGTCCGCACAATGAACGGTTGGACGATAAGACCGCTGGACAGTGCGAGCCGGTAACGGAGCGGCGATTGCGATTGTGATCGGGGTGAGCGTTATTAAACCCGTCGCAGCGACCGCCGCCACCCGCCAAACCTTCGATGCGCCCGCCGGGAGGCTTGGCGACGTCCTGACAACACTCGCGGTACAGGGCAAGGCGACGATCAGCGTTGCCGATCCAGGCATCGCCGGCCTGCGCTCGCGCGGCGTGCGCGGCATCATGACGCTGCGTCAGGCGATCAACACGGCCTTGCACGGTACGGCAGCATCGGCGACATTCTACGACGCGAGAACCATCCGCATCACTCGCCGCGCAGTACCATCGCCCCCCGTTCGACCATCCCGTAGTCTACTTTCTCCACCGCCGCCAACCGAGACGGAGGGTGAGATCATCGTCACCGCCTCCAAGCAGCGATCAACACTCGATCGGTATCCAGGATCAGTGAAAGTCGCGACGCTCGATCGCGCATGGACCGGACGCCATGCAGCCGAGGGCACTGCGGCGCTGGTCAACACGCTGCCGACGATGGGTGCGACCAATCTTGGGCCAGCCCGCAACAAGCTTTTCCTTCGCGGCATTGCCGACAGCAGCTTTACCGGCTCTAGCCCCGCGACAGTTGGCCAGTATCTCGGCGACGTGCGCCTGAACTACAATGCACCGGACCCGAACCTCAATCTGTACGACATCGAGCGGATCGAGGTGCTGGTCGGCCCCCAGGGCACGCTGTACGGCGCGAGTTCGTTGGGCGGAATCATCCGCCTTGTCCCCAATGCGCCTGACGCCAGTACGCCGTCAGGCTCCGCGTCGGGCGGCTTTGCCACTACGAAACATGGAGGGATTGGCGGCGATTTCGCCGCGATGGTCAACGTACCCATCATTGGCGAGAAACTCGCGGTCCGTCTCGTCGGCTTCATCGCACGGCAACCTGGCTATATCGATGCACCCGCCCAAGGCCGCCGCAACATCAACACGACCAGCAGCGTTGGCCAACGGCTCGGCATCCGTTTCACACCGGACTCGGGATGGACGTTCGACGTCGGCCTAATCATCCAGAACAGCAATAGCCGCGATGGCCAATACACGCTGCGAGCTGCCCCCCCGCTCGTGCGCTACAACACGATCGCGCAGCCCTTTCACAATGATTACTACATGGCGCATGTCACCGCCAAGGGACCGGTAGGGGCGGCAGAACTGGTTACGACAACGTCGGTCGTGAGCCATCAGCTCCGGAGCGTGTTCGACGCGACGCCAGTCGGTGGAGTCCCAACCCGCTTCACCGAGGACAATCGCATCATTCTCCTAAACCACGAAACCCGTGTTTCGGGCGGTACAGCTGACGCGCCATGGGTCGCCGGGCTCGCTACGACCGCTAACGTCAACGCTCAGCTCAGGAATCTTGGACCGCAGGACGGTAGGGGCAAAATCGGCGGAGTACTAAACGAACAGCTGGAAGCCGCAGTCTTTGGTCAGACTTCGCATCCGCTGTCGCCAGTTGTCACCGGAACTATCGGCGGTCGCCTTACTCTTGCGCGAAGCACAGGTCGCCTGATCGACGAAACCGGCATTGGCAAGGACGCATTGTCACGTGGCGGGTTGCGCCTTTCGGTGACGCTCGCGATCGATTGGCGGCCGAACGATCACATGTCGGGTTTCTTCCATTATCAGCAGGGGTATCGCCCTGGTGGGCTCGCCATAGCTCCCGGTCAAGGATCGAACGGATCGAGCGTCGCTGCAGAACGGTTCGCGGCAGACGACCTCAACATGAACGAATTGGGGATCAGGCTAGGTCTCGAGGGACGCGATCCGATTACCTTGCGCGCTGCCGTCTTTGCCGCTGACTGGAAGTCGATTCAGGCCGACCTGATCGATACGACCGGGCTGCCTTACACGGCCAATATCGGCAGGGGCCGGATCATCGGGCTTGACGGCACATTGACCTGGCAGCTGTCGCCGTCGCTTTCTGCGACCGCCGCAGCTTTCCTCAATTTCAGCGATCTTTATGCGCCTGCTGCGGGCTTCGCGAATGAGGGGCGAACCCCCCTGCCCAACGTCGCCGGCAACGGACAGCGCCTGGCGTTCGAATGGCGACGGACGCTATCGAATGACCTGACCGCCAGTTTGTCAGGATCGATCCGATATATTGGTCGGTCGCGCCTCGGGGTTGGCCCGAGACTTGACATCGCGCAGGGTAATTACGCGGTGGCCGGGCTTGGCGCGCGGCTCGATCGGGGACGTTATGGGTTGTCGCTCGACATCGACAATATCGCCGACGTGCGCGCCAATACCTTTGCCTTTGGCAATCCGTTCGGTGTTGCGAAAGGGGACCAGATTACCCCGCTTCGGCCGCGCTCGATCCGCCTTGGGTTCGACCTAAATTTCTGATCTCTCGGCCTGCGTGCGCCACTGACACTCCACACTCCCTCCATAGTCATTGTGTAGCTCGGTCGACGGGGAAAATGATCTGGAGATGCTGATATGAAAACCTTATTCGGTGCAATGACGATCTGTGCTCTATCCCTTTCGATCGCGGTGCCTGCTATGACGCTCGGCGCGATCGATGCGGAGGCACAATCCTATCGCGGAAACGATGGGCCTCATGACGAGGAAATCCGGCGAGGACTGGCACGACGTGCCGCGACAAGCCCAAGTCCCGAAGCCCGCCGTTACCGTGCACAACGTCGTGCCGAGATCCGACACGATCGTCGGCATGTCGATCACCGCGCAAACCGTCGCGATCGGCATTGTGAAACGGTTCACCGTGGTGGGCGCAATTATCGCGTATGCCCGGACTGATCCGTCGCGATCCTTTCCATACTATGGAACCGCACGGAGCATTGGATACTCCGTGCGGCGACCATTATTAGCTTACAGTCTCTTGGCTGAAAACGTACCTTCGCGACCCTTGACCGTTACTGTGCCGCGCATGACGTCACCGTCCAGTGTGCCGGCGAAGTCGATATCGATCGACATCATCATCACCTTGGTCGGGTAAGTCCAGCGAAGGACACCGCCATCAACACTCCCCTTCGATATGATGTGCTGTTTACCCGGCTTGCCTTTCTTGTCCCCGTTGGCGACTTCCGTGCACCGCCCACCCAGACGGCCACCCGGCTGGCTGAACTGACAGTCCACGACAAAAGATTTACCGCTGATATCCCCAGCGACGCGCCAGGTTCCAATTGTCTGCGCCGTAGCAGGTGCCGACAGACATAGCGTCAACATCGTCGCAGTCATCAAACCCCAATACCGCATAATCATACTCCCAGATGAAATTTACCCCCGGACATGGATGGAGCACCTTGATGGAGCGATCATGGAGATGCCGAAATATATCGCCCGCGCTTTGCCTCAGAAGGAAAGTTGCAAACCGGCGATCCCGGCATGCACGCCAGTCGCTCCACTGTATACGGACCAGCGATCGGTTGGCGCATGTCCGCTATAACGCGTTGGACCGAAATCGAACTTGGTCGCGGCCATGTGAATATAGTGATATTCCATAAAGGTTGATACGCGGTCCGTTAGCTGAACGCGCAGGCCCGCCTTGGCCTGATAAGCGAAAGTCACCCGCGTATTGTTTTTGTCCGAATTGAAGTGGTTGACGTCCTCATGGGTATCGGAGGTCTGCTCAATCGGTCCGAAAGGATTGGTTTGGTATGATACTGCGTTCCGTACGCCGATCACCGCCACCCCCACCCCGCCGCCAAGATAGGGTTCAAGTCGCTGCCCCAAGCGGTAGGCAAGAACTGCGTTGGCCATGACCAAGCCGGCGCGCATGCGCATGGTGTTCGCGAACCGATGGCGACCGGCACCATATTCCTCGCCGACAACGGCGCGCGGGTCCGTCAGTGCGTCCTGCCCAGCCCCTGTTCCAACATTTGCAACGATCTCATCCGCAGAATTAACAAGCGAAGCTTGGCGAGGCGACGATAGATATATCGCCTCGATCTCGGCCGACGGAACGAAACGCGATTGCCCTTCGTCAAACCGGTATCCGACCTGCACACCGATCAGCGGGTTTCGCGCCGAACGGGTCCGGCCCTCGACATCAACCTGGAGATCGAAATCGCGAAATCCAGGCAAAGCGAAATCGCCTCTGCGATACGCGGTGCCTAGCTGGCGGAGATCCTGACCGCCGACATCGGCTATCCCGCCGAACACGCCGACATACACACGGCGTTCTTCCTCGACTTCCTGCGCCCACGCGACATCGGCAAAGTTCAGGAGTGCGAAGGGCACGCCTATCGCCCAACCAGATAGAAACGAACATTTGATACCAGGGGACACGCGACCTCCAAACTCGTCGCCGCACGGTCAGCGCGGCCTAAGCCCCCCTGTGCTGCACGGATGGAGGTATCGTGGAGCGGCGGTGAAGGTTTGCCGGACCGCCGGCACTCCGGTCAGCCGCCCGCAGCCAGTCCGGCTCCCCCCTTACGTACTCCGCCGCCAAGTGCGGTATAGAGCGACACACTGTTCTGGAGGTCGGTTGCCCGCAACTGGAGCAGGGATTGTTCGGCAGAGAACAGGTTGCGCTCCGCATCGAGCACTTCGAGGTAGATCGCGATGCCGTTGTCGTAGCGCAACCGTGCTGTACGTGCCAGCCGACGCTGCGCCTCGACGGTGCGGGTCTGCGCTGCGATCTGCTCGGCATAATGCTGGCGGGCGACAAGCGCGTCGGCTACCTCCTGGAACGCGCCCTGTACGGTGCGTTGATAGGCTGCAACCAGCTCATCGGCCTGAGCCCGGTTCAACCGCACCTGCGCCGTGCGCCGTTCCCAGTCGAAGATCGGCAGGTTCAGAGTGCCACCATAGTTGAACGCCTCACTGCTCCCCTTGAACAGATTGCCCAGCGTCGGCGACAGGAAGCCGTAGGCACCAGTCAGCGAGATCGTTGGAAAGAACGCTGCCCGGGCAGCGCCGATATTTGCGTTGGCCGCACGAAGGTTATGCTCAGCCTCGAGAATATCTGGTCGGTCGGTCAGCAGTGAAGACGGCAGGCCCGGCTCGATATCCCGCACCTGATTGGGTTGAACAGCGGCCCTCGCCGCTGGCAACGATTCAGTGGAAGGCCCACCGATCAGGACGTCAAGCAGGTTACGCGACTGCGCGGTCGTCCGCTTGATCTCCGCAAGCTCGGTCTGCGCCTGGGTGAGCAGCAGCATCGACTGGTCGAAATCGACGGTCGACGTGACCCCGGCGTCGAGGCGCTTCTGTGCGATCCGTACGCCTTCGCGTCGTCCCGCCAGGGTTCGCTCCGCCAGCGCGATCCGGTCCTCACCGGTCAGGATGTCAAAATAGGTTGCGGCAACCTGCCCGATTAGCGTCAGCCGCGCGGTTCTCTCTCCCTCGATCGAGGCAAGCCACGCCTCGCGCTCAGCTTGCGCAAGGTTACGCAGCCGACCCCATAGATCGAGTTCGAACGACGCAACACCGACATTGGCTGAATATTGCGTAAAATCGATCGACGACGTGTCGCCCCCTCCCGCCACACCGGGTACTCCGAGCGCGTTGAGCGGCTGGACCGATCGGTTCGCGCCACTATTGACCTCGATCGTCGGCAGCCGTTGTGAGTCCTGGATACGATACTGCGCACGCGCCTGAGCTATCCGGGCCACCGCTTGGGCGAGGTCGCGATTGCGCTCCAGCGCGGTGCCGATCAGCGAGCGCAGCCTCGGATCCAAGAAATAATCGTTCCACCCAAGCTCCGTGGCGCGCAGACCCTGGGAATAGACCGGCGACGGCGTGGTCGGGTAACTCGCCGAGACAGGCGCCACCGGCTGGCGGTAAGCGGGGGCGAAATTGCAGCCGGACAGTGCGGCGATAGAGCAGGCGGTCGCCGCGCACAGGATGTTACGCATGGACCGTCTCCCCGTCCCGTTTGTCATTGTCGGTCGCCCAGCGGGAATCCTCACCTTCAGGATCGCGCGTCTTGCTCAGATATCTGCGCGCGAGCAGGTAGAAGACCGGCGTGAAGAAGATGCCGAAGATGGTCGCGGCGATCATGCCGCCCATGACGCCGGTGCCGACCGCCTGTCGGCTTGCCGCGCCCGCGCCCCCCGCGATCACGAGCGGCACCATGCCGAGGATGAAGGCAAGGCTTGTCATCAGAATCGGTCGTAGCCGCTGTTTCGAGGCCTCGATCGTCGCGTTGCGAACCTTCTCCGTCCCCTCACCCTTGTGATGTGCTTCGTCGTCGATCGCGAACTCGACGATCAGGATCGCATTTTTCGCGGCAAGGCCGATGATCGTGATCAGGCCGATATTGAAATACACGTCTGCGTCCAGTCCCCGGAACATCGTGAACAGAACAGAGCCAAGTACGCCGAACGGCACGACCAGCAGCACTGCGAGCGGGATGCCCCAGCTGTTGTACAGCGCTGCCAGCAACAAGAAGACGACGACCATCGATAGCCCGAGCAACAGCCCGATCTGGCCGCCCGCCTGTTTTTCCTCGAATGCAGTACCCGTCCATTCATAGGCGAATGAGCCGGTCATCGACTGTTTTGCGATCGCCTCCATCGCTTCGAGCGCGGCACCCGAGGACTGCCCTGGCGCAGCCTGACCCGAGATGGTCAGTGACGGATACCCGTTATACCGATCCAGCTGGATCGGCCCCGAGCGCCACGACACACGGGCGAACGAACTGAACGGCACCATCTGCTTTTCCGGCCCCGGGACGCGTAGCGCAAGTACGTCCTGCGGCGTCATCCGCGCCTTCGCATCCGCCTGGAGGTAAACGCGCAGCGTGTTGCCGTCGCGGTTGAAGTCGTTGGCATAGAAAGACCCGAAATTGATCGCGAGCGTGTTGTTCACGGCTGCAATCGACAGGCCCAGTGCCCGCGCCTTGACCCGGTCGATATCGACATAGAGTTCGGGTGCGTCGCCCTGCCCTTCCGGTCGGACGCCGGCGAGCAGCGGGTTCTTCGACGCTGCGGCCACGATCGCATTGCGAGCGGCGATCAATCCGGCGCGGTCGGTACCCGAACGATCCTCGATTTTCATTGAGAAGCCGATCGCATTGCCCAACGCCGAGATTGGTGGCGGGTTGAGAGCGATGATGCTCGCCTGCGAAATACCGAATACCGCCTTCTGGACGCCTCCGATGATCGCCTCGACGGTATCGCCATCGCCCTTGCGCTCGTCCCAGGGTTTGAGGTCGACGAACGACATCGCCGCGCCTTGGCTTTGACCAAAGAAATTGTAGCCGAGCACCGAGATCACGTTGCGCACCTGCGGCTGCTTGCGCAAATATGCCTCGCCCTGGATTACCGCCTGTTCTGTGCGCTGCATCGTCGCGCCGACCGGCGCGTCATAGTTGACGAGAAAGGAACCCTGGTCCTCGCTCGGCAGGAAGCCACCGGGCAGCCGCGTGAACAGTACGAAGGTCACGACGCAGACGACCGCGAACACCGCAAGCCAGCGCATTGGCGCGCTCGTCATTGTACCGACCGCACCGGCATATTTTTTCGTCGCGCTGCCGAACTTGTCGTTGAACCAGTTTCCGAACCGTCGCGGCAAACCGAGTATCCCCGCCCGCGGCTCACCATGGTCCTGTGCATGCGGCTTGAGCAACGTCGCGCACAAGGCGGGCGTCAGCGTGAGTGCCAGCACCGCCGAGAAGAAGATCGACACTGCGAGCGTCACAGAGAACTGGCGGTAAATACCGCCGGTCGAGCCAGGAAAGAACGCCATCGGCACGAACACCGCGATCAGCACCAGCGTGATGCCGATGATCGCACCGCGGATCTGGCCCATCGCCTTCACCGTGGCGAGCCGTGGCGGCAGGCCCTCTTCCGCCATGATCCGTTCGACATTCTCGACGACGACGATCGCGTCATCGACCAGGATGCCGATGGCCACCACCATGGCGAACAGCGACAACGTGTTGATCGAGAAGCCGAAAACATAGAGCCCGAAGCATGCGCCTGAGAGCGCGATCGGCACGACAACTGCGGGGATCAGTGTCGATCGCCAATTCTGCAGAAAGAGGAACATGACGGCGAATACCAGGATCATCGCCTCGATCAGCGTCGTGATGACGCTATGGATCGACGCGTCGATGAAGGGCGTGGTGTCGGTGCCGATCGACCAGGTCATGCTGGGCGGAAAGTTCGCCTGAAGCTCCTTCATCCGCGTCTTGATCGCTTCGGCCGTCGCGACCGCGTTGGCCCCGGCACCAAGCTGTACACCCATACCAGCGATCTCACGCCCGTTCAGGCGCGCTTTGAAGCCGTAATTGTCAGCACCCAATTCAACGCGCGCGACGTCGCCGAGTCGCACGGTCGAGCCGTCCTGGCCGGCGCGGACGATGATCTCCCGAAACTGTTCGGCTGTAGCGAACCGGTTTTGCGTAACGATTTTTGCCGTAAACTCCGCCTCGCGTGTAATCGGCTGTTCGGCCAGGCCACCGCCAGCGGTCTGGCTATTCTGTTCCTGCACCGCCGTCAGCACATCCGACGCGGACAGCGAATAGCCGGCCAGCTTCGTCGGATCGAGCCAGATCCGCATCGCATATTGCGACCCGAACAGGACGATGTCGCCGACCCCCGGCACACGCCGAAGCTCGTTGACGATGTTGTTGCTGGCGTAGTTACCGACTTCGAGCGCCGACAATGAATTATCAGTCGAATAGACGCCCATGATCATCAGGAAGCCCGATGAGTTGTCAGTGATCTGTACGCCCATCTGCTGCACGGCCTGCGGCAGGCGCGGTTCGGCGCGGTTGAGGCGGCTTTGGACGAGGCTACGCGCGGTATTGAGATCCGTACCCGACTGAAAGGTCAGGATGACCTGACCCGTGCCGTTCGACCGGCTCGCGGCTGACATGTACAGGAAGCCCTCGATCCCGTTCATTTCGCGCTCGATCACCGCGGTAACGTTGCGATCGAGCGTCTCCGCGTCGGCACCCGTATAGGTGTAGGACAAGGTTAGCGAGGGCGGCGCGACGGAAGGGTATTGCTCGACCGGCAGGTTCATCAGCGACAGGATGCCAGCCAGCCCGATAAACGCGGCGATGACCCATCCGAAGACGGGTTTATAGACGAAAAAGCGATCCATGGCTCAGCGCCCCGTCTTGTTTGCGGCGACAGGCTTCAACTGTGCCTTCTGCCCAGGTCGAACTTTCGCCCAGCCTTCGACTATGACGCGCTCGCCGGCTTTGACGCCCGAGCGGACGATCCAGCGGCTGCCCACCATTTCGCCCAGCGTCACCGGCCGATTGACGACGGTGCCGTCTTGGCCAAGGATCGATACGCTGGCCTGTTCGCCCTTTAACTGCACCGCACGTGCAGGAATGGTCAGGCCGTTGGGGATCGTCCCTGCCTCGATGCGTCCGCGGACGAACTGGCCGGGCTTCAGAATATACTGAGGATTGGCGAAGCGCGCACGGACGAGTTGGCTGCCGGTTTCGGGATCGACCGAGGCGGCGGTGAAATCGAGCCTACCGACCGGGCCGTAGTCCTGGCCGTTTTCGAGCACCAGCTTTACCGTGACGCTAGCCTGCGAGGTCACACGGAGATCGCCCGCACCGATTTGGCGCGTCGCGTCGAGGATCGCGGCGCTGGACGCGGTGAAGACTGCATAGACTGGCGCCATCTGGTCGACCCGCGTCATCAACGTTGCTTGCGATCCGCTGACGAGCGCACCTTCTGTGACCTCGGCGCGACCCACACGGCCGGCGATCGGCGCACGGATCGTCGTGAAGCTCAACTGTAGGCGCGCGCGGGCGAGAGCGGCACGGGCTTCGGCGACCTGGCCTTCGGCTTGAGTAAGATCGGCGCGCGCTTTGTCATATTCCTGTCCGCTGACCGCGCGCTCCGTGACGAGTGGCGTGTAGCGACGCAGGATCGACGCCGCGTTGCCACGCGTCGCCTGTGCCCGCAGTAAGGTTGCCTCTGCGGACTGGACCTGCGCCTGGTAATCGCGTGGATCGATTTGGAACAGCGGTGCGCCAACGGCGACGTCAGTTCCCTCCTCGTACACCCGCCGCTGGATTATACCATCGGTCCGCGCACGCACCTCAGCGGTGCGCACCGCCTGGATTCGTCCGGGCAGCTCAACGATGTTGGGAACGCGCTCGGCCTTCAGCACCTCCGCCTCGACGACGGGTGGTGGTGGTGCCTTCGGCTGCTCGGATTCCGTACTGCATCCCGATACCAGCGGCACCAGCAGCATTGGAATGGCAAAATTAGGACGACGGCTCACGCATAATCTCCTCAAATCGTGGCGCTTTGCGTGACGGCCACGGCAGAGCATTAGCTCAACATTAATAAACGGACAAGTTGTGTCCGTTTGTCCATTGTGGCAGTGCGGCCCTATGCGTATCGATGCCCGTTTACATCGCGAGGAACTGATCAAGGCGGCAGCGCGGATATTCACCGAAAACGGGTATGACGCCCCGCTCGAGCAAGTACTTGAAGAGGCCGGGCTGGGACGCGGCACGCTCTACCGTCATTTCCGCAATCGCAGTGCGTTGGTCGCGGCGGTTTTTCGCCATGAACTCGACCGAATGGCGCAGTTCGTAACCGAACATCGCGACGCGCCCACGCTACTTCGAGACGTTTTGACGCGCTTTGCGACATCGAGCCAGGGAATGTCCGGTGCCGTCCAGATGATGGCCGAGACCGGTGACCTTGATCTCCTCGCGCCGCTAAAAGCTGAAGCCTCAATCGTGTATGATCAGGTGGTGGCCAATGCAGGCCGGTTCGGTTTGGTGCGACCCGGGTTCACCTCCGCAGACCTGCGCCTGGTGCAGCGCATGGTCATCGCGGCAGCCAACAAGGACATAACGGATGATGGGTTCGACGGTACTACGACAGAAAGTGCCGTGGATATTGTCATGCGCGGTATTCGGCCTGCTTGATTTCAGGCCGTCGTCCCGGTCACTGCGAAGAACCCTCATGTACGGCTCCGGACGATCGTTGCTTCGCGTCGTCTTCATATCTGGCTTCCGCAGCACGCATCCGGCGCCTCGAACGGAGCCAACCAGAGCAAATCGATCCGAAAATCCCAAAAACCAGACCAATCGCCAGAACGATTTCTCCACCATGATCGCTCCACATTTTTTGATTTCTCCCATATCCCCATCACCGCGCCGCAAGCTTGTCGGAAGCATAGCGGGTCTCCGTCGGTGGCCCCTTCACGAAGCCTGGTACTTTCTTGAGCGAGCCCGTGACACGCTGCGCAAGACTTTTAGTGGCAGCGATGCTCTCGCCCATCATCCGCTTTGATCCCTCGACCTCCTTGTCAAGCAGGACCGTGCCCGCCGCATCGGCGAGGTTTACGTTGGCCGTAATCAGCGTTTTGCCTGCGATCATCCCCACGACGGGAATCGCACCGCGGACACCGGCGTTGCCCTTCCTGAAGTCCGTGATCCGGACCGTCATCGTCAGTGCGCTGGCGTCCGCCCGGCGATCGCCCTCCCGCCAGACGGCGCCGAACATTCCGCTCTTCGCGGTTTGCGCCACCAGTTGTTCGTAAGCACTGGCTGTGAAGGCTGTCGGCACCGGAACGCTCGCGCTGTCCGGTAACATGATCGTTACCGCCGGCCGACTGTCGCGGGAGATCAATCGATTGGTCATCTGGCGGCTTTTCATCGCCGACCTGACAGGTCGACGCTGTAGTGTCATCGGTTCGTCGAATGATATGCCGACCTGTTCGAAAGCCTCGGTGACAGCCATCTTACTCGACTTCGGGATAAGTATCAGCGCGGCATGGAGAGCGCGGTCGTTATCCTCATAAAACAACGTTAGTATCTCCGCGCCTGGCCGGATCGCACCATAGATTTGACCACCACCATTGGGAGCAAATCCAGCCAATGTACCGGCGATACCGCGGAGCAGCGGCTTACTGGTATGCTCCATCGAAATCGATTTTATGGCAGCGATTGGAATCTTACCGATTGTCTTATCCGTCAAAAACACGATGTTCTTTTCGGTGATGGTCAATCGTCCTGAGGCATCTTCCTTTGTACCCTCGATACCGATGATGTTTACCACCTTGTCGATGACAACTGATTGCATCGGGTTTCGTGAGAGGCGCCGTCCGGTAACAAGGATATCGGCGTCCGGCACCGAGCGAGCACTCTGCGCCAAAGCGGATGGGCTCGGCAACGCGGCCGCGCCAATGGCGCCTCCGAACAAAAGCAGGTATCGGGTGATGAAGCCGGTCGTTCGGGTGCCGGCTGTAAAATAACGGTTCTGCATCGAAGTCTCGATTTTGTTTGGCAGATACTTGCGCCTAGATCGCCGACTGCTCCTACGAGGAGCAATCCCGTGTCCGTTGATCGTCAATGCCAAGATTTCATGGAGGATCGAAAAAGGCAATGTGGAGGAACGGTCGAGACGGCCCCGAAGAGCAGAATATCTGCCTGCATCTCCGCAGGCTGCCGCCAAATCTAATAATTTAAATAATCAACCCGCGTGATCGGCGGCGTCGATATGTACCACTAAATTGCAATGGTCCTCTGAGCATCCACTGCTTCTCCATCGGAACTCAACAATCGGCAGCATAAATTGACTGCTGAGAATGCCGCACACACATCGCGTTCGGCAGTAAAATCTGGAGTACCATATGACACGAAAATTTTTCGGCATTTCCCTGATCGGCCTACTCGCCGCTGCGCCGGTAGCCGCCCAGCAGACTAGCCCTGCAGCAAGCCTGTCTGTGGCAAAGTCGGTACGATCGACTTCCACTGGATCAGGCAAAAGCAAGCTTGCCGGCTTGGGCAGCAGCGGCCCCCTGATCATCGCAGCAGCGGTACTTGCAGTTGGCGGCGGCGTTTACCTCGCTACGAAGGATGACGACGACGATAGCGACAGCAACTGATTTCAAGAGATGCACGCAGGTGCCTTCCTAAGACGCTTACCCCCTTTAGGGTATCAGGTTCGGTAACGCAGCGCTTTGAGCTGCTGCCGGTTCCAAAACACCTTATCTCGATGTCTACGGACCGGCAGCAGCTCAATCTGCATGAATATCAGTGAGCTTGCGAAGGGCGTCGCGGCTGTGACCGGTACGAACGAGGCCAGTGCCAAGGCGGCGATCACCTTGGTCTTCGACCAGATTACAGGTGCGGCTGCCAAGGGAGAGGAAGTCTCCATTCCCGGCTTCGGCAAATTTGCCGTCAAGGATCGTCCCGAGCGTCAGGGCCATAACCCAGCGACGGGCAACGTGATTACGATCGCGGCTTCAAAGAAGGTCTCGTTCACGGCCGCCAAGGGGCTGAAGGACAAGCTTTGAGGTATGGATACCGGCAGTCAGACTGCCGGTATCATTATTGTCGAGTTCGCGGTGTCACAACCTGACCTGCTCCCCAGAATTCATGCCATTGGTAAGTTAGCTCGTCAGATGGAGACGAGTGATGCGGCGAGGCCGATTTACCGAGGATCAGATCATTGGCGTGCTGCGCGAGCATGAGGCCGGCGTGAAGACCGCCGACTTGTGCCGGAAGCATGGGATCAGTGACGCGTGATCTGACCCCCGTTTCGCCAGACGGACTTAAGCGGTTGCTGTATCCAGTGCGCGATGCTCGCGCGGCGAACGCATTTTGAGTCCTGAATGCGGTATCACCCTGTGTGGGCTGGTTCTTGGCAAGCCTCGCATATCATCGCCTGACGGTGGGACTTTTTGATGGAGCAGACCATCTTCGTGGTGGACGATGACGAGTCCAGGCGAAATGCGATCGCAGACGTGTTGGAAACGGCTGGCCACACCGTCCGAAAGTACATCAATGCCACTGAGTTCATCGAGCTGGCGATGACCGGGCCGGCCGGCTGCGTCGTGCTGGATGTCCGAATGCCCAATCTCGACGGACTGAAGTTCCAGCGTTGGTTGGTGGAGGCGGGTGTCGTGCTGCCGATCATCTTCGTCACCGGTTATGCCGATATCCCGATGAGCGTCGCCGCGATGAAGGCGGGCGCCGCCGATTTTCTGACCAAGCCGTTCCGCGAACAGGATCTGCTGGAGGCCGTGACGCAGGCGCTGGAAAGCGAACGCGCGACGCGCGCCGAGCGTCACGAACTGGCACGTTCGCATCTGGCCTATGCGGACCTGACCGACCGCGAGCGCCGCATCCTGTCACAGGCGTCGGCCGGCCGCCTGAACAAGGTGATCGCCGGCGACCTCGGCCTCAGCGAGATCACCGTGAAGGTCGCCCGCGCGCAATTGATGCGCAAGGTGGGCGCGAATTCGATCGCCGAACTCGTTCGCTTCGCCGACCGCCTGAAACTGTCATGACCCCGCGACTTCAAGCGACGCTTAAGCGATTTCTCATGGCTTAAACGGCCATTCTGTCGATCACGTTCGAGGCGCCAAGACGGGGCATGTCGCAACTACAGGTGGTATCACCGCCGAGGACGTGCAGGACCTGATGGTCGCCACCGTCGAGCACTGCTACGGACCCGTGAACCGCGTGCCCGAGCCGATCGAGTGGCTGACCGACAACGGCAGCTGCTACACCGCTCGCGACACCCGCACCTTCGCCCGCGACATCGGGCTGGTGCCGCGCACCACCCCGGTCAGCAGCCCGCAGTCCAACGGCATGGCCGAGGCGTTCGTCCGCACCCTCAAGCGCGACTATGTCCGCGTGCACCCCAGGCCCGACGCGCAGACCGTCATCGCGCAGCTGCCAGTCTGGCTCGACCATTATAACGAGGTGCATCCACACCGCGCCCTCGGCTACAGGTCACCCCGCGAGTTCATCGCGACAACCCGCGAGGCCTTGTCAGCTAATTAGGGGGCAACAACACAAAAATAGCAAAGCGTTTTATCTGATCCGGCCATATAGCTCCGTTCCATTTCATCGAAAGGATCGCACCATCAAACCGTGGGATTAAACACCTAGCCCGGGTAATTGCGCTGATTGAAAGCAAAGCTGCACTAGCAACAGTCAGCGGCACTCACGATTGCCCCGGCAAAAAGGCAAAAACATCGTCGCTTGCGAAGCCCATATTTATAATAGAGGCTACTACTGCTCCCGAGACGCGCGTGGAAACTCCCCACAACAGTGTTTTCTACAATGGCGTCGCGGTTCCGGCTCGATATGTCTCCTTCGCCGTTTGACCGCAACCGAGGCAGCTTGTCCGCTTTCCACCAGAAAATCGCATAAACGGAAGGTCCGCTACGTCGCAGGCGGCGTATTTGTTTTTGGGATGAACTTATAGACGGTGCCCCGCGATATCCCGAGCTGGCGCGCAATGTGCGCAGGTTTGACACCCGCAGCTATAAGCTTGCGTACCGCATCGGGATCGATGCGCGCCTTGCCGCCTTTGTAAACGCCGCGAGCTTTGGCAGCCTCGATGCCTTCTGTCTGGCGCTCACGGCGAAGGTTCGTCTCAAACTCAGCAAAGATACCAAGCATGTCGAGGAACGCTTTTCCTGCCGCAGTGCTGGTGTCGATCGGTTGCTCGGTTGCCTTGAGCGCGACCCCCCTGCCCTTTAGCTCGTGCACGATGTCCTGCAGGTCCTTCATCGAGCGGGCAAGGCGATCGATACGGGTCACGACGAGCGTGTCGCCCTTGCGCAGGAAGTCGAGCAGGATCTGTAATTCCGTACGCGATCCCCGCTCACTTCCCGATTTCCTCTCGGACCGGATCGTTTGGCACCCCGCTACGCGCAAAGCTGCTTCCTGAATGCCAAGGTCCTGCTCAGAGGTCGATACCCGAGCGTAACCAAAAAGGGCCATTGACACCTCGTCTGTTCACTCAGCCTCTAGACCATCTACACGTACTGTTCAATATCACTGCATGTGACCCTGTCTGAACGCCAAAGTCGTTCAGCCGCGTGTGTCTATCCACGGTATACCCATATTGACAAAGAATGGCTGACACTTCAAGCTCGGTGGCTATTACCGGATTGTGGCATAGTAGTCTTTGTGGCACATGGCAACTAGGTTACCGACAAGAGGGATCGCAGCGATGGCTACGCAAACCATAGATATCAACGTCGCCAGTAACGGGAGGATGGTCCTTCCGGCATCGGTGCGCAAGGCGATGGGCTTGCAGGGCGATGCCAAGATCATTCTGACAGTTGAGGACGATCAGGTTCGTCTGTCGCCGATCGGGCATGGCGTATCGCGCGCGCAAGCACTCTATCGAGCGCATGCCAAGCATGCCCGCACGACCGACGATTTCCTCACGGAACGACAGGCGGAAGCTGCGGCTGATCTCGGTGAGGTCGTGCCCGATACCGTGGATCGAGACGCATAATGACATCCGTCGTTCTCGACGCATCCGCGGTGCTGGCTCTAGTCCGGGATGAACCCGGTGCCGACAAGGTTGCTCCCCACATCGGGCGTGCTGCACTTTCGGCAGTCAACCTTCAGGAGATAATCAAGGAGTTGCTGCTCAGCGGCCTCGACGAGACGACTAGCCGCGAACTGCTCGACGAGCTTCGTCTAGACGTTCGTGCCCACGATGCCGAAGCCGCCTATGCCGCCGCTGCCCTGCATGCCCAGACACGTCAATATGGCCGCGGGCTAGGTGACCGGTCATGTCTCGCTCTCGCCGTGCAGCTAGGGGTCCCTGCCCTCACCGCTGATCGCGAATGGAAGAAGGTGAAGGTCAAGAATTTGAAGCTTGAACATATCCGATAGCCCAAGCCTCGGCGGTCCTGCCATGCGCCGATCACTTCGTGCTTTCGCCGACGGCCGGGTCGCTGGTCTGATGCCAAAGGGTGGTGATCTGCCTGTCTGCATCTTGGCAAAGGCCGCTGCCCTTGCTTCGAATGCTCAACGAACCGCCAATTCCCTTTGGTATGCCTTTTGAGGACCGCCTCTAAACCGGTGCCCTAAAGGCGCTTTACCCACTCAAAAAGGACTGGACAAACAAGCACCACGTATCGAAGACCAAACCATGTTCATCCGGGCCTACCTCCGCGCTTCCACCTCCGAACAGGATGCCTCACGCGCCCGCAGCATCCTTGATGCATTTGCCGTCGATCAGGGACTGCGGATCGCGGCGCGCTATGTTGAAAACGAAAGCGGGGCCAAGCTGCATCGGCCCGAGCTGTTCCGCCTGCTCAATGACTGCGAACCCGGCGACGTTCTGCTGGTGGAGCAGGTCGACCGGCTATCCCGTCTCACCTCGCCGGACTGGTTGCGGCTGCGCGGCCTGATCGATGCCAAGCAGGTCCGCATCGTCGCGCTCGATCTGCCGACGTCCTGGACCCTGACGGCGCCGGCCGACGAGTTCACCGGTCGCATGTTTGCCGCGGTCAACGCCATGATGCTCGACGTCCTCGCCGCGGTCGCACGCAAGGATTATGAAGATCGGCGTCGCCGCCAGGCTGAGGGGACCGCCAAGGCCAAGGCCGCTGGCCTCTATAAGGGACGTCCCGCGAACAAGACGCGCAACGCTGCCATCTCCTCCCTGCTGAACGATGGCCGGAGTTGGCGAGAGATCATGGC
>QANW01002542.1:43082-156041 GCA_003254865.1 Dryas drummondii | reverse complement strand
ACTAACATGCAAGATAGAATAACTAACCTACATAATTAAATAAAACAAATAAAAGAAACAAAACAGCAACAAATAAATAAAATCCCAATTCATGATTGCTAACGGAAATCAGAAACGCAAAATTAAAGAAATTAAAAGCATAAACAAATGGAAATCAGCAACATGAATTGAAAGCAATAAAGAGATAACTAAATAAAATCAGATTGCAAAGATTAAATAACAACTAATTAAAATCAGAACCAAAGCTATAACTAATTAAATTCAGAAACTTAAATTAAATAAATTCAGAGACCAATATCCAACATTAAATCTGAAACTAGAAGGAAGAAGAAAGCAAAAATTAGAGGTGCAAGCACATGGTGGCTGCGGAAAGGAGGGAGGAAGAAGGAGGCACCTAGCACAAGCAATTGGCTCACGGCAAGGTGAGCTTGGGTTTGCGGCAGCAGGTGGTCCTTCCCTCTCACTTGTCACGCCAACCTCTCTCTAAACCTCTCTCTGAATTCGGCTCACCTTACAAGAAAAAATAAAAGTCTGAAACTAAAACCCTAAAACAGAAAAATAAAACTAGGAGGGGGAAGAGAGATTTCGGCTGAACTTATGAGGAGAAAAAGTTCCGTCCTCTAAAAGTCTGAATGAGGGGGTTTAAATAGGAGAAGCCTTCCTTGGGAGGCAAGGAAGAGACTTGCGGCTGCATAGGGTTTTCCTTTTCCTAGTGCCTTGCGGCTTCAGCTAGGGTTAGCTGACTAGGGCCTTGCGGCATGGGCTTCCCCCTTTGGGCTTAAGTGGCTCACGCCTAGCCTAGCTAGGGTCCCTCCTTGGCGCATGGGCTGGTAGTCTTGGGCTTTGGGCTTGCATGTTGGGCTTCCATGTTGGGCTTCAGTGGCTTGCACAAGATGGGCTAGGGTTTCACTTCATGGGCTTCCACCTTGGGCTTGCGCATGGCCCCTTGTCTTGCTAGGGTTTGCATGGCATGCATGGGCTGCCATCTTCCTCCTTGCGTATGGCTTTTGGGCTACTAGGGTTTGGGCCCATGCATGTGCATGCATGGCCCACTTGGTTCGGCATCCCTAAGGGCCATGGGCCTTCCACTTTTGACTTCCCATTTTGCCCCTAATTTCCATTTGAATTCAAATTCATTTCTTCCCTCCATTCATTTCCATGGATGTCCATCACCTTCTGGAAGCTTCTGGAACCTTGATCAACATTTCGTAGTGCAACTAGGATTCCTTGAAAATGAGAGATTCCTTATCCATTTCGACTTCTCGTAATGACCATATTGCCCCTGGGGTCTCCTAGTGTCATTAGGACTCCTTTCCCTAGTTGGGTTAGGTTTCCTAGTTCAACCAGGATTTCATGTTCGAATCAGGATTTCACATTTCTGGCTCCGCAATGATGGTTCTGAACTTGATGTTTCCTAGTGTGACCAGGAATCCTCATTTGACTAGGATTTCTGCACTTTTCCTGGTTTGACCAGGATTTCACTCGTTTTCCTGGTTTGACCAGGAAATGTCCCAAAATGGCTCCATTTGCTTCTTTTTCTCATTTCTGCTTCATTTGACCTGAAAACACAAAAACAAGACAAGAAACACAAAATAGCGAGTTCTAACACTCTAGGTTAAGGAATTAGTATCATAAAGTGATGCAAAATGCACACTCATCAGGTACTCTCCATTGCTTTGTACTCCATGTTAGAGGTGCACAAAAATGGTCTCCCAAGTATAATAGACACATCACCCGGAAGTCTCGGCACATCTAGCACTATGAAATCAGAGGGGATTGGTAATTTATGACATTTAACCAAAACATCCACAAGCATACCACGGGCTCTCTCGACTGAAGAATTGGCGAAGCGAATGTTCAAATCAAACGGTTGCAAATCAGCCTCCACAAATCCAAGCCTCTTGAACACCCCCAGCGGCATGACATTGATAGCTGAGCCATTGTCAATTAAGGCATTGGCGATCTCATACTCCCCTATGCTGCTTGGTATGACCAACGAGCCTGGATCCCTCTTCTTGCTTGGAAAAGATGCAAAGAGATAACCACAAATCTCCCTAGGAACGTTGTGACTATGCCCTTGCTCCTCAACCTTCTTCTCAATAGACTTCAACTCCCTCATGGTTGCTGGAAACTTGGTGATGTCGATGTCCGGAATGAGGGGAATCACACGTGTCATCTTTCTCTTCAATCATTTCCGGATCCTCCTCTTCTTCACTATCCATGATCTCAATCACCTCCTTAGTCTTGACCACTCTAACTCTCTTTCTTGGAGTAGTCCTCAAAATAGCATTTACATGCTCCTCATTCTTCGGGTTGACGATGGGCTGGCTTGGCAATTTCCCCTTCTCTCTCTGACCCAAAGTAGTGGCAATCTGACCCATTTGACTATCCAAATGTGCAATAGCCTTCGAATTGGCTTGCATCTGCTGCTCGGTACGGTTCATGAAGGCATTGGTGCTCTGCGCAAGGGAAGTGGTGGAGCAATCTGAGCAATCTTGTCCTCCAAACTAGACCTCTCGGCATTAGGGTGCACATACGGCTTGTTGGTGCTCCCACTAGCTTGCTGTCCATTGTTGTTGCTCCACCTGAAATTAGGGTTGTTCTTCCATCCAGGGTTATAAGTGTTAGAAAATGGATCATATGGCACCTTAGGATAATTCCCAACCTGATTCACGTGTTCCACATCACCTCCTTGTTCTTGCATACCCATCATCTTCTCTTGAGCCAAAGATAACTTCTGCACCATAGTCTTGATTTCCAAAATCTGTCCCTCCATGGTGTTTGGCACATCAGCTACCTCATATAACCCTCTCTTTGGTCCTCCTCTCGAACGATAGGAATCCCACTGTTGAGAACTCAAAGAGAGTGACTCAAACAAATCTGTAGCCTCATCCTCCGTCTTTGACATAAACGCACCACCACATGCCGAATCCACCTTGGCTTGATCTCTCTCCAATAATCCCTAATAAAAACAACAAATCACATACCAAGGAGATAAGTTATGGTGTGGGCAGCTAGTAAGTAACTCATTGAATCTGTCCTAGGTCTCATGGAATGGCTTGTCCGCTTTCTGCACAAATCCAAGGATCTCCTTCCGAATCAAATTTGTCTTGGAAATGGAATAAAACTTGTTCAGGAACTTGCTCGAAAGATCATCCCACGTCGAAATGGAATCACTGGGCAGCGAATACAACCACCTCTTTGTTTTGTCCTTAAGTGCAAAAGGGAACATTCTCAAACGGTACTAATCGGCATTCAGACTCCTCAACTGTGCGGCTTCACAAACCCCGGAAAACTCCTTCAAAAAGTGGATCGGATCCTCCCCATTTAGCCCATGGTAGCTCGGCAACAAGTGAATCTGACCACTCTTGATTTCGAAATCAGTGGCTATGGTTGCATACCGAATGCAAGATGGTTGAGTGGGCAGCGAAGGTGCTGAAAAATGGCTGCGGCATCATCTCCTTTGTCTCAGCCATGTCGACACTCTCAGTCTCTTCACTACTCGAATCTGATGCACTAGGTTGCGGGCTGCCTTGTGATGTACCTAAAGTCTCCTTTTTGAGCCTCTCCAACCTTGCAACAAGCTCAGGGTTCATAAACACACCTAATCAAGAGAAAAACACACAATCAGTTGAAAGAATGCATATAAAGGCATGGCGTTTATTAAAAACCAAAAATTAACCAAAAATAAAATCTAACTAATATAACCTAATTCTAATGACTAATTATACCAATTCATTGATATTAGACACCATTCCCCGGCAACGGCACCAAAAACTTGTTGAATGTGTTTTCTTAGAACAAAATAAACAATTATCTCATTCTAAGTTTACTCGCAAGTGCACGAATCGCATCAGTAGCAAAGCGTACAACCACGAGGTCGATCCCACAGGGAATGGTTAATAAACAACAAATCAATATAATTAATCACTAGAATAACTAAATGGGGGGTTTTGAAAGATGGAAACACACGCACACATCACCACACGCACACACCCTTTATTCTATCTTGCAATGTTAATTTTCGGTTTCAAATCAGATAAGCATGCAATAACCATCCAAGGCTAATGACAGTTAATTTGAACACAACATATTAAAGTTTGACTGCTAAAAAGGTTTGGCTAGTTACTTTCTCGCAATTGTTCTCCTAATGCATAAGCTAAGAGCTTCTTGGGCCTTCCTTAGCCAGTTAACCTACATGTTCCCTAGTTCAAGCTAAGGCAGCTGTTACCCATGCAGGAGTCATTAAGTTTTATGAGTACGTCAAACATGCACAACATATAAGCTTTGACTATTTCTTTATAGAGGTCGCCCAACCCCACTACCAAGAATAATCCCTTATTCCCTTGTTACTTGTGGTTTAGTGTCTTTGACTATTTCACAGCTAAACCTAACAATTAAACTAGATGCAATTACCCTAAGGTGGCCTGTCAAAGGATGCAAACAACTAGTGACGGGTTCTAATAGATAGTGGAAATTTAATACATGCAAACATCAAACTAACAGACCAAGAGACGGATAAACGATTTTTTAGAACATGCAAATCCATTAATCGACCTACCACTAACATGCAAGATAGAATAACTAACCTACATAATTAATTTAAATAAATAAAAACAGCAACCAACAATAATGAAATCCCAATTCATGCTTAACAATAAAATCAGAAACACAAAGCGCACAAAATTAAAGGCATAAACTAACCAACTAAATTAAATTGCATGAATTAAATGAAATCAGAACCATACATTAAATAAAATCAGAATTATAAACTAAATTCAGAAACCAATATCCAAATAATAAACTAGAGAACTAGAACAAAAAGTGAAGGAAAACAACAAGAGAAGCTGCGGCAAGACAAGGGAGAGGGGCACCTGCACAAGCAATTGGCTCACGGCTATGGTGAGCTAGGGCTTGCGGCTTAGGGTTGCTCTTCCTTGCAGCCACGCAACTCTTCTCTCTCTCTCACCCTTCGGCTAACCATCACAATAATAAAACTAAAAGCTGAAACTAAAAACCTAAAACAGAAAAATAAACCTAGAGGCAAGGAGAATTCGGCTGGTGCAAGAAGTGTGAAGTGATGTCTAGGGTTCTGAATTGAGGGGATATATATAGAGGTGCAATCCTTGAGAGGCAAGGAAAAGGTGACTTGCGGCTGCTAGGGTTTCTTCTCCTTGTAGCTTGCGGCAACAGCTAGGGTTTCTAGCTTTGGGCTTGCGGTAAGGCTTGTCCTCTTGGGCTTAAGTGGCGCATGCAAGTCAGCTATGCCTCCCTCCCTCGCGCATGGGCTGCTGGTCTTGGACCTTGATGTTGCATTGGGCTCACATGTGTTGGGCTCAAGTGGCTTGCACAAGATGGGCTAGGGTTTCACTCCATGGGCTTCCACCTTGGCCTTGCATCTTGGGCTTGCGCATGGGCTCCTTGGCTGCTAGGGTTTGCATGGCATGCATGCGCATGCATGGCCCATCTTGGGTTCGGCATCCCTTAGGCCCATGGGCCCTTGACTTTTGACTTCTCATTTTGCCCCTCATTTTGCCCCTCATTTCCATTTGAATTCAAATTCATTCCTTCCCTCCATTCATTTCCATGGATGTCCACCACCTTCTAGAAGCTTCTGGAACCTTGACTTTGTAGAGTTGACTTTGACCAACATTTCCTGGTGCAACTAGGATTCCTTGAAAAAGAAGGATTCCTTATCCATTTCGACTTCTCATAATGACCATATTGCCCCTGGGGTCTCCTAGTGTCATTAGGACTCCTTTCCCTAGTTGGGTTAGGTTTCCTAGTTCAACCAGGATTTCCTGTTTCAATCAAGATTTCTCATTTCTGGCTCCGCAATGATGGTTCTGGACTTGATGTTTCCTAGTGTGACTAGGAATCCTCATTCGACTAGGATTTCTGCACTTTTCCTGGTTTGACCAGGATTTCACTCGTTTTCCTGGTTTGACCAGGAAATGTCCCAAAATGGCTCCATTTGCTTCTTTTTCTCATTTCTGCTTCATTTGACCTGAAAACACAAAAACAAGACAAGAAACACAAAATATCGAGTTCTAACACTCTAGGTTAAGTAATTAGTATCATAAAGTGATGCAAAATGCACACTCATCAGTTCTTAACACAAAATGTTGTTCAATAGGTCTAGAACGCTAGTCCTAATATGAGAAAGTCGTTCCCCGTCTTTCTTGTCAAATTGGCACGTTTTGGTGGAATTTGGAGGAAACTGGACCAAGTATGCACCGAAATGACGTTTTCGTGCGTTCTTAAAAACAAATGTGGGTCAATAGGTCTAGAATGATTGTGGTTCATAACTGCAAATGCGGTTCATAACTCCACATGTTGTTTTTTCGTGCGTTATTAACAGTAATTGTGGTTCAATAGGTTTAGAACGATAATCCTAACATTAGAAATTGGTTCCCCATGTCTTTCTTGCCAACCGGGAACGTTTTGCTCCATAAGGATGAAATTTGACAAATAATGCACCGAAATGATGTTTTTGTGTGTACTTAACACAAAATGTGATTCAATAGATCTAGATCGATAATCCTAACAAGAGAAAGTGCTTGCCCACGTCTTTCTTGCCAAATGGGCACGTTTTGGAGCAATTTGGACGAAATTAGGCCAATTATGCATTGAAATGAAATTTTTGTGCATTCTGAACACTAAATGTAGTTCAATAGGTCTAGAACACTAATTCTAACATGAGAAAGTGCTTTCCAAGTCTTTCTTGTCAATAGGCACGTTTTGGAGCGATTTAGAAGAAATTGGACCAAGTATGGACCGAAAAGACGTTATATTACGTTCTTAACTTCAAATGTGGTTCACTAGGTGTAGAACACTAATTCTAACATGAGAAATTAATTCACCATGTTTTTTCTTCCAAATGGGCACGTTTTGGAGCAATTTGGACGAAATTAGACCAAGTATGCAACGAAATGACGTTTTCATGCGTTCTTAACAACAAATGTGGTTCAATAAGTATAGAACGCTAATTCCAACATGAAAAAGTGCTTCTCCATGTATTTCTTGCCAAATGGGCACGTTTTGGAGCAATTTGGATGATATTGTACCAAGTATTCACTGAAAAGCCATTTTTGTGCGGTCTAAACTTAAATTGGGGTTCAATAGGTCTAGAACGATTATCCTAACATGAGAAAGTGTTTCCCCATGTCTTTCTTATTAGATGGGCACGTTTTGTAGCAATTTGGATGAAATTGGAACAAGTAAGCTCAGAAATGACGTTTTTGTGCGATCTTAACACTAATTGTGGTTTAATTGGTCTAGAACGCCCGTTCTAACTTGAGAAAGTGCTTCCCCATGTCTTTCTTCTCAAATGGGCATGTGTTGAATGTTTTCTTAGAACAAAATAAATATCTATTTCATTCCAAGTATACTCGCAAGTGCACGAATCGCATCAATAGCAAAGCATACAAGGACGAGGTCGATCCCACAGGGAATGGTTAATAAACAACAAATCAATAGAATAACTAAATGGGGTTTTTTGAAAAGATGGAAACACACACACACCACACCACACGCACACACCCTTTATTCTATCTTGCAATGTTAAGTTTTCAGTTTCAAATCAGATAAGCATGCAATAACCATCCAAGGCTAATGACAATTAATTCAAACACAATGTATTAAAGTTTGACTGCTAAAAAGGTTTGGCTAGTTACTTTCTCGCAATTGTTTTCCTAAGGCATAAACTAAGAGCTTCTTGGGCCTTTCTTAATCAGTTAACTTACATGTTCCCTAGTTCTAAGCTAAGGCAGATGTTACCCATGTAAGAGTCATTAAGATCCGTGAGAATGTCAAACATGCACAATATCTAAGTTTTGACTATTTCCTTATAGAGGTCGCCCAACCCCATTACCAAGAATAATCCCTTATTCCCTTGTTACTTGTGGTTTAGTGTCTTTGACTATTTCACAGCTAAACCTAACAAATAAACTACATGCAATTACCCGAAGGTGGCCAGTCAAAGGATGCAAACAACTAGTGACCGATTCAAATAGATAATAGAAATTTAATACATGCAAACATCAAACTAATCGATCAAGAGACGGATAAACGATTTGTTAAAGCATGCAAATCCATTAATCAACCTACAACTAACATGCAAGATAGAATAAATAAACCTACATAATTAAATTAAATAAAAGAAAACAGCAACTAATTACAAAATCCCAATTCATATTGATGCAAAATTCAGAAACACAAACTAATATAAAATCAGAAGCATAAACTAAACATAAAGTCAGAATTCTAGAAGAAAATTAAAGAAAACAATGGAGAGGGGCTGCGGCAAGGCAAGGAAGAGAAGGGAACCTCACACAAGCAAGTGGCTCACGGCTAGGGTGAGCTAGGGCTTGCGGCAAAGGGTCCATCTTCCTTGCTGCCACGCCACTCTCTTTCTCTCTCTGAATTTCGGCTATCTCTCTCTCTCTAACTTTCTCAAAATTAAACCTAATGAAAACTGAAAAATAAACTAGGAGAAGGGTTCTGAGTTCTGAAGGTATGAGATATATTTATAGAGGAGAAATCCTTGTGAGGCAAGGCTAGGGTTACTTGCGGCAGCAGCTAGGGTTAGGAGGCACATGACTTGCGGCAAGGCTTGGCCTTTTGGGCCTAAGTGACACACGCAAGGGCTGCTGGTCTTGGTGCATTGGGCTTGCACAATATGGGCTAGGGTTTCACTTCATGGGCTGCCACCTTGAGGCTTGCACATTGGGCTTGCATCTTGGGCTGAAATGGCTTGCATGGCATGCATGTGCATGCTTGGGCTGCCACCTTGGACCATGCGCATTGGGTTTGGGCTGCTAGGGTTAGGCGCATGCATGCATGCATGGCCCCTCTTGACTTTGGCATGACCAAGGCCCACGGCCCATTTGACTTGTTGACTTGCCCTAGTTGACCTTTGACCATTAACTTGGATTTCCCATTTTGCCCCTCATTTCCATTTGAATTTGAATTCGAATTCATTTCTTCCTTCTATTCATTTCCATGGGTGTCCACCACCTTCTAGAAGCTTCTAGAACCTTGACTTTAGAGAGTTGACTTCTACCAACATTTCCTAGTGCAACTAGGATTTCTTGTAAATGAAGGATTCCTTATCCATTTCGACTTCTCGTAATGACCATATTGCCCCTGGGTCTCCTAGTGTCATTAGGACTCCTTTCCCTAGTAGGGTTAGGTTTCCTAGTTCAACCAGGATTTCCTGTTTCAATCAGGATTTCTCATTTCTGGCTCCGCAATGATGGTTCTGGACTTGATGTTTTCTAGTGTGACTAGGAATCCTCATTTGACTAGGATTTCTACACTTTTCCTGGTTTGACCAGGATTTCACTCGTTTTCCTAGTTTGACCAGGAAAAGTCCCAAAATGGCTCCATTTGCTTCCTTTTCTTATTTCTGCTTCATTTGACCTGAAACCACAAAAACAAGACAAGAAACACAAAATATCGAGTTCTAACACTCTAGGTTAAGGAATTAGTATCATAAAGTGATGCAAAATGCACACTCATCAGCATGTTTTGGAGTAATTTGGACGCAATTGGACCAAGTATGCATCGAAATGATGTTTTTGAGTGGTCTTAAAACCAATTGTGGTGTAATAGGTTTAGATAGCTAATCCTAATCTGAGAAAGTGCTTCTACACGTCTTTCTTGCCAAATGGGCACGTTTTGAAGCAATTTGGACGAAATTCTACCAACTATGCACTGAAATAAAGTTTTTGTGCATTCTGAATAGTAAATGTAGTTCAATAGGTCTACAACGCTAATCCTAACATGAGAAAGTGATTCCCCATGTCTTTCTTGCCAAATGCGCACGTTTTGGAGCAATTTGGACGAAATTAGACCAAGTATGCACCGAAAAGACGTTATCGTACGTTCTTAATCCCAAATGTGGTTCAATAGGTGTAGAACGCTAATTCTAACATGAGAAATTGCTTCACCATGTCTATCTTGCTAAATGGGAACGTATTGGAGCAATTTGGACGAAATTAGACCAAGTATGCATCGAAAAGACGTTATCGTACGTTCTTAACCCGAAATATGGTTCAATTGGTGTAGAACGCTAATTCTAACATGAGAAATTGATTCAACATGTCTTGCTTGCCAAATGTGTACGTATTAGAGCAATTTGGACGAAATTGGACCAAGTATGTACTGAAAAGACGTTATCGTACGTTGTTAACCCCAAATATGGTTCAATAGGTGTAGAACACTAATTCTAACTTGAAAAAGTGCTTCTCCATGTATTTCTTGCGAAATGGGCACGTTTTGGAGCAATTTAGTTGACATTGTACCGAGTATTCCTTGAAAAGCTGTTTTTTTGCGGTCTTAACATCTATTGTGGTTCAATAGGTCTAGAACAATAATCCAAACAGGAGAAAGTGCTTCTCCATGTCTTTCTTACCAGATGGGCACGTTTTGTAACGATTTGGATGAAATTGGATCAAGTATGCACATAAATGACGTTTTTGTGCTGTCTTAACACCAATTGTGGTACAATAGGTCTAGAATGCTAGTCCTAACATGAGAAAGTTCTTCCTCATGTCTTTCTTGTCAAATGGGCACATTTTGGAGCAATTTGGACGAAATTGAACGAAGTATGCACCAAAATGACGTTTTTGTGCGACCTTAAAACAAATTGTCGTTTAATAGGTCTAGATAGCTAATCCAAACCTGAGAAAGTGCTTTTCCACGTCTTTCTTTCCAAATGGGCACGTTTTGGAGCAATTTGGCCGAACATGGACCAAGTATGCACCGAAATGAAGTTTTTGTACATTTTGAACAGTAAATGTGATTCAATAGGTCTAGAACACTAATCCTAACACGAGAAAGTGCTTCCCCATGTCTTTCTTGCCAAATGGGCACGTTTTGGAGAAATTTGGACTAAATTGGACCAAGTTTGCACCAAAAAGACGTTATCGTACGTTCTTAACCCCAAATGTGGTTCAATAGGTGTAGAACGCTAATTCGAACATGGGAAATTGCTTCCCCATGTCTTTCTTGCCAAATGGGCACGTTCTGGAGCAATTTTGGCAAAATTAGACCAAGTATGCATCGTAAAGACATTATTGTATGTTCTTAACCCCAAATATTTTTCAATAGGTGTAGAACACTAATTCTAACATGAGAAAATGTTTCTTCATGTCTTTCTTGCCAAATAGATACGTATTGGAGCAATTTCGACGAAATTGGACCAAGTATGCACCGAAATGACGTTTTTGTGCGGTCTTAACACCAAATGTGGTTCAATAGGTTTAGAACGCTAGTCCTAACATGAGAAAATGCTTCCCCATGTCTTTCTTGCCTAATGGGGACGTTTTGGAGCAATTTGGACAAAATTGGACCAAGTATGCACCGAAAAGATGTTATCGTACGTTCTTAACCCCAAATGTGGTTGAATAGGTGTAGAAAGCTAATTCTGACCTGAGAAATTGCTTCCCCATGTCTTTCATGCCAAATTGGCACGTTTTGGAGCAATTTGGACGAAATTGGACCAAGTATTCACCGAAATGACGTTTTCATGCGTTCTTAACAACAAATGTGGTTCAAGAAATATAGAACGCTAATTTTAACATGAGAAAGTGATTCTCCCTGTTTGTTTTGCCAGTGGGCACGTTTTATAGCAATTTGAACAAGATTGGACCATGTATGCACATAAATGACGTTTTTGTGCGGTCTTAACACTAATTGTGGTTCAATAGGTCTAATACGCTAGTCATAACATGAGAAAGTGCTTCCTCATGTCTTTCTTGTCAAATGGACACGTTTTGGAGCAATTTAGACAAAATTGGACTAAATATGCACCGAAAAGAAATTTTTATGCGTTCTTAACAACAAATGTGGTTCAATAAGTATAGAATGCTAATTCTAACATGAGAAAGTGCTTCTCCATGTCTGTCTTGCCCAATGGGCACGTATTGGAGTAATTTGGACGACATTGGACAAATTATGCACTGAAATGACGTTTTTGTGCGGTCTTAACACCAATTGTGGTTTGATAGGTCTAGATCGCTAATCCTAACCTGAGAAAGTGCTTCTCCACGTCTTTCTTGCCAAATGGGCATGTTTTGGAGCAATTTGGACAAAATTGGACCAAGTATGCACTGAAATTACGTTTTTGTGTGCTTTTAACACCAATTGTGGTTCAATAGGTGTGGAACGCTAATTCTAACATGAGAAATTGCTTCCCCATCTCTTTCTTGCTAAATTGGCACGTTTTGGAGCAAGTTGGACGAAATTAGACCAAGTATGCACCGAAATGACGTTTTCTTGCGTTCTTAACAACAAATGTGGTTCAATATGTACAAAACGCTAATTCTAACATGAGAAAATGCTTCTCCATGTCTTTCTTGCCAAATAGGTACGTTTTGGAGCATTTTGGATGGCATTGGATCAAGTATTCACCGAAATGACATTTTTGTGCAGTCTTAACATTGATTGTGGTTCAATAGGTCTAGAACGATAATCCTAATAGGAGAAAGTGTTTCCCCATGTCTTTCTTGCCAGATGGGCACGTTTTATAGGAATTTGAACGAAATTGGACCAAGTATGCACCGAAATGATGTTTTTGTGCGGTCTTAACACAAATTATGGTTCAATAGGTCTAGAACGCTAGTCCTAACATGAGAAAGTGTTTCCATGTCTTTCTTGTGAAATTGGCACGGTTTGGAACAATTTGGACGAAATTGGACCAGGTATACACCGAAAATGGACCAAGTATTCACCGAAATAACGTTTTTGTGCATTCTTGTCACCAAATGTTGTTCAATTGTGTGAGACCCCGTATTTTTCAAAGATTTATTTTAAATATTTTGAGAATTTATTTTAAGGATCTTAAGAATTTATTTGGAGTTTAAAAAGGTTTTGATTTAATTTTAATTTTAATTTTTTTTTTAAATTGTGTTTGACCCAAAGTTGACTTTTAAAATAAATAGGCTTTTAATTTTGACTTTTGGTCCGTTAGATAGGTTTCGAGCCCACGATTTCATAGACACATAGCACGCGTCGATCCGAGTTACGATTTGAAAGTTACGGGCAATTAAAGTGAGTGGCAAACTTGTAATTTTTACAAAAGTGGTTTTAAAACCCCAAAAGTCAGTTCTCTCTCCTCATTTTTTTTCCCTCTCCTCCCGCACACATTCTCTCTCTCTCAGCTTCTCCCCGCACACACACCCCCTTCCTAGCCATCACCGGCCACCTCCCCCCCCGGCGACCTCGACCTCCGGCGATGCCACCCCACCTCAGCCTCCTCTTATCTCTCTCTCTCTCCCCGACTCCATTCTCTTCTTTCTCTTCCCTCTCCCTGCGCACGGCCAGCTCCGGCGAGAACTCAACTTCACTGGCCAACCCATGACGGCCGAAGGCCACTGACGTGACCCCCCGCCGCCGGCCATCCTCCCCCGAGTCTTCCTTGTACCGGCGAGCTGTTCTACGCGCAGGAACAGCCGAGAGAAAACCCAGCTCACCGCCGGCGATCTCATTTTTCTAGCGACGACGGGACACCGAACCTATTGGGTCCTCTTCCTTTCACCACGGCGAGTTCAACCATGGGCTCCGTTCGTTCAGATGATGCTCCACTACGGAGCAATGAGCTCGGGAAGCCAAGTTAGCCGCCGGCTTCCGCCGCTGTTTTCGGCCATTTTCGGCGACTTTTGGCCGTCGGTCCAGTTGTCAAAAACGATTCTTGAGGTATGGGTAATCTTTCCCCTAAGGTGGGCACATCCAATTTTGAAAAAATTAAAAATTCGATTTTAGGGTTTATGCCTATTTCAAATTTCTTGAAATTGGACATGAATTCGAGTTGTTTTTTGTGCAATTGAGGGTTCTATTGTACAATTAGGATGAATTGGAGCTGATTTTGGGTATTTCCAGGTTCGTGTCGCCGCTGTCACCATCGGAACCACCATTTTTAGTGCGGGTTAATGGTTGTTTGATCCGTTTCCGTCCAATTGAAGTCCCTAGAACCCTTCTAGATTCTTTTGGTAAGTTTTTGTGATGTTCTGTGTGTTGTTTGTGGCCGGGCAGCCACCAGGTGTGGTGTTGCTGCCCAATCCGACCGTTGAACGGCCAATTTGTGAATCAGAATTGTATTTGATTTGTTGTCTGGTCTTAACAAGTGCGCGGGCTCGGGAAATCTCATTCCCAATGCCGTCATGCTGCCGGATTTGTTATCCTAGTGTGTTGCCGCCCAAGGGCATTTTGGTCGTTTCACGCGGTTAAACTGTGAGTGACACTTATCGAATTTTAATGTAGAGTACTGTTAATAAATTGTCTGTTTTATGGGTTTGCTGCTTTATGTTAGAGAAGGCTAGGTGTAGGATTTGAATCAGGAGAATGAATTGTCGAGGATTTGAGGTTAAGGAATTAATTGGGAATTATAGAGTTGCTTTGAGGATAATCGCCGAATTAGAGAAGGAATGTTATTGTCGAGGTTAATGATTGATGATTAGGCAGTTATTATACAAAACGATCGAATTAATTATTGAGGAAGTGTTGGTATGATTTGAGTAACAGACAGGTGATGGGTCGTGAGTAGAAATCAACTTCGGAAAAGATTCGGTATAGTTCGGACAAAACAGTAAGTGTTTATCATGATGCCTATATGGAGGTGAATCTGAGAAGAATTACAAGGGGCATTAATATATTATTAGACAGTGAAAGTTATGAGATGGTTTCGTGAATGTTGTGATTGAGGTTGTGCGAGAATACCTACCTGCCCGTGCATCGATTCGCTTTGTACGGGAAGTGGCGAGCCTAGTTACCTGCTTGCTCATGCATTGATTCACTCTGTACGAGAAGGGGCGAGCATCCTGCCTGCTCGTGCATTGATTCACTCTACACGAGAAGTGGCAAGCATCCTGCCTGCTCGTGCATGGATTCGCTCTGCACAAGAAGTGGCGAGCATTCCGTCCTGCTCGTGCATCGATATGCTCTGCACGAGAAGTGGTGAGCATACCTGCCTGCCTGTGCATCGATTCGCTCTGCACGGGAAGTGGCGAGCTTATCTGCCTGCTCGTGCCTATGCACAGGATGTGGTGAGCTTAGTTACCTCAGTATATGATCAGCAGTTCTCCGGGTACTAGTGTGGCGTGAGGTTTCAGTGGAGTATTTTGAGAGTATTAATTGTTCTTCAGAGGTTGAATTACAGTTTTGAGATGATGTAAAAATGGATTTGAGAAATGATTTTAAAGCTGGGGGATTTCAAAGAGCAATGTGAGTGAAATTAGATAGTCTATTTCGTTGCTTTGTGTGCTTGTGTGCATTTGTTTGCTATGATTTGGTTTGGCTAGGACTTGGTAAATTTCAGGCTTGAATCTTTGAGAATGAGAATGAGGATGATTACGCACTGAGTTTATGGGTTAGGATGTGAATGGTTAATGTTGAGGTTAATAGATGACGTTTAGGCAATTGATTTACCAGAATGATGATTATCATTTATTGGTGGGATTATGAGGTGAATTTAAGGAATTATGATTATCTTGATGCTTGGATAACTGTTGTTGAAATTGTGATGTGATTGAGTAAGTATGGATATTCTTGTGGATTATTTTTGAGTTGGGAATTGAGAATATTATTGTGGATAATAATTATTACGTCATTTCACTCATACAAGCTCTAGTGAGCTTACCGGGTTGTTTGTTTGAATGACCCGGTGTACCATGGATATGGTGCAGTGTGGTTAATGTTTTGCAGGTTAAGCAAGCTGAGGAGGCAGTGAGGAGAAGATGAGGCAGTGGGACCCATTTTGATTTATGTGTTTGTTTATATACAGTGATTTTATATAAATGTTTTTCGGCTTACACTCTGATTTGTTAAACGTATTTATTTATTATGTTAAGTGCATGGCTCATTGTTTGAAAAAGGGTTGAAAGGCAATATTTCAGTATTTTTATGGGCCCGAGGTTTGAGGCGTTACAATTTGATCTAGAACGCTAATTCTAACATGAGAAAGTGCTTCCCAATGTCTTGCCAAATAGGCACGTTTTGGAACAATTTGGACGAAATTGGACCAAGTATGCACCGAAATGACGTTTTCGTGCGTTCTTAACCCTAATTGGGATTCAATAGGTCTGTAACGCAAATACAAACATGAGGAAGTGCTTCCCTTGTTTTTCTTTCCAAATGGGCATGTTTTGAAGCAATTTGGACGAAATTGAACCAAGTTTGCTCCGGAATGACGTTTTCATGCTTTCTTAATACCCAATGTGGTTCACTAGGTCTAGAACGTTAATGCTAACTTGAGAAAGTGTTGCTTCATTTTGTACAACTTGTTTTACTTGGAATTTAGAAACGAATACCAAGTTGTAGCTCGCAAGTATACGAATCGCTCATGTAAGCATAGCGTATAAGTACGAGGTCGATCCCACGAGGAATAGGTAAATACACATCAAACCAATTCAACTTACCAACTAGAATAGCCAAACACACACACACGGCAGGGGGGTTTGTAGATTGTTAAACTCACACACACCACATACACACACACAATTGCAATGCTAAGAATTCAGAATCCACACCAATTGATGGAAATACAACCAAGCAATTCAAGATAATGCATAAATGTAATAAAGTTTACCAGCCGAAGGCCTTTTTGAGGACACTCCTAACTATTGTTCTCCTTATGCATATACTAAGAGCTTCTTAGGCCTCCCATAGTCAGTTAACTTGCATGTGTCCTAAGAGCTTTGTTAGGCATTCCCTAGGCGCATGTTAACCATACAAGAGTCATTAAGTTTTGTGAAAACGATAAACACATAGCGCATAACTCCAAATTAATGTACTGTATGTCATCTATGATCCCTTTTCTCATGAGTATTATCTTAGGATACCCACTTGCTGCCAATTAAAATTATCAACCTTTTGAGCATATTTAATTTCACAACATAATCTAGATGCAATTACCCTAAGATAGCTAGTCAAAGGATGCAAACAAATAGAATCAATTTTACTAGAGATCAAGGATTTACTACATGCATCAAATTAAATCACAAGTGTCACCATTGCATAACTCACAATTAAAGTTTCATCATCCAACTTAGCAAAGCAATAAAAAAACTCAAAACATAATAATAAAGAAAATAAAAGATCTAACTTCCATTATAATTATTAAATCCACAATGAAAGCAAGAACAACTAATTAACTAAAGAAAAAGAAGAAAATCAAAAGAAAAATAAAGAACATCACAAGAGGGTGGCAGCGGCACAAGAGAGAAGAAGAGGAGAGACATAGCAGCAAGGAGGCTCACGGCAAAGGTGAGCTAGGGCTGCGGCACATGGTCTCTCATTCTCCCTCAAGTGGCGCCACCCTCTCACTCTTTCTCTCTGAAATTTGGCCTCCCCCTCTCTCTCTGAATTCTGAAAATATAAAAATATGGGAACCCTAAACAATGAGAGAATAGGATATATTTATAGAGGTGAGGTGAGGATTCCTTTGGAGGCAAGGAGAAGACGAGGTGCGGCTAGGGTTTCATTAAAAGAACATGGGCTTAAGTGAATTTCTTGCTCCTTAAGACTTCTAATTTTCGGCCAAAAGTGGGCCTTGGGCTGATTTGGGCTCCTTTTGGGCGTAACTTATTTTCAGCTCGCGGAACTGCTGCGCTACCTCCACTAAAATGACCATATCTTGAGCTAGAAAACTCGGAATTGAAATCCGTAAAATTCCCTGCGAAGCTAACATCCGTATATTTCCAACCATATATGGCATGCTACCTGGTTCTCTCTCGAGAATTACAGAATTGCTGTCGAAATTGGTGCTCTATTTTCCAGGGTTTTGACTTCTTTTTCAGCTAGGATTCCTTGGGCTTTCTCTTTGCATGGCGTGATGGACTTGGGCTGCATGGCTTGCTCATGGCTGTATGGGATGGGCTGCTGCAAGTGACGTGATGGGCTTCCTCCCTTCTAGCTTGCGCATGGCTGCATGACTTGGGCTGAATGGGTTACACAGGCCCTAGGGTTTCAGTGCATGGGCTGCCACCTTGCATGGCGTGATGGACTTGGGCTGCTAGGTTTAGGCGCATGGGCTTGCATGGGATGCGCATGTATGCATGGGCTGCCACCTTGCCATTGATTTCCACATAGGCCCATGGCCCATTTGACTTGATGACATGTCATAGTTGACCCTTGACTATTGACTTTAACTTTCCATTTCGCCCCTCATTTCCATGGATGTCCACCACCTTCTAGAAGCTTCTGGAACCTTGACTTGATAGAGTTGACTTTGACCAACCTTTCCTAGTCCCACTAGGATTCCTTGTAGATGTAGGATTCCTTGTCCATTTCAACTTCTCATAATGACCATATTGCCCCTAGTGACTCCTAGTCTCATCAGGACTCCTTTTCCTAGTAGGATTAGGTTTCCTAGTTCAACCAGGAATTCCTGCTTCAATTAGGATTTCTCATTTCTGGCTTGGCAATGATGGTTTTGGGCTTGATGTTTCCTCTTGTGACTAGGAATCCTCATTTGACTAGGATTTCTAGTCGTTTCCTAGTTTGTCCAGGAAATGTCCCAAAACGGCTCCATTTGCTCATATTTCCTATTTTTGCTTCATTAGACCTAAAAAAACAAAAACAAGATAACAGACACCAAAGTATCGAGTTCTAACACTCTAGGTTAGGGAGTTAGTATCATAAAATAACGTAAAATGAACACTCATCAGAAAGTGGTTTCCCATATCTTTCTTGCCAAATGGGATCGTTTTCGTGCAATTTGGAGAAATTGGACCAAGTATGCACCAAAATGACATTTTCGTGCGTCCTTCACACCATATGTGGTTCAATAGGTCTAGAACGCTAATCCAAACATGAAAAAGTGTTTCCCCTTGTCTCTCTAGACAAGTGGGCACGTATTGGTGCAATTTGGATGAAATTAAACTAAGAATGCACTGAAATCACGTTTTCGTGTGTTCTTAATTCCAAATGTAGTTCAATAGGTCTAGAACGCTAATCTTAACATGAGAAATTGGTTTTCCATGTTTTTATAGCTAATCGAAAACGCTTTGGGGCAATTAGGATGAAAGTGGACCAAGTATGCCCCGAAATGATGTTTTGATGCGTTCTTAACCCCAAATGTGGTTCAATTGGTAGAGAACACTAATTCTAACATGAGAAAGTGCTTCCGCATGTCTTTCTTTCTAAATTGTCACGTTTTGGAGAAATTTGGACGAAATTGGACCGAACATGCACTTAAATGACGTTTTCGTCCGTTCTTAACACCAATTTTGGTTCAATAGGTCTAGAACGCTTATCCTAAAATGAGATAGTGCTTCCCCATGTCTTTCTTTCCAAATGGCCACATTTTGGAGCGATTTGGAGAAATTGGATCAAGTATGCACCGAAATGACGTTTTCGTGTGTTGTTGAATGTGTTTTCTTAGAACAAAATAAACAATTATCTCATTCTAAGTTTACTCGCAAGTGCACGAATCGCATCAGTAGCAAAGCGTACAAGCACGAGGTCGATCCCACAGGGAATAGTTAATACACAACAAATCAATGCAATTAATCACTAGAATAACTAAACGGGGGGTTTTGAAAAGATGGAACACACGCACACATCACCACACGAACACACCCTTTATTCTATCTTGCAATGTTAAGTTTTCGGTTTCAAATCAGATAAGCATGCAATAACCATCCAAGGCTAATGACAGTTAATTTGAACACAACATATTAAAGTTTGACTGCTAAAAAGGTTTGGCTAGTTACTTTCTCGCAATTGTTCTCCTAATGCATAAACTAAGAGCTTCTTGGGCCTTCCTTAGCCAGTTAACCTACATGTTCCCTAGTTCAAGCTAAGGCAGCTGTTACCCATGCAGGAGTCATTAAGTTTTATGAGAACGTCAAACATGCACAACATATAAGCTTTGACTATTTCCTTATAGAGGTCGCCCAACCCCACTACCAAGAATAATCCCTTATTCCCTTGTTACTTGTGGTTTAGTGTCTTTGACTATTTCACAGCTAAACCTAACAAATAAACTAGATGCAATTACCCTAAGGGGGCCAGTCAAAGGATGCAAACAACTAGTGACGGGTTCTAATAGATAGTGGAAATTTAATACATGCAAACATCAAACTAACAGAGCAAGAGACGGATAAACGATTTGTTAGAACATGCGAATCCATTAATCGACCTACGACTAACATGCAAGATAGAATAACTAACCTACATAATTAAATAAAATAAAACAAAACAGAAACAATAAACAAAATCCCAATTCATGCTTGCTAAAGGAAATCAGAAACGCAAAACTAAAAACATAAACTAAACAACTAAATCAAATTGCATAAACTAAAAGAAATCAGAACCATGCACTAAATAAATTCAGAAGCATAATCCAACAATAAAATAGAAAACTAGGACGAAAATCAAAAGAAACAAGGGGAATGGGCTACGGCAAGACAAGGAAGAGAAGGCACCTTGCACAAGCAATTGGCTCACGGCTATGGTGAGCTAGGGCTTGCGGCTTAGGGGTGTCCTTCCTTGCAGCCACGCCACTCCTCTCTCTCTCTCTACCTTCGGCTAGCCCTCACAAGAACTAAAATAATAACCTAGAACAGAAAAATAAAACTAGAGACTAAAGGAATTTCGGCTGGAGTGTAGGAGGTGAGAAGTGATCCCTAGGGTTCTGAATGAAGGGGATATATATAGAGGTACAATCCTTGAGAGGCAAGAAAAAGAAAACATGCGGCTGCTAGGGTTCCTTGTAGCTTGCGGCATCAGCTAGGGTTAGGGTGCAATGGGCTTGCGGCAAGGCTTGTCCTCTTGGGCTTAAGTGGCGCATGCAAGTCAGCTAGGCCCCTCTCCCTTGCGCATGGGCTGCTGGTCTTGGACCTTGATGTGCTTTAGGCTCACATGTGTGGCTGAAGTGGCTTGCACAAGATGGGCTAGGGTTTCACTCCATGGGCTTCCACCTTGGGCTTGCATCTTGGGCTTTCACATGGGCTCTTTGACTGCTAGGGTTTGCATGGCATGCATGCGCATGCATGGGGCTGCCATCTTCCTCCTTGCGCATGGTCTTTGGGCTGCTAGGGTTTGGGCCCATGCATGTGCATGCATGGCCCATCTTGGTTCGGCATCCCTAGGGCCCATGGGCCCTCCACTTTTGACTTCCCATTTTGCCCATCATTTCCATTTGAATTCAAATTCATTTCTTCCCTCCATTCATTTCCATGGATGTCCACCACCTTCTGGAACCTTGACTTTGTAGAGTTGACTGTGACCAACATTTCCTGGTGCAACTAGGATTCCTTGAAAATGAGAGATTCCTTATCCATTTCGACTTCTCGTAATGACCATATTGCCCCTGGGGTCTCCTAGTGTCATTAGGACTCCTTTCCCTAGTTGGGTTAGGTTTCCTAGTTCAACCAGGATTTCCTGTTCGAATCAGGATTTCACATTTCTAGCTCCGCAATGATGGTTCTGGACTTGATGTTTCCTAGTGTGACTAGGAATCCTCATTTGACTAGGATTTCTGCACTTTTCCTGGTTTGACCAGGATTTCACTTGTTTTCCTGGTTTGACCAGGAAATGTCCCAAAATGGCTCCATTTGCTTCTTTTTCTCATTTCTGCTTCATTTGACCTGAAAACACAAAAACAAGACAAGAAACACAAAATATCGAGTTCTAACACTCTAGGTTAAGGAATTAGTATCATAAAGTGATGCAAAATGCACACTCATCATGTGTTATTAACACTAATTGTGGTTCAATAGGTCTAGAACGTCTAGCTGAATATGGAGCAAATATTGAAAAATGTCTTGAGATGGTTGTAAGGATTTTCTACCTCTTTTCCATGAAAGATGGGCAAGGATTGAATGGTTTGTGGACGGATTTCGAAACGCTGCACAATGGGAGTTAAGACCATGCACGAAGGAGCACTGTATTCCGTAGGGGCGGTGTAATCTCGAAGCTTCTTGGGTGGTTTTGGGTTCGGTTGTATCAGTTGATCCCCCATAGTTGGTCTTAAAATAGCCTACTGCGTTTTCTAACTTCGCTGATTACGGAGAATACGCTCATGTTCGTGATCAATAGGAATGAGTGCTAAATTGAGTGACCATCTTCCGAGCATACACTTTGTGCAAACTTATACTTATTGACCCCAAATTAAATGAGTAGAAAGAATATACAAGAAAATTCCAGAAATTACCCAATCAAATACGAAATTGAATACCAACTTCTCAAATTCAGTACGAAATCCAATACCAAATCACCAGAAATACCAAATAAAATTCAAATAAAATCCAAAATTAAAGTACCCAAAATACCAACTTACCCAACTTACCCAAAGTCTGGAGCAGATGGTGAAGTTGTGGTGAGTGGTTGTTGAAGCAAAAAGAAGATGCCACCGTTTTCTGCTCATCAGAAAGAGAAGAATTATGGTGGATGGAAGTCTTGGGTCTTGCTACTCACCGGCGATGCCGAAGTCAGATGGTGAAGTCGCACCGCTGTTGCTCCTTTTTGTACAACTTGTTTTACTTGGAATTTAAAAACGAATACTAAGTTGTAGCTCGTAAGTATACGAATCGCTCATGTAAGTATAGCGTATAAGTACGAGGTCGATCCCATGAGGAATAGGTAAATATACATAAAACCAATTCAACTTACCAATTAGAATTCACTAACACACACACACACAGTAGGGGGTTTGTAGATTGTGAAACTCACGCACACCACATACACACACACACACAATTGCAATGCTAAGAATTCAGAATCCACACCATTGATGGAAATACAACCAAGCAATTCAAAATAATGCATAAATGTAATAAAGTTTACCAGCCGAAGGTCTTTTTGGGGACATTCCTAACTATTGTTCTCCTTATGCATAAACTAAGAGCTTCTTAGGCCTCCCCTAGTCAGTTAACTTGCATGTTCCCTAAGCGTACCTAAGGCAACTGTTATTCATGCAAGAGTCATTAAGTTTTGTGAAAACGGTAAACACATGGAGCATAGACCCACCTTATTGTAACCTATGAACATCCAATGATCCCTTTTCTCATGAGTACGTTCTTAGGATACTCACTTATTGCCAATTGAATTTATTATCCTTTTGAGCTTATTTAATTTTACAACATAATCTATATGCAATTACCCTAAGGTAGCTAGTCAAAGGGTGCAAACAAATAGAATCAATTTTACTAGAGATCAAGGATTTATTACATCCATCAAATTAAATCACAAGTGTCACCATTGCATAACTCACAATTAAAGTTTCAACATCCAACTCAAAACATAGAAAAGAAAATAAAAGATCTAACTTCCATTATAATCATTGAATCCATAATGAAAGCAAGAACAAACTAATTAACTAAAGAAAAAGAAGAAATCAAAAGAAAAAGACAAGAGAAAGAAAATAAAGAAAAACCCAAGGAAGATGCGGCTAGGGCAGAAAGCCTTCCTTGCACCAACTTCTCTCTCTCTCTTTAACTTTCAGAAAACAAAAAGGTGTAAGGTGTAGAAGATGTCAGATATATGAGAGAGTGAGTTGTATTTATAGAGGTAGGGAGATGGAGAGGTTTTGCTGATTTTCCAATGTGGGATAAGTGCATTCCTTGCTCCTTAAGACTTCTAATTTTCGGCCAAAAGTGGGCTTTGGGCTATTTTTGGGCGTAACTTTTTTTCAGCTCGCGGAACTGCTACACTACCTCCACTAAAACGACCATATCTTGAGCTGGAAAACTGGGAATCAAAATCCGTAAAATTCCCTGCGAAGCTAACATCCGTATCTTTCCAACCATATATGGCATGCTACCTGATTCGCTCTGGAGAATTACAGAATTGTTGTCGAAATTTGATGTTCCGATTTCAGGATTTTGAATTCCTTGCAAGATAAGGACTCCTTGTGATCTTTGACTGAATCATCCAAATATCTTCCTTCCAAAATAGGATTTCATAATAAGGAACGTCTTCTAGGGCAAGGAATATACACATGGGCTTCCTCATTGGGCTCCTTGAGTGTTGACTTGGGCTCCCTCCTTGTGGGCTAGGGTTTCCATAGGCTTGCGCATGTGGGCTGCATGACTTGGGCTCTAGGGTTGGCGCATTGTTGATTGTGTTTTCTTAGAACAAAATAAACAATTATCTCATTCCAAGTATACTCGCAAGTGCACGAATCGCATCAGTAGTAAAGCGTACAAGCACGAGGTCGATCCCACAGGGAATGGTTAATAAACAACAAATCAATGCAATTAATCACTAGTATAACTAAATGGGGGGTTTTGGAAGATGGAAACACACGCACACACCCTTTATTCTATCTTGCAATGTTAATTTTCAGTTTCAAATCAGATAAGCATGCAATAACCATCCAAGGCTAATGACAGTTAATTTGAACACAACATATTAAAGTTTGACTGCTAAAAAGGTTTGACTANTCGTGCTTGTACGCTTTGCTACTGATGCGATTCGTGCACTTGCGAGTAAACTTAGAATGAGGTAATTGTTTATTTTGTTCTAAGAAAACACATCAACATACAAGCTTTGACTATTTTCTTGTAGAGGTCCTACGAAACCATTATCAAGCACAATTTCTTATTCCTTTGTTAGTTATGATTTAGTGTCTTTGACTATTTTACAACTAAACCTAGCAAATAAACTAAATGAAATTATCCTAAGGTGGCCAGTCAAAGGACACATACACATAGTGAATGGATTCAAATAGATAATGAGAATTTGATACACGCAAACATCAAATTAATTCATCAAGAGATGGATAAACGATTTGTTAAAGCATGGCATATTCAATAATTAGCCTACAACTAACATGCAATATAGAATAATAAACTACATAATTAAAATAGAAAATAAAATCTGAATAACATAAACAAATTCCCAATCCATGTTGGCTAACACACTAATTAAACAAACAATTATAAACTAGAATTCCAGGAGAAAAGAAAATTGAAAAACCAAAGAAATCATCACTAGGGGGCTGCGGCGAGAAGAGGAGAAGAAGGAGACCTCACACAAGCAAGCGGGCTCACAGCTAGGGTGAACTAGGGCTTGCAGCAAGGGGTTCTGTCTCGCTCTCTCACTCTAACTTTCGGCCTCTCTCTCTCTCTCTGTGAAAATTTGAATGAATGAATTATGTGGACTCGAATTATGAGAGAATAGGATGTATATATAGAGGTGAGAGAGAAATCCTTGTAAGGCAAGGCTTAGGAGTGTGCGGCAAGGCTAGGGTTTGGAATCCATGGGCTGTGCGGCATAGGCTTGGCTCATTGGGCTTAAGTGACAGGTGCATAGGCCTTTAGGGTTTCACTTACACATGTGCATGGGCTGCATGGATGGACTTGGCGCAATGGGCTTTAGTGTTTCAAGGAATGGACTGTAAACTTGTGCATGCATGGCTGCCACCTAATGACTTCGGCATTCACATAGGCCCGTGGCCCATTGGACTTAATGACATGTCATACTTGACCCTTGACCATTGACTGTGACTTCCAATTTCTCCCCCCATTTGACTTTGATTTCATGACATGTCATAGTTGACCCTTGGATTCGAATTCATTTCTTAACTCCATTTGATTCCATGGATGCCCAATACCATCTAGAAGCTTCTGGAACCTTGACTTGATTGAGTTGAGTTTGACCAACCTTTCCTAGTCCAACTAGGATTCCTTGTACATGAAGGATTCCTTGTCCATTCTAACTTCTCATAATGACCATATTACCCCTAGTGACTCCTAGTCTCATTAAGACTCATTTCCCTAGTAGGGTTAGGTTTCCTAGTTCAACTAGGAATTCCTGCTCCAATTAAGATTTCTCTTTTTTGGCTTGATAATGATGGTTCTGGGTTTGATGTTTCCTCGTGTGACTAGGAATTCTCATTTGACTAGGATTTCTGCTCTTTTCCTGGTTTGTCCAGGAATTAACCTATTTTTCTAGTTTGACTAGGAAATGTTCCAAAAGGGCTCCATTTGCTCATTTTTCCTATTTATGCTTCATTTGACCTAAAAACATAAAAACAAGACAACAAACACAAAATATCGACTTCTAACACTCTAGGACAAGGAATTAGTATCGTAAAGAGACGCAAAATGCACATTTATCACCCATGTCTTTCTTGCCAACCGGGAACTTTTTTGTGCAATTTGGATTAAATTGGTACAAGTATGCACCAGAAAAACGTTTACGTGCGTTCATAACATCAAATGTGGTTCAATAGGTCTAGAACGCTAATCCTAACATGAGAAACTACTTCCCCATGTCTTTCTTGCCAACCAGGCACATTTTTGCTGCAATTTTGACGAAATTAGTACAAGTATACACCGGATAACGTTTTCTTGCGTTCATAACACCAAATGTGGTTCAATAGGTCTAAAACTCTAATCCTAACATGAGAAAGTGCTTCCCCATGTCTTTCTCGCCAACCAGGCTCGTTTTTTGTGCAATTTGAACGAAATTGGAACATGTATGCACCAAAATAATCTTTTCGTGCGTTCTTAACGCCAAATATGGTTCAATAGGTCTAGAACGCTATTCCAAACATGAGAAAGTGTTTCCCCATGTCTTTCTTGCCAACCTGGCACGTTTTTGGTGAAATTTGGACGAAATTTGTACAAGTATGCCCCGAAATAACGTTTTTGTGCGTTCATAACACCAAATGTAGTTCAATAGATGTTGAACGCTACTCCTAATATGAGAAAGTGCTTCCCCATGTTTTTCTTGCCAATCGAGCACGTTTTTTGTACAATTTGGACGAAATTGGAACAAGTATGCACCAAAATAATGTTTTTGTGCGTTCTTAACCCAAAATGTTGTTCAATAGGTCTAGAATGCTGGTCCTAACATCTGAAAGTGCTTCCCCATGTCTTTCTTTCCAACTGGGCATATTTTTGGTGCAATTTGGACGAAATTGGAACAACTATGCACCAAAATAATGTTTTCGTGCGTTCTTAACACCAAATGTGTGTCAATAAGTTTAGAACGCTAATCCTAACATGAGAAGGTGGTTCCCCATGTCTTTCTTGCCAACCAGGCACATTTTTTGTGCAATTTGGACGAAATTGGAAGTATGCACAAAAATAATGTTTTCGTGCGTTTTTAACCCAAATGTGGTTCAATTGGTTTAGAACGCTATTCCTAATATGAGAAAGTGTTTCCCCATGTCTTTCTTGCCAACTGGGCATATTTTTGGTGCAATGTGGACGAAATTGAAACATGTGTGCACCAAAATGATGTTTTCGTGCGTTCTTAACACCAAATGTGGTTCAATTGGTCTAAAATGCTAATCCTAACATGAGAAAGTGCTTCCCTATGTCTTTCTTGCCAACCGGGCATATTTTTTGTGCAATTTGGAGGAAATTGGAACAAGTATGCACCAAAATAATGTTTTCGTGTGTTCTTAACACCAAATTTGGGTGAATAGGTTTATAACGCTAATCTTAACATGAGAAAGTGATTCCCCATGTCTTTCTTGCCAACCGGGCACTTTCTTTGTGCAATTTAGACGAAATTGGAACATGTATGCCCCAAAATAATGTTTACGTGTGTTCTTAAAACCGAATATGGTTCAATAGGTCTAGAACGTTAATCCTAACATGAGAAAGCGTTTCCTCATGTCTTTCTTGCCAACCGGGCACGTTTTTGCTGCAATTTTGACGAAATTAGTACAAGTATACACCGGAATAATGTTTTCGTGCGTTCATAACACCAAATGTGGTTCAGTAGGTCTAGAACACTAATCCTAATATGAGAAAGTGCTTCCCTATGTCTTTCTTGCAAACCGGGCATATTTTTTGTGCAATTTGGACGAAATTGGAAAAATAATGTTTTCGTATGTTCTTAACACCAAATTTGGGTGAATAGGTTTAGAACGCTAATCCTAACATGAGAAAGTGCTGCCTCATGTCTTTCTTACCAACCAGGTAATTTTTTTGTGCAATTTGGACGAAATTGGAACAAGTATGCACCAAAATAATGTTTTCGTGTGTTTTTAAAACCAAATATGGTTCAATAGGTCTAGAACGCTAATCCTAACATGAGAAAGTGCTTTCCCATATCTTTCTTGACAACCGGGTATATTTTTGGTATAATTTGGATGAAATTGGAACAACTATGCACCAAAATAATGATTTCGTGCGTTCTTAACACCAAATGTGGGTCAATAGGTCTAGAACGCTAATCCTAACATGAGAAAGTGCTTCCCCAAGTCTTTCTTGCCAACCGGGCATGTTTTTTGTGCAATTTGAACGAAATTGGAACAAGTATGCAGAAAAATAATGTTTTCGTGTGTTCTTAAAACCAAATATGGTTCAATAGGTCTAGAACGCTAATCCTAATATGAGAAAGTGCTTCCTTATGTCTTTCTTGCCAGCCGGGCATATTTTCTGTGCAATTTGGACGAAATTGGAACATGTTCACCAAAATAATGTTTTCGTGCGTTCTTAACATCAAATGTGGGTGAATAGGTCTAGAACGCTAATCTTAACATGAGAAAGTGCTTCCCCATGTCTTTCTTGCCAACCGGGCACGCTTTTTGTGCAATTTGGACGAAATTGGAATAAGTATGCACCAAAATAATGTTTTCGTGCATTCTTAAAACCAAATATGGTTCAATAGGTCTAGAACGCTATTCCTAACATGAGAAAGTGTTTCCCCATGTCTTTCTTGCCAACCAGACACGTTTTTGGTGCAATTTGGATTAAATTGGAACAAGTATGCGCCAAAATAATGTTTTCGTGCGTTTTTAACACCAAATGTGGTTCAATAGAGCTAGGACGCTAATCCTAACTTGAGAAAGTGCTTCCCCAAGTCTTTCTTGCCAACCGGGCACATTTTTGGTGCAATTTGGACGAAATTGGAACAAGTATGCACCAAAATAATGTTTTTGTCAATTAGTTGGGGACTCAAGACTACCCAAAACAAACAAAAAGACTCAAAAACTTTTTTTTTAAAATAATGTTGCACACTTCTAAAGATTCAAATCTATCACTCAGGTGGATGAAATCTAAAGAAAAAGTGCATTTTGATGTGGGTTTGACACCCTAAGTTGAAAACAAAAGTAAATTTTTTTTTTCTAACCTAAAAACACCAAATAAAACAAAAACAAATGTCTTCCCCCCCAAACTTAAATGATACATTGCCCTCAATGTATAAAACATAAGTGCATAAATGCTCAAAATAAGTAAAATGAGAAATTGCAATTATCCAAAACCAAATAAACACACAACTAAAATGAAAATTATCTTATGAAGCAAATAAGGAAATTGTTTACTTGCTCACGCAAGTTGGACACTCCAAGGGTTGGCGCGGCCTTCTTGGTCTTTATTAGCTTCTTCTGGATTCTTGAAAATAAAAACTTGGGTTGCCTCCCAATCAGCGCTTGGTTTTCTGTCTTCAGCCTGACATTGCCACTCCTCTACGTGTGTCCTTTCTTCTTTTTCTTCCCATTGGTACTCTCGACATCCCCCAACAACGATTTGAGGAGATTCTTCATCTCTTCCTTCTCTTCTCCACAATAGGTGATCTCCTTGCTGTCCGAAAGCTCAGAAGTGAGTTGGTACACTTCTTGGTGGTTTCTATGGCAGTGCATTAAGCACTCCATCGCCTTGTACTCCATGTTAACGGTGCACAAGAATGGCCTCCCAAGAAGGATAGACATGTCTCCCGGAAGTCTTGGAACATCTAGCACTATGAAATCAAAGAGAATTAATAAACTTCAACATTTAACCAAAACGTCAACAAGCATACCAAGGGCTTTTTCAACCGAAGAGTTGGCGAAGCGAATAGTCGACTCAAACGGGTGCAAAACGGCTTCCACGACCCAAGCTTCTTTAACACATAGAGCGACATAACATTGATAGCTGAGCCACTGTCAATCACGGCCTTCTCAATCCGATGCTCTCCTATGCTGCAAGGTATGATCAATGTGCCCGGATCTCTCTTCTTTGTTGGATGAGTCATGAAGAGATAACCACAAATCTCCCTAGGAACGTTGTGACTATGCCCTTGCTCCTCAACCTTCTTCTCAATTGACTTCAATTCCCTCATGGTTGCTGGAAACTTAGTGACATCAATGTCCAGAATGAGAGGGATCACGCGCATCTCCTCATATTTTTCAGTCATAATTGGATCCTCTTCTACCTCACTATCCATGATCTCAATCACCTCCTTGGTCTTGATTACTCTCACCCTCTTTCTTGGAGTTGTCTTCAGAATAGCATTCACATGCTCCTCATTCTTTGGGTTGATGACGGGCTGACTAAGTAGCTTCCCCTTCTCTCTTTGCCCTAAAGTTGTAGCAATCTGCCCCACTTGACTCTCTAAGTTCTCAATAGCCTTCGAATTGGCTTGCATCTACTGCTCGGTTTGGTTCATAAATGCGTTGGTGCTTTGAGCTAGGGAAGTGGTGCTTTGAGCAATCTGAGCAATCTCCTCCTCCAAGCTAGACCTCTCAGCATTAGGGTGTACTTAAGGCTTGTTGTTGCTCCAACTAGCTTGCTGTCTATTGTTGTAGCTCCACCTAAAATTGGGGTTGTTCTTCCATCCAGGGTTGTAAATGTTGGAAAATGGATTATACGGCACCCTAGGGTAGTTCCCAACTTGATTCACTTGCTCCACATCATTCCCTTGTGCTTGCACACTCATCTTCTTCCCTTGAGCTAGTGATAGCTTCTGCATCATTGTCTTGATCTCGGCAATCTGTCCTTCCATAGTGTTAGGCGTATTAACTATCTCATACAACCCTCTCTTTGATCTTCCTCTTGAATGATTGGAATCCCATTGTTAAGAATTCAAAGAGAGCAACTCAAACAACTCATTGGCCTCATCTTCAGTTTTGGACATGAATGCACCACCGTTGAATGTGTTTTCTTAGAACAAAATAAACATTTATCTCATTCCAAGTATACTCGCAAGTGCACGAATCGCATTAGTAGCAAAGCGTACAAGCACGAGGTCGATCCCACAGGGAATGGTTAATAAACAACAAATCAATGCAATTAATCACTAGAATAACTAAATGGGGGGTTTTGAAAGATGGAAACACACGCACACATCACCACACGCACACACCCTTTATTTTATCTTGCAATGTTAAGTTTTCAGTTTCAAATCAGATAAGCATGCAATAACCATCCAAGGCTAATAACAGTTAATTTGAACACAACATATTAAAGTTTGACTGCTAAAAAGGTTTGGCTAGTTACTTTCTCGCAATTGTTCTCCTAATGCATAAACTAAGAGCTTCTTGGGCCTTCCTTAGCCAGTTAACCTACATGTTCCCTAGTTCAAGCTAAGGTAGCTGTTACCCATGCAGGAGTCATTAAGTTTTATGAGAACGTCAAACATGCACAACATATAAGCTTTGACTATTTCCTTATAGAGGTTGCCCAACCCCACTACCAATAATAATCTCTTATTCTCTTGTTACTTGTGGTTTAGTGTCTTTGACTATTTCACAGCTAAACTTAACAATTAAACCAGATGCAATTACCCTATGGTGGCCAGTCAAAGGATGCAAACAACTAGTGACGGGTTCAAATAGATAGTGGAAATTTAATACATGCAAACATCAAACTAACAGACCAAGAGACGAATAAACGATTTGTTAGAACATGCAAATCCATTAATCGACCTACAACTAACATGCAAGATAAAATAAATAACTACATAACTAAATTAAATAAAACAAAACAGCAACAATAAACAAAGTCCCAATTCATGCTTGCTAAGAAATCAGAAACACAAAGGAAACAAACTTAAAAGCATAAACGAAATAAAATCAGAAACACAACTAAACTAGATTGAAAAATATAAACTAATTAGAATCTGAAACATGCATTAAATAGAACCAAAGCTATAAACTAATTAAATTCAGAAACTTAATTAAATAGATTCAGAGGCATAATCCAACAATAAAATAGAAAACTAGAACAAAAATCGAAGGGAAACAACAAGAGGGCTTGCGGCAAGACAAGGAAGAGAAGGCACCTTGCACAAGCAATTGGCTCACGGCTATGGTGAGCTAGGGCTTGCGGCTTAGGGTTGCTCTTCCTTGCAGCTACGCCACTCCTTCCTCTCTCTTAACTTTCGGCTAGCCCTCACAATAACAAAACTAAAAACTAAAATTAAAAACCTAGAACAGAAAATAAACTAGGAGGCAAGGAAAATTCGGCTCAAGAGTGTGTAGGTCTCCTAGGGTTCTGAATTGATGGGATATATATAGAGGACAAATCCTTGAGAGGCAAAGATAGGGCTTGCGGCACAACTAGGGTTTGCTGCTCCTTGTAGCTTGCGGCATCAGCTAGGGTTTCTAGCTATGGGCTTGCGGAAAAGGCTTGTCCTTTTGGGCTTAAGTGGCGCATGCAAGTCAGCTAGGACCTCCCTCCTTGCACATGGGCTGTTGGTCTTGGACCTTGATGGTGCATTGGGCTCACATGTGTTGGGCTGAAGTGGCTTGCACAAGATGGGCTAGGGTTTCACTCCATGGGCTTCCACCTTGGGCTTGCATCTTGGGCTTGTGCATGGGTCTTGCGCATAGGACTTCTTGGCTGCTAGGGTTTGCCTGGCATGCATGCGCATGCATGGGCTGCCACCTTGCTCCTTACGCATACATCTTGGGCTTCTAGGGTTTGGCCCATGCATGTGCATGCATGGCCCATCTTGGGTTCGGCATCCCTTAGGCCCATGGGCCCTTGACTTTTGACTTCCCATTTTGCCCCTCATTTCCATTTGAATTCAAATTCATTTCTTTCCTCCATTCATTTTCATGGATGTCCACCACCTTCTAGAAGCTTCTGGAACCTTGACTTTGTAGAGTTGACTTTGACCAACATTTCTTAGTGCAACTAGGATTCCTTGAAAATGAAAGATTCCTTATCCATTTCGACTTCTCGTAATGACCATATTGCCCCTGGGGTCTCCTAGTGTCATTAGGACTCATTTCCCTAGTTGGGTTAGGTTTCCTAGTTCAACCAGGATTTCCTGTTTCAATCAGGATTTCTCATTTCTGGCTCCGCAATGATGGTTCTGGACTTGATGTTTCCTAGTGTGACTAGGAATCCTCATTCAACTAGGATTTCTGCACTTTTCCTGGTTTGACCAGGATTTCACTCATTTTCCTAGTTTGACCAGGAAATGTCCCAAAATGGCTCAATTTGTTTCTTTTTCTCATTTCTGCTTCATTTGACCTGAAAACACAAAAACAAGACAAGAAACACAAAATATCGAGTTCTAACATTCTAGGTTAAGGAATTAGTATCATAAAGTGATGCAAAATGCACACTCATCACACCCCCAAACTTAGATTTTGCTAGTCCTCGAGCAAATAAAGGAAAGAAAAGACTCAAGACTGACTCTAACATCTCAACAACTGAATTCATGCGCACAACCATTAATCACATAGTAAAGCAAGGCATATAAATTGCATTCTCCAAATTCTAATAACATTTCAAATAACACACCTCGCTCCTCTATTGTCATATAGGCCATCCTTGACACAAATCCAAGTATTAGACAAAAAAAACTAAATCTTACATAATAAATTCAACTCCAATCCTCACTAGGGCATACTCTCAATGATAAACACTCAAGAATTGGGTCGATATGTGCACTCAAAGGTATATGTGAGAGGAAATATGTAACAAAAACAATTAGCTCACATATGTGCATGAAATAAATGCACATTTTAGAAAGAATACTGATCTCATGAAAGGAATCCAAATGCTTGAAATAGAATCAATAACCATAGGCTCTCTTCTTGAATAGACTCCACATAAGTATAATACACACCTCTTGAGATCAGCTAGGGCTTTAATAGAATTATAATGAAGGATTAGGCTAGGATTGGGTATTGAAATGAAAAGGAAACACAAAGGGCTAATTTCATGGAATTGCAAGCATTACTAGAACACTCTGAGGTACACTTTGCTTCTTTGCACTTCATAGCTCAATTTGAACTCTTTTTGCTCACTTTTTCTTTTGAAACCGTCCCATCTCTTTTCTTTGATTTCTTTTCTTTTTCTTTTCTTTGGGCACGGCATACATACTTTTCTGACACATTTTTGTATAAGCTATGCATTTTCACGTCTTTTTCACCTCCATCAACATATAAACAACTTGCAATACCATGAAAAGGGTAAAAGGGGTGTAACACCCCCAAACTTAGGGTTTCGTATGAGGTAACAAAGAAAACGGCTTAAAAGACTCAAAATGGGTAACTAGGGATAAAACATGTAATGGATAGGTTTTCAGGCTATGGGGTACACAAACAGGGCCTAATTTCATTTCTCAAGAGTTATGCATATACCACATGCTTTGTGTACACAAGAAAAGAGTTCTAGCTCATTGATTCAAGATTATGCATATTCCAAGCAAATGACCAAATAAAAGACAATGAGATCAAAACAACGACTTATATAACAATGATAGAATCAGAGTGGCGCGCAACACTCAAGAATTGAAGAACAGGGCTCAAAAGCTCACTTAGGTCATGCAAGTCTACTCTATAATGCATATAATCATTAGAAATGCTAATCACAACCTAAATTCATATCAACAAGGCCAAATGACATAGATTGCAAGATATGTTATGGAACACTATTAGAATGAAAAGAACACTAAATATACACACAATACTAAAACATGCTCATAACAATCATGCACAATCAAATCAATTAGTTGGGGACTCAAAACGACTTGAAACAACCAAAATGACTCAAAAAATTTTTGTTTTTAAAACAATGTCGCATATTTCCAAAGAATCACATCCATCACTAAGGTGAATGGAATCTAAAGAAAACGTGCATTTTGATGTGGGTTTTGACACCCTAAGTTTAAAAACATAAGTAAAAGTTTTTTCCTAACCTAAAAACACCAAAAAAAAAATTTTTTTTTTCTTTTTTTAAAAACACTTAAAACACTTGTTCTAACCTAAAAATACTAACAAATGACAAATGCCTTTCCCCCCACACTTAAATGATACATTGCCCTCAATGTATATGAAATAAATGCAAGAATGATCGATCAAATTAAGCGAAACAGGAAATTGCAAATATCCAAAACCAAATAAACACACCAAAATGAAAATTGTCTTATGAAGCGAAATAAAGAAACTGTTTACTTGCATATGCAAGCATGGACACTCCAAGGGTAGGCGCGGCCTCCTTGGTCCTCAATGACTCCTCCATTATTCGAAACAAAAACTTTGGTTGCCTCCCAATCAGCGCTTGTTTTTCTGTCTTCAGCCTGACATTGCCTCTCCTTTACTTGCGTCCTTTCCTCTTTTTCTTGCCACTGCTACTCTCGGCACTCCCTAAGAATGAACTGAAGAAGCTCTCCAACTCTGTCTTCTCATCTCCATAAAAAGTGATCTCCTCGCTCTGCGGAAGCTCGGAAGTGAGACAATACACCTCTTGCTTGGTGTTGTGCTGAATCTTCATGGTACTCTCCATCGCCTTGTACTCCATGTTAGAGGTGCACAAAAATGGTCTCCCAAGGATAATAGACACGTCACCCGGAAGTCTCGGCACATCTAGCACTATGAAATCACAGGGAATTAGTAAATTACGACATCTAACCAAAACATCCATAAGCATACTAAGGGCTTTCTCAACTGAAGAGTTGGCGAAGCGAATGTTCAAATCAAACGGGTGCAAATCAGCTTCCACAAATCCAAGTCTCTTGAACACCACCAGCGGCATGACATTGATAGCTGAGCCATTGTCAATTAAGGCATTGGCGATCTCATACTCCCCTATGCTGCATGGTATGACCAATGAGCCCGGATCCCTCTTCTTGCTCGGAAAAGATGCAAAGAGATAACCACAAATCTCCCTAGGAACGTTGTGACTATGTCCTTGCTCCTCAACCTTCTTCTCAATAGACTTCAATTCCCTCATGGTTGGTGGAAATTTGGTGACGTCGATGTTCGGAATGAGGGGAATCACACGTGTGTCAACTTTCTCCTCTATCATGTCTGGATCCTCCTCTTCCTCACTGTCCATGATCTCAATCACCTCCTTAGTCTTAACCACTCTAACTTTTTTTCTTGGAGTTGTTCTCAGAATAGCATTTACATGCTCCTCATTCTTCGGGTTGTCAATGGGCTGACTTGGCAATTTCCCCTTCTCTCTCTGACCCAAAGTAGTGGCAATCTGACCCACTTGACTCTCCAAATGTGCAATAGCCTTCGAATTGGCTTGCATCTGCTGCTCGGTTCGGTTCATGAAGGCATTGGTACTCTGAGTAAGGGAAGTGGTGCTTTGAGCAATCTGAGCAATCTTGTCCTCCAAACTAGACCTCTCGGCATTAGGGTGCATACACGGCTTGTTAGTGCTCCCACTAGCTTGTTGTCCATTGTTGTTGCTCCACCTGAAATTAGGGTTGTTCTTCCATCCAAGGTTATAAGTGTTAAAAAATGGATCATATGGCACCCTAGGATAACTCCCAACCTGATTCACGTGTTCCACATCACTTCCTTGTTCTTGCATACCCATCAGCTTCTCTTGAGCCAAAGATAACTTCTGCACCATAGTCTTGATTTCCAAAATCTGTCCCTCCATGGTGTTTGGCACATCAGTCACCTCATATAACCCTCTCTTTGGTCCTCCCCTTGAACGATTGGAATCCCACTGTTGAGAACTCAAATAGAGTGACTCAAACAAGTCTGTAGCCTCATCCTCCGTTTTTGACATGAATGCACCACCACATGCCGAATCCACCTTGGCTTGATCCCTTTCCAATAATCCCTGATAAAAACAGCAAATCACATACCAAGGAGATAAGTTATGGTGTGGGCAGCTAGTAAGTAACTCATTGAATCTGTCCCAAGTCTCATGGAATGGCTCGTCCGCTTTCTGCACAAATCCAAGGATCTCCTTCCGAATAGAATTTGTCTTGGAAATGGAATAAAACTTGTTCAAGAACTTGCTCGAAAGATCATCCCACGTCGAAATGGAACCACTGGGCAGCGAATACAACCACCTCTTTGCCTTGTCCTTAAGCGCAAAAGGGAACATCCTCAAACGGTACTGATCGGCATTAAGCCCCCTCAATTATGTGGCTTCGTAAACCCCGGAAAACTCCTTCAAAAAGTGGATCGGATCCTCCCCATTCAACCCATGGTAGCTCGGCAACAAATGGATCTGACCACTCTTGATCTCGAAATCAGTGGCTATGGTTGCATACCGAATGCAAGATGGTTGAGTAGGCAGAGAACGTGCTGAAAAATGGCTCAGGGGCTGCGGCATCATCTCGTTTGTCTCAGCCATGTCGACACTTCCAGTCTCCTCACTACTCGAATCTGATGCGCTAGGTAGAGGACCGCATTGTAAAGTACCTAAAGCTTCGCTCTTGAGCCTCTCTAACCTTGCAACAAGTTCAGGGTTCATAAAACACACCTAATCAAGAGAAAACACACAATCAGTAGAAAGAATGCATATAAAGGCATGACATTTATTAAAAACTAAAAATTAACCAAAAATGAAATCTAACTAATATAACCTAATTCTAATGACTAATTAAACCAATTCATTGATATTAGACACCATTCCCCGGCAACGGCGCCAAAAACTTGTTGAATGTGTTTTCTTAGAACAAAATAAACATTTATCTCATTCCAAGTATACTCGCAAGTGCACGAATCGCATTAGTAGCAAAGCGTACAAGCACGAGGTCGATCCCACAGGGAATGGTTAATAAACAACAAATCAATGCAATTAATCACTAGAATAACTAAATGGGGGATTTTGAAAGATGGAAACACACGCACACATTACCCCACACACACACACCCTTTATTTTATCTTGCAGTGTTAAGTTTTCAGTTTCAAATCAGATAAGCATGCAATAACCATCCAAGGCTAATGACAGTTAATTTGAACACAACATATTAAAGTTTGACTACTAAAAAAGGTTTGGCTAGTTACTTTCTCGTAATTGTTCTCCTAATGCATAAACTAAGAGCTTCTTGGGCCTTCCTTAGCCAGTTAATCTACATGTTCCCTAGTTCAAGCTAAGGCAGCTGTTACCCAAGCAGGAGTCATTAAGTTTTATGAGAACGTCAAACATGCACAACATATAAGCTTTAACTATTTCCTTTATAGAGGTCGCCCAACCCCACTACCAAGAATAATCCCTTATTCCCTTGTTACTTGTGGTTTAGTGTCTTTGACTATTTCACAGCTAAACCTAACAATTAAACCAGATGCAATTACCCTAAGGTGGCCAGTCAAAGGATGCAAACAACTAGTTACGGGTTCAAATAGATAGTGGAAATTTAATACATGCAAACATCAAACTAACAAACCAAGAAACGGATAAACGATTTGTTAGAACATGCAAATCCATTAATCGACCTACAACTAACATGCAAGATAAAATAAATAACTACATAACTAAATTAAATAAAACAAAACAGCAACAATAAACAAAGTCCCAATTCATGCTTGCTAGGAAATCAGAAACACAAAGGAAACAAACTTAAAAGCATAAACGAAATAAAATCAGAAACACAACTAAACTAGATTGAAAAATATAAACTAATTAGAATCTGAAACATGCATTAAATAGAACCAAAGCTATAAACTAATTAAATTCAGAAACTTAATTAAATAGATTCAGAGGCATAATCCAGCAATAAAATAGAAAACTAGAACAAAAATCAAAGAGAAACAACAAGAGGGGTTGCGGCAAGACAAGGAAGAGAAGGCACCTTGCACAAGCAATTGGCTCACGGCTATGGTGAGCTAGGGCTTGCGGCTTAGGGTTGCTCTTCCTTGCAGCCACGCCACTCCTTCCTCTCTCTTAACTTTCTGCTAGCCTCACAATAACAAAACTAAAAACTGAAATTAAAAACCTAGAACATAAAATAAACTAGGAGGCAAGGAAAATTCGGCTCAAGAGTGTGTAGGTCTCCTAGGGTTCTGAATTGATGGGATATATATAGAGGACAAATCCTTGAGAGGCAAGGATAGGGCTTGCGGCACAACTAGGGTTTGCTGCTCCTTGTAGCTTGCGGCATTAGCTAGGGTTTCTAGCTTTGGCTTGCGGCAAAGGCTTGTCCTTTTGGGCTTAAGTGGTGCATGCAAGTCAGCTAGGACCTCCCTCCTTGCACATGGGCTGCTGGTCTTGGACCTTGATGGTGCATTGGGCTCACATGTGTTCGGTTGAAGTGGCTTGCACAAGATGGGCTAGGGTTTCACTCCATGGGCTTCCACCTTGGGCTTGCATCTTGGGCTTGTGCATGGGTCTTGCGCATAGGGCTTCTTGGCTGCTAGGGTTTGCATGGCATGCATGGGCTGCCACCTTGCTCCTTACGCATACATCTTGGGCTGCTAGGGTTTGGCCCATGCATGTGCATGCATGGCCCATCTTGGGTTTGGCATCCCTTAGGCCCATGGGCCCTTGACTTTTGACTTCCCATTTTGCCCCTCATTTCCATTTGAATTCAAATTCATTTCTTCCCTCCATTCACTTCCATGGATGTCCACCACCTTCTAGAAGCTTCTGGAACCTTGACTTTATAGAGTTGACTTTGACCAACATTTCCTAGTGCAACTAGGATTCCTTGAAAATGAAAGATTCCTTATCCATTTCGACTTCTCGTAATGACCATATTGCCCCTGGGGTCTCCTAGTGTCATTAGGGCTCCTTTTCCTAGTTGGGTTAGGTTTCCTTGTTCAACCAGGATTCCCTGTTTCAATTAGGATTTCTCATTTCTGGCTCCGCTATGATGGTTCTGGACTTGATGTTTCCTAGTGTGACTAGGAATCCTCATTTGACTAGGATTTCTGCACTTTTCCTAGTTTGACCAGAATTTCACTCGTTTTCCTAGTTTGACCAGGAAATGTTCCAAAATAGCTCCATTTGCTTCTTTTTCTCATTTCTGCTTCATTGGACCTGAAAACACAAAAACAAGACAAGAAACACAAAATATCGAGTTCTAACACTCTAGGTTAAGGAATTAGTATCATAAAGTGATGCAAAATGCACACTCATCAACCACCATATGCCGAATCCACCTTAGCTTGATCCCTCTCCAAAAGTCCTTGATAAAAGCAACAAATCACATACCAAGGGGATAAGTTATGGTGTGGGCAGGTAGTAAGCAACTCATTGAATCTGTCCCAAGTCTCATGGAATGGCTCATCGGGCTTCTGCACAAACCCAAGTATCTCCTTCCTAATCGAATTAGTCTTGGAAATCGAATAAAACTTGTTCAAGAACTTGTTAGATAGATCATCCCAAGTCGAAACAGAACCACTAGGCAACGAATACAACCATCTCTTTGCCTTGTCTTTGAGCGCAAAAGAGAACATCCTCAAACGATACTGATCGGCGTTCAATCCCCTCAATTGTGCGGCTTCACATACCCCAGAAAATTCCTTTAGGAAGTGGGTGGGATCCTCTCCATTCAGACCATGATAACTCGGCAACAAGTGGATTTGACCACTCTTGATCTCAAAATCAGTAGCTATTGTCGCATAACGGATGCAAGAAGGTTGTGTGGGCAGCGAGCACCAAAAGTGACTCAAGGGCTGCGGCACATTCTCATTAGCTTCAATCATTTCGACGCTCTCAATGTCCTCACTACTCGACTCAGATGCACTAGGTAGAGGGCTGATGTTCGGATGTCCTAACGCTTCATTCTTGAGCCTCTCTAACCTCTCAATGATTTCAGGGTTCATAAACAATACCTAATCAAGAGCAAACATCAAATCAATAGAAAAAATGCTTATAAAGTCATGACATTTATTTTAAACTAAAAACTAACCAAAAATAAATCTAACTAATTTATCCTAATTCTAATGACTAATTAAATCAATTCATTTATATTAGATACCATTCCCCGACAACGGTGCCAAAAACTCGTTGATTGTTTTCTTAGAACAAAATAAAAATGCATTTTATTCTAAATATACGCACAAGTGCACGAATCGCATCAGTAGCAAAGCGTACAAGCACAAGGTCGATCCCATAGGGAATGGTTAATAAACAACAAATCAATTCAATTAATCAATTAGAATAACTAAATAAGGGAGATGGAAACATGTTCGTTATATTTTAATACTCGTAGTGCACGAATCTATATATAATATAGATGGCAAGCAAGGTCGATCCCACGAGGACTAATGATGATCTTTAAATGATAATCCTAATGCTACCAAAACAAGAAAATAAAAGACAAGTGGCTGCTCAAGTTGTCACGCCTAGGGCAGCTACTTAGTAAATTGAAACACACACACACACACACACACACGAGTTGGAGGGGGTTTGTATGACTTGAAAACAGCAAATTAAACCTACTTTAAAGACTAAGATGCGCAACTAGCAGAGAGTATGAAAACAACAAGTTATCTTGTGAAAATAGATGGATGATGATACTAGGACTCTAGAACTTTACCACTAGACCTCCTATTCAGTGTCATGGTGCAATTTCTGAAATCTTTAATTCCTATTGATGAATGCATTCGCATATTCACCTATGGCATAGCATGAAATGCATGATTCCCCAAATGTACAAACTAGTGCACGAGGTCTACCCTAGTTTGGTACCCTAAATGCAACCTAGGCATGACATCTACCTAAGAATGCAGCAAGGTCCATTAACACACAAATGAGATTATGAATGCAAATAAAACCCTAAGGCATGGTGTCTACATTAGGTGCTTTAGTAATCATTCCACACAATCAGAATTCAGCCAATTACTAAATCCTAAGTTGTTTATCACTTGTATTAGGGGCTGATTGGTTGTCCTCACCCTAAATTGATTAAATTCTAGATGCAATAACCCTAGGTGATCAATCAAGGATTATAAACACATAGAGAACAATGATAAAAGTGAAATCAAAATCATCAAATCCATGGAATTAAACAAACAGCAACTACATCACTAATCCACTTAATATTCGGCCTAGGGCTGAACCCTAGGCTCTAGAAAACGTGATTAGTTCATGCTTGAAAACAAGAACATCAAAGAAATCATGTTTTTCATCTCCAAATTACAAGAAAAGAGAAGAAGAAAAGCCAAAACCCTAGGAGAGCTCACGCCTCCAAGCTGCAGCCCCTCTCTCTCTTTTTCTGATTTTTTCTCCCAAGTCTGGGAACCCTAAGACACGGCAAGAGTTGGATTTAAATAGGAATGTGTAGCTGACCCCTATAGGCTTGCATGTAGCTGATTCCCTTCCCCCATTAAATCCCTTAAAAATCAGAAATTAAATAAGGATAAATAAGGTAAGTGTAAATCTGATTTTTAGAGGCAAATTAGGAAGGATAATCTTTGCAAGGTGCGGCCAGCCTTTCACTTAGCACACACGCCACTTCTCATGTGGTTTGGGCTGGGCTTCTACTTCTTTCATGCTCTTGGACCCTCTCTTGGTCTTGGGCTTCTCTTTAAACAACAAATACTCATTTAAGCTCAAAATGGGCTGATTTGCATCCATTTGTTACCTATGGGCTTTCCACCTACAAAAGAGAGAAACACAATTAAATAACACAAAATATAGGGACTAAGTACTAAATACATGAAGATAGAAGGCCTAAAATGCACACATTTAAGGACCCAACACCATGTCATTTCTTCAGCTTTCTTATTTCTCCACAATACCTTAACTAACGAGATCAATCTTAACTACGGAGAACTTGTTCTTTACGATCTAATACTTGCACGAGTCTTGTCTCGACTAATAATTGTTCGTCCAATCAGCTTAACACTAGGGAACATATAAGTTAACTGGTTAAGGGAGGCTTAAGAAGCTCTTAATTTATGCCTTAGGAGAACAATTGTGAGAAAAGAACTAACCAAACATTTTTATGACAGGACCGCCCCCGGATTCCACCCTGAAACCCGGAGAGGTCCTGCGGGAATCCAAATTCAAGGAAAATCCTACTGAAAATTCGGCAGAACTTCCCCTGAAAATGGACTAACCCAGAAATTCAAACCTGTTAAAAACACTTCTAAGACAGCAACCACCTCTACCACAACCAAAAAGGTCTCAAACCCAACAAAATAAATTAACCTTAGGAGTGGTTATCAGAGCTACTGATCTATTACAAGAAGTTTTTACAAAAATAAACATGGCGCCTACAGGGTCTGGAGATGGAAAATGAATGTGATTTGCCTCGACGCGTTTGGCTCGACCTCCACCAATGCTACTACCTGGGGGGAGACAATTAAAGAAAATGGTGAGATAGGCTCAGTGAGTGGACAGTTAGATGAAAATGAAATCAAGTCTAACTATCTTTTAACTCTAAAACGTCACGTCGCTTTTTGAACACCCCCAGTTTTAAAACGTTTTCCGGAAAACACGTTCAAAGTTACTATCAAAAATTCAATAAACCAAACCGAAGCATAAACTCTTTATTAAATAAAAGGTCAAACATTAAGATTCTAAGTAGCTTTAAAATAAACTATCGCAATAAAACTGTATAATGCATTTGTAATAAAATAATATAAGCTGAAAACTTCTTTCTCAAACCACTCTCAATATACTGAAAAATTAATAAAACTGCTCAGCTAAAACCGTTATACTTAAAAACCTTTGTTGCCATAAACTTATCACTTAAAATACTTAACAGTTGAAAACACACACCAGTCAGTTACCCGTATAATCTGTCATACATGCGCAGAGCCGAGGATCTGTCATACGCATGCAGAACCATAAATAATCTGTCATACATGCGCAGAGCCGGGAATCTGTCATACGCATGCACAGCCGGATATTCTGTCGTACGTGCACGCAGANCTCGAAACTTCCCGGCTCACACCAACATCAACCACACCCAAACTCCTAATTTCTTCAAGTTTCTCATTGGGGTCGACACTTAGAGGTTTACTAGTGGATAAATTATCCAAAACCACTCCAAAAATTTCCACAAAACTCAGCCAATCCTTAGCAAATCCGAACTGGGTTCCAACCCTTGCAATCAAACTTCTCAATGTCCAAAATCCTCCAAATTAACTCTGATTTTTGATGCTAAACATAGAACAACCTTCCTAAGAGTGAAAATTATCCAAACACAACAAGATTAACTCAAAATCTCTACCTTCAATGGGAACCCGAAATGGCTTCTTAAATTCACAATTTTAATTCAAGATTTTTAAGCTACAAATCAGAGGAAATGAAATTCCATCGGAGAAGGAAGGAAACCCACAGAAGAGAGAAGAAACCCACCTGAAACTGGGCCAAATCAACGTCGGAAATGACTGAGATTGACGAAGAGAGGTGGCTGGCTTGCTGGTTTTCCGGCTTCGATCCGCCTCCGTGGGTGGCTGGGTGACGAGGTGAGCGGCAAGGAAGTGATGACCGGTCGAAGGAGAGTGTTTCCCGACCGGTGAGGCAGCTGGGTTTCGCCGGAGTTTGTGGTGGCGCACGGGTCAGTGCAAAAACAGAGTGAGAGAGAGAGAGAGAGAGAGAGAGAGAGAAAAATAAGGAGGCTGGGGGATGGGGTCGGCGACGACGAGAGGGTCCCGCCGCCGGCCTCTGGCTACCGAGAAACTGGCCGGAGCTTGCCGCGTTGGAGAGAGGAGAGAGGGGAGAGTGTGAGCTCCGGGGAGAGAAAGTGACTGTGTGTGTGTGTAGGTGCGGGGAGAGAGAGATAAAAGGAGAGAGAGAGAGAGAGTGTTCAAGAAATTTCTAGAGAGAGAAATCCCCTTCAAAATCTGATTTTGAAATTTTAATACCCAATTTGTCAATTTTACGATATTGCCCCTCTCTTCACATGTCGGTAACTTTCAAACCGCAACTCGAAACGATGCGTGCTACGTGTCTATGAACTCGTGAGCTCGAAACCTATTCAACGGACCCACAGTCGAAATCAAAAGCCCACTAGTTTTAAAAGTCAACTTTTGGGTCAAGCCCAAATTAAAACAAATAAAAATTTAAATCAAAACCCTTTTTATTTTCCAAATAAATCTAAAAAAAATCTTTAAAATACCATTCCACATAAAAATCTCTTATAAACATAGTTAAATAAAAATTTAAATTTCTAGTGAAAATTTGGGTCGGGTCGTTACATTTTAGCAGTTAAACTTTGATATATTGTGTTTGAATTGATTTGTCATGACTCATTAGTGACAGGACTGCCCCCGGATTCCACCCTGAAACCCGGAGAGGTCCTGCGGGAATCCAAAATCAAGGAAAATCCTACTGAAAATTCGGCAGAACCTCCCTTGAAAATGGACTAACCCAGAAATTTCTAAACCTGTTAAAAAGCACTTCTAAACAGCAACCACCTCTATCACAACCAAAAAGGGTCTCAAACCCAACAATTTCACAGAGAAACCATCTTAATATTTAAAGTGGTTATCAAACAGAGCCTCTATTCTATTACAAGGAATTTCTACAAAAAATTAAATGGCGCCTACAGGGTCCGACTAGGGAGATGGATGTAACTGCTTTGACATTATTGGCTGGACCTCCACCAAAGCTACTACCTGGGGTACAATTTAAGACAAAACAAGAAAAACTGTGAGATAACTCAGTGAGTGGACAGTTTAATGAAAATGAAATCAAAAGTAAAATTCCTGTTTTAGAAAATCCTCCAAAACCACGTTTAGCTCTAAAACCTCACGTCACTCTTTGAAATCACTCAGTTTTAAAACCATTTCCAAACTTTAAGAGTGTTATAAACAATTGGAACTCAAATAAAAGACAAATCAAACACATTTCTCAATAGCCAACCATCTAAATTAACAAAGTCATAAAAATAAATAAAGTCGAAATCATTATAAAACTCGAAAGGTATTTCTCACTTAAAATTCATACTTAAACCCTTGAAAATACCAATTTCATTTCACACCATGCTATATACCCTGAATAACCTGGCCATACACCTGTGCGGAATTCCTGCATCGCACAGGCAAGCAATATCCTGGCCATACACACGCGTGGAGTAAAATCCAACACGTGCAGGCAATATCCTGGCCATACACATGCGTGGAGTAAAATCCAACACGTGCAGGCAATCCTGGTCGTACGTGCACGCAGAGCGGCCCCGAAAGGGTGAAGCATCCCGACACACGACCCAAAGCCTATATGTGTGCCGTGATGGGTCCCAAAGACCTATCCAATCTGATAACCTGGAGGGTACTGCAAGGGTGGTTTGAAAACCATTTTTTTTTTCCATAACCCAAATAAGAGATCCTTTTTCCACCGAAAATGAATATTATTGTACTTCCAAAGAAAAACTTTAAATCCATAAACGTAAATTCATAGCTCAATTTAAATTCAATAGGCATAAATCTAATCAATTATTTTCGATCAGAACCCAAAGTAATAAATGAGCCATATTGATTAAGTAGGAAGCTAGAGTTCTTTCCAAAAAGGTCCATAAATTTAAACAAACCATCAAATAAAATTATGTCTTAAAACTTATATACAAGAGTATTTGAAAACCCGAAATTCAACTCCGTCCACCAAACCCCACATCAAAATCAAGATTTATCAACAACAGTTAATTCAAAGGAATTTCATAAATACATTTAAAAACCAAGAATTCACCCACATTCATTATGTCTCAATCAAAACTCAAATAATCAATAAATAAATTCACAGATTTTATAAAATGCTTCTAAAAACAAATGTCCACTCACAGTGATAGTCCTAGCTTCGATCCTCCGCCGGATCGTCACGAGCTACGGTCGTCTCGCCTATAAAATTAACAACAAAAACAGAGATTAGTCTACGCCTTTTAAATGATATGTGTGTGGAGTCTAACGTTCCACTCGACTTCGTTCCTACGCGATTGGTTTACGATCTACACAAATTGACAAACAACACTTCCACAATCGCCCCTAACGTTTCCCGGCTCAACATAACCACAATCACAATAACTAATATCGATAACCCGCTCAACAAATGCCCAAAAATAGTCCTTAATTTACGAATGGCAGTGGGGGTTCGGAATCACTGTGGGTGCTGCCCAAGGTGGCTGCCCCAACTCCAAATTCAACCAGTTTTATTTAATTTCAACCAAACTCATTAATTTTCTCAGTCCCAAACAACTATTGAGTTTCCTAGGGAAGGAATTTGTCCTAGACGACAACCCAATAGCCCCCAAATCCGGAAACCCAAGCTAACCCGAAATGGCATCAACCCCAGAATTTACAAATTCTCAATTACTCGAAATTGAACAACATTAGTTTAGGGAAATGAAAACACAATGGAAAAGGGAAGAAATCTCACCAAAAATAGGGGTGGAAGGACTGGGATTCGGCCGGAATCCGACAAGACAGAGGGGTGTCTCTGGCGTCGTTACTGTGCACGTGGGTTTGGGCTGGCTGGAGGAGGCCTGAGCTGAGCTGGTCAACGTCGGGGGAGGCTCACCGAAGCCTTAGGTCGCCGAAAAAGTGACCGGACGTGGCTGGGTGGCTGGGGCTGGTGCGTGCAGGGGTGGGTTGCGGGCTGTGTGTTGTGGCCCTCGTCGAAGTGGTGGCTGGCTGGTGAAGGGGGGCTGGTCTGGGGGGGTTTGCGCCGACTCACCGGTGGTCTTGGGTCGTCGGGAAGGTGGCCGGAGCTGGCCGCGCTGGTGAGAGAAAGGAAGGGGAGTGGGCTCGGGAAAGAGAGGGAGTAGTGAGAGAGTGCGGGAGTGAGAGAAATAAAAGGGGAGAGAGAGAAGCTTGTAGAGAATTCTAGAGAGAGAGAAATCATAAAATTTTCTGATTTTGGGTATTTAAAAACCCACTTATATAAATTTACAAAATTGCCCCTCAGTTTACATGTCCGTATCTTTCAAAACCGTAACTCGAAACGACGCGTGCTACGTGTCTACGAACTCGTGGACTCGAAACCTTTCCAACGGACCCGAAGTCAAAATTGAAATCCCATTTATTTTAAAAGTCAACTTTGGGTCAAACCCCAAATTAAAACACAAATAAAAATTTAAATCAAAACCCTTTTTATTTTCCAAATAAATCTCAAAATTCTTTAAAATACAAATCAACATTCTTTAAAGACCTCTTAAAAAAAAACATAATTAAATAAAAATTTAAATTTCTAGTGAAAATTTGGGTCGAGTCGGGTCGTTACAATTAGCGTTGGATGGTTAGAGTATGCATGTTTGATTTGATGGCTGAAAGCTTAAAATTGCAAGATAGGATAATGGGTGCATGTGTGTGGTGTGGTGTGGTGTGCGTGAGTTCCATCCTTCCTAAACCCTCCTATTTAGTTATTCTACTGATTATTTAAATTGATTTGTTGTGTATTAACCATTCCCTATGGGATCGACCTCGTGCTTTTTCGCTTTGCTACTGATGCGATTCGTGCACTTGCGAGTATACTGAGATGTGTTTTTATTTTGTTCTAAGAAAACAATCAACACACTCTCCATCTTGATCCAAAATTCTCCCAATCCATTAGTAACATATAAATTCATCACCTTGGTATGTTACTCATTTCATCAACTTTGATGCACCTCCAAGTTTATAAGTTCCACCACTAGTCTTATTGTCTAAATTCCTCAAATATAACATTCATCTTAACAACTCTCATAAATCAGTCTCCACTGAGCCTAAAACAATAGGAATGTCTTAATTAAGTTAACCAGATCTTCTCACACAACTACAAAAACATCGATATGCATCAGTGTTAAACTGATGTGTAATCGTATTTTCAACTGATGTCTCCAAGGGCGATATCTAATGTACCCGCTTTATACATCGATTTTTCACTGATGTCTAATATGTATTTTAATATCATATTTAATTTAATTTTGATATTAATGATGGACCAAATACATCAGTTTATGAAATTTCCGATGAGCAAAGTAAGTGAAACACATATGTTAGATATATAGGTCATCATAAAATATTCTGAAACTGATATGATTGACTACATTACACATCAGTTTTTGAATTTAATTTGATATCATACAATTAAGTAAGTCAGGTATATACATCGTATTTAATATGAGTAGACATCAATTTTCTGACTAAACTAATACGAAACCTATCTATTGTATCAATATTTTAAAAAAATATGATATGTAATATATCTAAAATTACAGTTTTTTACAATAACTGATATGTTTAATTTTTTTCTACAAAAATAGTGATATTTGAAGTGTTGTATACATCAGTTTAATTTATGGACAAGTGATATAATTGATAATTGCAAGTACCCAAAGCTAAAACCTGCTGGCAATTTCAAAATTCACAAATGCTTCCAAGTTAAAAATACCTTCTTTCTCATAAATGTCATAATCCATACAATATGAAAATTAAAGTACTTAGTCAAATTCACCCAAAAGGGATTACACAATTTAAACTAGCTAGCACATGTACTTAAGCTACCATATTTCTTCTTTTCAAGCACTTGGTATTCAAAAATCTGCCACAATTCACAAAATATAGGCATGGCAGCAGCACTTGTTCTAAACCAATTGTTCCTTTACAAATGGGATGGCAGCGGCACCTATCAAAATTCCATAAGCATGCAGCAACCCTTCATCTACAAATCTGCAATATTCCTTAACAAAATAATGGCATTGCAGCTCTTGCTAGCTATATTAATCTAAACAAAATATCAAGGGAGCAAATGCCAACATGCATGTCTAAACATAATTCAAGTTCACAAATTCCCCCCACTCAACCCGAACCTCGTCAATCTTCTCTTGGCTATAACTGGATCGCTTGGTTTTCTCTTTAATGAACTGGAATGATAATTAAATAAATTACTAACATATATGTGATGAGTGTGTATTTTGCATCACTTTATGATACTAATTCCTTAACCTAGAGTGTTAGAACTCGATATTTTGTGTTTCTTGTCTTGTTTTTGTATTTTCAGGTCAAATGAAGCAAAAATAGGAAAATGAAGCAAATGGAGCCATTTTGGGACATTTCCTAGTCAAACTAGAAAAACGAGTGAAATCCTGGTCAAACTAGGAAAAGTGCAGAAATTATAGTCAAATAAGGATTCCTAGTCACACTAGGAAACGTCAAGTCCAGAGCCATCATTGCAGAGCCAGAAATGAGAAATCTTGATTGAAACAGGAAATCCTGATTGAACTAGGAAACCTAACCCTACTAGGGAAAGGAGTCCTAATGACACTAGGAGACCCCAGGGGCAATATGGTCATTACGAGAAGTCAAAATGGATAAGGAATCTTTCATATACAAGGAATCCTAGTTGCACTAGAAAATGTTGGTCAAAGTCAACTCTTCAAAGTCAAGGTTCTAGAATCTTCCAGAAGGTGGTGGACATCCATGGAAATGAATAGAGGGAAGAAATGAATTCAAATTCAAATGGAAATGAGGGGCAAAATGGGAAGTCAAAGTCAATGGTCAAGGGTCAAAGATGACAAGTCAACAAGTCAAATGGGCCATGGGCCTATGGCATGCCGAAGTCAAGAGGGGCCATGCATGCATGCATGCGCCTAACCCTAGCAGCCCAAGCCCAATGCGTATGGTCCAAGGTGGCAGCCCATGCATGCGCATGCATGCCATGCAAGCCACTTCAGCTCAACATGCAAGCCCAATGTGCAAGCCTCAAGGTGATAGCCTATAGAATGAAACCCTAGCCCACATTGTGCAAGCCCAATGTGCCAAGACCATAGCCCAAGACATGTAGCCCATGCGTAAGGAAGGAACCCTAGCTGGCCCTTGCGTGAGTCACTTAAGCTCAAAAGGCTTAGCCTTGCCGCAAGCCCACATGCTCCTAACCCTAGCTGCTGCCGCAAGTAACCTTCTCCTTGCCTCTCAAGGATTGCACCTCTATAAATATATCATATACTTCAGAACCCTAGGACCTCTTCAGCTAGTTTTATTTTCAGTTTTTAGGTTTTAATTTGCAGAAGTGATAGAGAGAGTTAGCCGAAATTTAGAGAGAGAAAGGGAGTGGCGTGGCAGCAAGGAAGAAGGACCCTTTGCCGCAAGGCCTAGCTCACCCTAGCCGTGAGCCACTTGCTTGTGTGAGGTTGCCTTCTCTTCCTTACCTTGCCGCAGCCCCTCTCATTGATTTTCTTTTATTTTTCTTCTAGAATTCTGATTTCATGCTTAGTTATGCTTCTGAATTTATTTAGTTTATGCTCTTGAATTAATATTAGTTTGTGTTTCTGAATTGTGCACCAATATGAATTGGCATTTTATTATTTGTTGCTGTTTTATTTTATTTAATTTAATTATGTGAGTTTATTTATTCTATCTTGCATGTTAGTTGTAGGTTGTTAATGGATTTGCATGTTCTAACAAATCGTTTATCCGTCTCTTGGTCTGTTAGTTTGATGTTTCCATGTATTAAATTTCCATTATCTATTTGAACCCGTCACCTTAGGGTAATTGCATCTAGTTTATTTGTTAGGTTTAGCTGTGAAATAGTCAAAGACACTAAACCACAAGTAACAAGGGAATAAGGGATTATTCTTGGTAATGGGGTTGGGCGACCTCTATAAGAAAATAGTCAAAGCTTATATGTTGTGCATGTTTGACGTTCTCACGGATCTTAATGACTTTTACATGGGTAACAGCTGCCTTAGCTTGAACTAGGGAACATGTAAGTTAACTGATTAAGGAAGGCCCAAGAAGCTCTTAGTTTATGCCTTAGGAGAACAATTGCAAGAAAGTAACTAGCCAAACCTTTTTAGCAGTCAAACTTTAATACATTGTGTTCAAATTAATTGTCATTAGCCTTGGATGGTTATTGCATGCTTATCTGATTTGAAACTGAAAACTAAACATTGCAAGATATAATAAAGGGTGTGTGCGTGTGGTGATGTGTGCGTGTGTTTTCATCTCTTAAAACCCCCCATTTAGTTATTCTTGTGATTATTTGAATTGATTTATTGTGTATTAACCATTCCCTGTGGGATCGACCTCGTGCTTGTACGCTTTGCTACTGATGCGATTCGTGCACGTGCAATGAAATAGATGTTTATTTTGTTATACTTGGAATGAAATAGATGTTTATTTTGTTCTAAGAAAACATTCAACAATATGTTATAATTTAATAGAAAAAAATCATGGGGATAGGAAAAAAAAACTAAGAGTAGCTTATTACACTTGAAAATAATCTTACCCAGAATTGTAGGGCCTTGGCTACATTTATCATATGTTTACTATATGTTATAACTTAAAAAAAGCAAATGTAAAAACCAAGAATGCATACCGGAATAACATGAGTAGTGGTAAATACAGGACATATAGCAAGAGCATCTTTATCACAAACCCCTTGCTGTTGATTATACTTATAGCTGAACGTAGCATCAACACCATATGTTGTAGGTATAATAAAGAAAAAAAAAAATCAGAACATATATAGAAATAATAAGGGAGCCAAAATACATAAGACCAAAGATGACAGGATGTTGAGTGCTCATTTTACACTACTTTATCATACTAACTCCCTAACTCAGACTGCAAGAACTCGATATTTTGTGTGTTGTTAGTTTGTTTTTGTTCTTATAGGATAAAATGAGCAAAGAAGAGAAAATGAGCCAAAAGAGCCATTTTTAGACGTTTCCTTGTGATGAGTGTGCATTTTGCATCACTTTATGATACTAATTGCCAAACCTTTTTAGCAGTCAAACTTTATTTTGTGTTTCTTGTCTTGTTTTTGTATTTTTAGGTCAAATGAAGCAGAAATGAGAAAAAGAAGCAAATGGAGCCATTTTGGGACATTTCCTGGTCAAACCAGGAAAACGAGTGAAATCCTGGTCAAACCAGGAAAAGTGCAGAAATCCTAGTCAAATGAGGATTCCTAGTCACACTAGGAAACATCAAGTCCAGAACCATCATTGCGGAGCCAGAAATGTGAAATCCTGATTCGAACAGGAAATCCTGTTTGAACTAGGAAACCTAACCCAACTAGGGAAAGGAGTCCTAATGACACTAGGAGATCCCAGGGGCAATATGGTCATTACGAGAAGTCGAGATGGATAAGGAATCTCTCATTTTCAAGAAATCTTAGTTGCACCAGGAAATGTTTTTCAAGGTTCCAGAAGCTTCCAGAAGGTGGTGGACATCCATGGAAATGAATGGAGGGAAGAAATGAATTTGAATTCAAATGGAAATGAGGGGCAAAATGGGATGTCAAAAGTGGAAGGCCCTAGGGATGCCGAACCAAGTGGGCCATGCATGCACATGCATGGGCCCAAACCCTAGTAGCCCAAAAGCCATACGCAAGGAGGAAGGTGGCATCCCATGCATGCGCATGCATGCCATGCAAACCCTAGCAAGACAAGGGGCCATGCGCAAGCCCAAGGTGACAAGCCCAAGGTGGAAGCCCATGAAGTGAAACCCTAGCCCATCTTGTGCAAGCAACTGAAGCCCAACATGCAAGCCCAAAGCCCAACACTACCAGCCCATGCGCCAAGGAGGGACCCTAGATAGGCTAAGCGTGAGCCACTGAAGCCCAAGGGGAAGCAGCCCAACACGCAAGGCCTAGTCCAGCTAGCCCTAGCTGAAGCCGCAAGCAACTAGGAAAGGGAAACCCTAGCAGCCGCAAGCTTCTGCTTCCTTGCCTCTCAAGGAAGGCTTCTCCTATTTAAACCCCCTCATTCAGACTTTTAGGGAACACTTTTTCTCCTCCTAAGTTCAGCCGAAATCTCTCTTTCCCCTCCTAGTTTTATTTTTCTGTTTTAGGGTTTTAGTTTCAGACTTTTATTTTCTTGTAAGGTGAGCCGAATTCAGAGAGAGGTTTAGAGAGAGGTTGGCGTGACAAGTGAGAGGGAAGGACCACCTGCTGCCGCAAGCCCAAGCTCACCTTGCCGTGAGCCAATTGCTTGTGCTAGGTGCCTCCTTCTTCCTCCCTCCTTGCCGCAGCCACCATGTGCTTGCACCTCTAATTTTTGCTTTCTTCTTCCTTCTAGTTTCAGATTTAATGTTGGATATTGGTCTCTGAATTTATTTAATTTAAGTTTCTGAATTAAATTAGTTATAGCTTTGGTTCTGATTTTAATTAGTTGTTATTTAATCTATGCAATCTGATTTTATTTAGTTATCTCTTTATTGCTTTCAATTCATGTTGCTGATTTTCATTTGTTTATGCTTTTAATTTCTTTAATTTTGCGTTTCTGATTTCCGTTAGCAACCATGAATTGGGATTTTATTTATTTGTTGCTGTTTTGTTTCTTTTATTTGTTTTATTTAATTATGTAGGTTAGTTATTCTATCTTGCATGTTAGTCGTAGGTTGATTAATGGATTCGTATGCTTTAACAAATCGTTTATCCGTCTCTTGGTCTGTTAGTTTGATGTTTGCGCGTATTAAATTTCCACTATCTATTAAAACCCCCGTCACTAGTTGTTTGCATCCTTTGACTGGCCACCTTAGGGTAATTGCATCTAGTTTATCTGTTAGGTTTAGCTGTGAAATAGTCAAAGACACTAAACCACAAGTAACAAGGGAATAAGGGATTATTCTTGGTAGTGGGGTTGGGCGACCTCTATAAGGAAATAGTCAAAGCTTATATGTTGTGCATGTTTGACGTTCTCATAAAACTTAATGACTCCTGCATGGGTAACAGCTGCCCTAGCTTGAACTAGGGAACATGTAGGTTAACTAGCTAAGGAAGGCCCAAGAAGCTCTTAGTTTATGCATTAGGAGAACAATGGCGAGAAAGTAACTAGCCAAACCTTTTTAGCTGTCAAACTTTAATATGTTGTGTTCAAATTAACTGTCATTAGCCTTGGATGGTTATTGCATGCTTATCTGATTTGAAACTGAAAATTAACATTGCAAGATAGAATAAAGTGTGTGTGCGTGTGGTGATGTGTGCGTGTGTTTCCATCTTTCAAAACCCCCCATTTAGTTATTCTAGTGATTATTTGCACTGATTTGTTGTATATTAACCATTCCCTGTGGGATCGACCTCGTGCTTGTACGCTTTGCTACTGATGCGATTCGTGCACTTGCGAGTAAACTTAGAATGAGGTAATTGTTTATTTTATTCTAAGAAAACACATCAACACCTAGTCAAACTAGGAAAAGTGAAGAAATCCTGGTCACACCAGGAAATGTTGAATCTCAGTCAAACTAGGATTCCTAGTCTCACAAGGAAAGATCAAGATTGAATAAGAAGGAATCACGACGTTCTGAAGCCAGAAATGAGAAATCCTAGTTGGAGCAGGAAATCCTGTTTCAACTAGGAAACCTAATCCGAATAGTGATGAGTGTTCATCTTACGCTATTTTATGATACTAACTCCCTAACCTAGAGTGTTAGAACTCGATCCTTTTGTGTCTGTTGTCTTGTTTTTGTGTTTTTAGGTCGAATGAAGCATAAATAGGAAATAGGAGCAAATGGAGCCGTTTTGGGACATTTCCTGGTCAAACTAGGAAAATGGGTCAATTCCTGGTCAAACCAAGAACAGAGCTGAAATCCTAGTCAAATGAGGATTCCTAGTCACACTAGGAAACATCAAGTCCAGAACCATCATTTTCGAGCCAGAAATGAGAAATCCTGATTGGAACAGGAATTCCTGGTTGAACTAGGAAACCTAACCCTAGTAGGGAAATAAGTCCTAATGACACTAGGAGACTCCAGGGGTAATATGGTCATTACGAGAAGTCAAAATGGATAAGGAATCTTTCATTTATAAGGAATCCTAGTTGGACTAGAAAAGATTGGTCAAAGTCAACTCAATCAAGTCAAGGTTCCAGAAGCTTCTAGAAGGTGGTGGACATCCATGTAATCAAATGGAGGAAAAAAATGAATTCGAATCCAAGAGGGAGAGAGGGGTAAAATTGGAAGTCAAAGTCAATGGTCAAGGGTCAACCATATCATGTCATGAAGTCAATTGGGCTTTGGGCCTAGGTGAACTCGAAATGCACAAGAATGGTAAGGTGGCAGCCCATGCATGCATGCGCATGCCATGCAAGCCATGCGCCAACTCTAGAGCCCAAGTCATGCAGCCCACATGCCAAAGCCCAAGGAAACCTTAGCCCATCACACCTACAAAGAGAAAGCCCAAGAAATCCTAGCTGAAAAAGAAGTCAAAACCCTGGAAAATAGAGCACCAATTTCGACAGCAATTCTGTAATTCTCCAGAACAAATCAGGTAGCATGCCATATATGGTTAGAAAGATACGGATGTTAGCTTCGCAGAGAATTTTACGGATTTTGATTCTGAGTTTTCTAGCTCACGATATGGTCATTTTAGTGGAGGTAGCGAAGTAGTTCCGCGAGCTGAAAAGGGAGTTACACCCAAAAAGAGCCCAAATCAGCACAAGGCCCATGCTTGGCCGAAAATTATAAGTCTTGATGTGCAAAGAATGCATTTATCCCACATTGAAGAGAAAGAGAAATCTCAGCCCAACTCTCCTCTATAAATACATCTTTATAGCTCAAAGAGAGGGTTCTCCTCTCTGAAATTTCAGAAACCCTAGCTGTTCTCTCTCTCTCTCTCTCTTGTAGCCGCCAATACCCTAGCCTTCTTTCTCTCTCTTTCTTTTCTCACGCAGCCTAGGAACCCTAGCAGCCCCCATTATTTCTCTTTCCCTGTCGCAGCCACCATCATCTATCTTTCTTTATTTTTGTGCCGAGCCCTAGGAGGAAGGAGGAGGGCCATCTTGCGCCGCCGCTGCTGCAACCTTGTGCCGCCGCCGCTGCCACCTCTTGCCGCTGCTGCTGCCACTCTCTAGGATGTTCTTTTATTTTTGTTTTGGAATTCTTATTTCTTTTGTTTGATTCTAGTTTTAATTGTTTTGTTTAATTAGTTTTGCTTTCCAACATGGATTGGGAATTTATTTATATTATTCTTATTTGCTTTTCTATTTTAATTATGTAGGTTTATTTATTCTATCTTGCATGTTACTTGTAGGTTGATTATTGGATTTGCCATGCTTTAATCTATTTGAACCCGTCACTAGTTGTTTGCATCCTTTGACTGGCCACCTTAGGGTAATTGCATCTAGTTTATTTGTTAGGTTTAGTTGTGAAATAGTCAAAGACACTAAATCACAAGTAACAAGGGAATAAGGGATTATTCTTGGTAATGGGGTTGGGCGACCTCTATAAGGAAATAGTCAAATCTTATATGTTGTGCATGTTTGACGTTCTCACGAATCTTAATGACTCTTACATGGGTAACAACTGCCTTAGCTTAGCACTAGGGAACATGTAAGTTAACTGATCAAGGAAGGCCCAAAAAGCTCTTAGTTTATGCCTTAGGAGAACAATTGCGAGAAAGTAACTAGTCAAACCTTTTTAGCAGTCAAACTTTAATACATTGTGTTTGAACTTTAATACATTGTGTTTGATTTGAAACTGAAAACTCAACATTGCAAGATAGAATAAAGGGTGTGTGTGTGTGGTGTGGTGTGTGTGTGTTTCCATCTTTCCAAAAATCCCCATTTAGTTATTCTATTGATTAATTGAATTGATTTGTTGTGTATTAACCATTCCCTGTGGGATCGACCTTGTGCTTGTACGCTTTGCTACTGATGCGATTCGTGCACTTGCGAGTATACTTGGAATGAAATAGATGTTTATTTTGTTCTAAGAAAACATTCAACAAGTTTTTGGTGCCGTTGCCGGGGAATGCTGTCTAATATCAATGAATTGATTTGATTAGTCATTAGAATTAGGATATATTAGTTAGATTTGTTTTTGGTTAGTTTTTAGTTCAAATAAATGCCATGACTTTACGAGCATATTCTCTACTGATTTGGTGTTTGCTTTTATAGATGCCGAGAGCAACAATGGGAGAATGAGGAAGAGAAGACGCAAGTAGAGGAATGGCAATGTCAGGCTGAAAGACAGTAGACCAAGCGCTGATTGGGAGGCAACCCAAGCTTTTTCAAGAATCCAAGAGATCAATATAGACCATGGAGACCGCGCCTACCTTTAGAGTGTCCAACTTGCATCCGCAAGTAAACAATTTCCCTATCCTTACTTCATAAGTCAATTTTAATTTCAATTGTGTGTTTTGGATATTTGTTTTTTCCCTATTGCTCATTTTGAGCATTCATGCATTCATTTTGTATACATTGAGGGCAATGTATCATTTAAGTTTGGGGGGAAAGCAATGGTGTCGTAAGCTTGTTTCTTAGGTTTTTAGTTTTTAAATTTTGTAAAAAAAATTTCGTTTTGGCTTTAGAGGTCTGGTCCTCTAGGGCAATTTAAAAAAAAAAAAACGTTTGTTTCTTTTGTTTTTAAACCTAGGGTGTCAAAACCCACATCAAAATGCAATTGTCTAAGATTCATTCCACCTTAATGATGGAGTTGAATCCTTAGAACCTTGTTGCAACACTGTTTTAAAACAAAACGAAGTTTTGAGTCTTTTTGTTTTAATTGTGGTTTTTGAGTCCCCAACAAGTTGATTGATTGTTTATGGTCTTTGACAAGCATGTTTAGCATTGTGTATATGATATGTATTCTTCTTTTTCTAAAATTGTTCCATAACCTATTTTATGATTCTATGTGATTGGGCCTTATTTTCATGAACTTGAGTTGTGATTTGCATGATTTAGTGATTCATATGCATCTTAGAGTAGACTTATGTGACCCATGTGAAGTTTTGAGCCTTGTCCTTCATTTCGTGAGTGTTGTACATGACTCTATTCTTTTCTCGTTATTTAAGTCGTTGTATGATCTCATTTTTTTTTATCAAATGCTTGAAATGTATATATTTTTTAATCAATGAACTAGAACTTCTTTCTTATTCTAGGCAAATCATGTTTATAACTACATGAATCTTAGAAGATGATTTTAGGCCATGTTTGTTTTACCTATAGCGTAAAAAGCCAACCCATAAGTGTTTTATTGTAACGACCTGACCCAAATTCCACTATAAATTTAAATTTTTATTTAACTATGGTTTTTAAGAGGATTTTAAAGGATGTTGAATTGTATTTTAAAGATTTGAGATTTATTTGGAAAATAAAAAGGGTTTGGATTTAAATTTTTTATTTTGTTTTAATCTGGGGCTTGACCTAAAGTTGACTTTTAAAATAAATGGGCTTTTGATTTTGACTTTGGGTCCGTTAGATAGGTTTCGATCCCACGATTTCATAGACACGTAGCACGCGTCGATCCGAGTTACAGTTTGAAAGATATGGGCGTTTGAAGCGAGGGGCAATTTCGTAAAATGGACAAATTGGGTTTAAAAATCAGATTTTTTTAGAAGTTTCTCTCTCTCTCTAGAACATTCTCTCTTCCCTTTTATTTCTCTCACCCCCGAACTCTCTCTCCCTGTTTTCCTCTCCCCCGCACCCTCTCCCCTGCGCCATTACCCAGCCACCACCCACTCACCATCGCCGGCCACCTTGCCAGCCTCTGGCTCCGGCGAAACCCCCGAGCCCATTCTCTCTCTTTCCGACCCTTTTCTCTCTCCTCTATGCGCGACTCCAGCAGGCCGTACCCGTTTTCCCCGACCATCTTCTCGACAGCCCAAGGCCACCGACCAACGTCCCAAGCACCGACCACCCAGTGCCGGCTAAGGCCCAAGGCGACCAAGGCACAGGCCTAGGGCCACAAATTTTGAAAGGCCTCCATTGTCTGATAGTCTACTACTCTACTATTGAAAAAAAAAATTTAATAATGGAACTATGGAAGCCTAAAAGCCTCCATCCTTTTCTCTTTGAAAAAAAAAAATTTAGGCCTAATATTTTTCTGGAAGCCTACTAGCCTAGTAGCCTACATGCCTTATCCCTACAATTAATGTTGCACACGGCACCTCTACAATTAATGTTGATTTCTTGATTGAGTGATTGCTGCACTTGCACAGTTGCACGCCTAAATTAAGCATTAGACTCTACATCTTTTACTTGTTGTCTATTCCTTATTCCCATCAGACTCTCTCTCTCCCTCTTCTCTTAATCTCTTAATCTCTTCTAGTTTTCTCTATTCTCTTTGTCTCTCTGACTCTCCTCACTCTCAGTCTCTCTCGTCTATATTCTCTAATAATCTCAACTCTCAATCTTCACAGTTTAAACTCAATAGTCAAGGCTCATTGCCTCATTGGATAACTGGTAAGTTTTTGCTAATTTTTTATATTTGTCATTCGATTTTTGGTTGTTCAAAATTGGTGTGTAAATGTGCAATGATATGATTTTTTATACTAATCAAGATTTTTTTCTTCAAAATTCCAGAGCCTTTTACTTGTTGAAATTGTAGAGCCATTTACTTGTGGAAATTGCAGTTGAGCAAGGTTTTATTGTTCTTGTATCTCATTAGTTTTTGTTTGTTACTTTGTTGTTTAATTATCAGTATAAATATCAAATATGTTTAGCAGAAAATTTGAATCAGGGTATGAAAAACTTAAGAAGAAACAAAGAATAGAAAAACTAATTCAATCTCAAAAAGGAGCTCTTGATAAGTTTGTTATTAACAATAAAGAACCAAGTCAATACCCAAATCAAGGACTAAGTCAAGAACCAAATCAAGAGCCAATTCAAGAACACAACCAAGAACCAAGCCAAGAACAAAACCAAGAACCACACCAAGAACCAAGCCAACAACTAGGCCAAGAACCAAGTCAAGAACCAAATGAAGATGTAACAAACATTTATGATCCTTGCCAATGGAAAAACATCAATACAAACATAAGAAATTTATTAGTGGAAAGAGGTCCCATTAAAGACTTTGAATTCAATTTTCCTAACGATGAAAACTCTAGACATTTCTCTACAAGACATTACAATCGGAAATTAGCAAATGGAGAAGAACGTGAAAGAACATGGCTAGTTTATTCAAAAGAGTTGGATAGAGTATATTGTTTTTGTTGTAAGCTATTTAATTCAAAGACTAGTAGAAGTCAATTGGCTAATGAAGGATGTAAAGATTGGAAAAATCTTAGTGAAAAGCTAAGAAGTCATGAAGCAAGTATTGAACATGTGACTAATATGGGTAGTTGGATTGATTTAGAATTAAGATTGGAAAAAAATAAAACAATAGATAAAAAATTACAAGAACACATTAACAAAGAGAAAGAGCATTGGAAAAAAGTATTATTAAGAATTATTACAGTTGTAAAAAATCTTGCTAAAAACAATTTGGCATTTCGTGGAAAAAATGAGAAGATATATTAAGAAAATAATGGAATTTTTTTAAGCTTTATCGAAACAATTGCAGAATTTGATCCAACAATGGAAGAACATCTTGAACGTATAAAAAATGGTGATGTTCATAATCATTATCTTGGTCATAACATACAAAATGAATTAATAGATATGTTAGCATGTGCAATTAAAATTGAAATTCTTAAAAAAGTTAAAGAGGCAAAATATTTTTCAGTTATACTTGATTGCACACCAGATATAAGTCATCATGAACAAATGTCTCTTATATTGCGTTGTGTGGATCTTTCAAAAAGTCCAATAACTATAGAAGAATTCTTTTTAGGATTTTTAAAAGTAGATGATACATCAGGAAAAGGACTTTTTGATGAACTTATAAGTGAAATAACAAATCTTGGACTTAATATTAATGACATAAGAGGACAAGGATATGATAATGGATCTAACATGAAAGGGAAAAATCGAGGAGTACAAAAAAGATTGTTAGAAATAAATCCAAGAGCATTTTACACTCCATGTGGTTGTCATAGTCTTAATCTTGTACTTTGTGACATAGCCAATTCTTGTTCTAAAGCTAAAACATTTTTTGGAGTGTTACAACATGTGTATAAATTATTTTCTTCTTCACCTAAGCGGTGGAAAATTTTTGAAGATAATGTAACTAGTTTAACTGTTAAAGCATTGTCACAAACACGTTGGGAAAGTCGTATAGCAAGTGTCAAAGCAATAAGATACCAAGCTCCACAAATTAGATATGCTTTACTCCAAGTAGCAAAGCTTAGTGACTTAGATCCCATATCAAAAAGTGAAGCCGAAACATTATCAACATATGAGATTGAAAACTTTGAATTTTTATTGGGCATGATTATTTGGTATGACATATTATTTGCTATTAACTCTGTTAGTAAAAACTTGCAATCCAAAGACATGCATATTGATGTTGCTATACACCAATTAAAAGGTTTGATTTCTTTCTTTGAAAAGTATAGGGAAAATGGATTTGAATCTGCTTTGATTTCAGCTAAAGAGATTGCACTTGAAATGGAAATAGATCCTATTTTTCGTGAAAAACGTAAGGTTTATAGAAAAAAACAATTTGATGAGAATGTGAATGATGAAACAACTCAATCAGCTGAGGAGTCTTTTAGAGTTGAGTATTTTTTATATATAATAGATCATGCTATTTCTTCACTTCAAAGTAGGTTTGAACAGTTTCAAACATATGAACAAGTTTTTGGTTTCTTATATGATTTGAAAATATTAAAGTCATTAGTCAAGGTTGATTTGAAAAGTAAGTGTCTTCATCTTGAAGAGTTTTTAAAAGATGGCAACACTTCTGATATTGATGGATTAGATCTTTTTCAAGAATTAAATGTTTTAAGAGAAATGTTACCAACAGAAACAAAAACTCCAATTGAACTACTCAATTTTATTGCGAGGTTTGATTCTTTTTCAAATGTTTGGATTGCATATAGAATATTATTGACAATACCTGTAACTGTTGCTTCTGCAGAACGAAGCTTTTCAAAATTAAAACTAATAAAAACTTATTTACGGTCAACTATGTCACAAGAAAGATTAAATGGGTTAGCTATGTTATCTATTGAAAAAAATTTGGTAAAACAATTGGAATATAAAAATTTAATCACTAATTTTGCATCTCAAAAAGCAAGAAGATTAATTTTTCAATAATTTTTTTTAAAAAATATTTTTGAATAATATATTTAGAAGGCCTCTTTGTAGTTTCGCCTTAGGCCTCACTTTTTATTGAGCCGCCACTGCGACCACCCCTCGCCAACCTCCGGCGAGCCATCCCGGACGCCGACCAGCTCAGCCCGGCCTTCCTCCAGGCCAACCCAGCTCCCCTGCACATCGGAAAAACTCGCCAGAAAACCATTCAACCGCTGCCCCTTCTCTTCGGCAATTTCGGCCACCTCCGGCCTCCGTTCGGCTTGTTTTCAGGTGGGTTTTCCTCCATTTCCTATAGGCTTTATTTCCCTTATAGGTATCTTGTTCAATTTGAGCATTTAGAAACTTGGATTTTGGAGAATTGAAGGGCATTTCGAGTTCTTCTGTAGATTTCAAATTGAAGGCTTTTCTCTCTGTTTTCTGAGATGATTTACATCCCTAAAATACCCATTGGTCATCTAGAACCCGAAATTTAGACTAAATTGTAGGAAATTTAAGTTTTGGGAAGTTGGATTTGTAAGGTTGGAAACCAATTTGGGTCAGTTGGGGTTGGCCGAGTCTCAGAGTATTTTTGGTGTGATTTTGGACAATCTCATGTTTAGGAAACCTGATATTGGATGTTAGATAGGAATGTATATGAAGATTGAGAAATTTTTGGATATTTAGTTAATTTTTGGGCTTGAAACAGCCACCTTGGGCAGCAACCTCTATGATTTCGAAACCCCCACTGATATTCCATAATTTTAGAGTATTTATGATAATTGGTTGTTTGGGTTATCGACATTAGTTATAGTGTTTGTGGTTAGGTTGAGCCGGGAAACTTTAGGGGCGGTTGTGGAGGTGTGTTGGTCAATTCGTGTCGATCGTAAACCATCATGTAGGAATGAAAGTCGGGTGGGACGTTACGTGTAACACACATGCACACAAAAATTTAATGTCTTGGAGATTGAGACTAATTTCTTATTTTATTATTTGTGTTATAGGCGAGACGATCGTGGCTCATGACGATCTAGCTGAGGATCGAAGCTAGGGCTATCTCTGTGAGTGGACTCCTATTTCTTTAAATGATTTATGAAATTCGTTATCTATTTTAGATATGTGAATTTTTATTGAGAATTTGAAGTTGAATAGATTTTTGGTTTTCTATAGAGTTTATGAAATTTCATCCATCATTTCATACTTAACATTTTGAAATAAATTTGGGATTTATCAAAGGTGTTAGATTATGGATTTCAAATGCCATCATAAATAAGTTTTAAAACATAGTTTTACACATTTGTCTTTATGAGTTGTTGGATGTTAAAAAGGACACTAGTTTCTTGTTTTTATATATACGCACGGATTATTGCATATTTTTATTTATGGTCAAACGTTTTGATTTGGTTTTATGTATTTGAACGTAATTTATTGAGTACTATTTTACTAGTTGTGTTTATATATTTTGGTTTGAGGATTAAAGTTCTGAGAATGCTATAAAAATATTTTCTATTGGTGGAAAAAGAGATTTTGTTTGGTTATAAGAAATAGTTTTAAAACCACCTTTTCAGTACCCTCCAGGTTATCAGATTAGATAGGTCTTTGGGACCCATTGCGGCACACACATAGGCTTTGGGCCGTGTGTCGTGATGCTTGACCCTTTGGGGGTGGCTCTGCGTGCATGTAAGACAGAATTTATGGCTCTGCATGCGTATGACAGATTCTCGGCTCTGTGCATGTATGACAGATTCTCCGGGTAACTGACTTGGTGTGTTGTATATGTATTATACGGTTTTATGGTGATAATTTATTTTAAATTTATAAAACTATTCAGAATTTTAAATATTTGAATCCTATTTGATAAATAGTTTACACTTCTATTTGGTTTATTAAATTACGAAAAAAATTTTGAACGAGTTTCTGAAAGCGTTTTAAAACTGGGGGATTTCAAAGGGCATCGTAAGGTTTTAGAGTTAAACGTGTGTAAAAGGGTTTTTCTGAAAAGATATTAAATCTTTGATTTTCATTTCCATTTAACTGTCCACTCACTGAGCCTATCTCACCGTTTTCTTGTTTTGTCTTAAATTGACCTCCAGGTAGTAGCTTTGGTGGAGGTCGAGCCAAACACGTCGAGGCATAGCATCCGTTTTCCATTCCCGGATCTTGTAGGCATCACTGCCATTTTCTGGAAGTTCCTTTTCTTGAATTGTAAAAATTTCTGTAATAGGAGTAGTGGCTCTGATGACCATACTTAAATTATAAGGTTAATTTATATTGTTGGGTCTGAGACCCCTTTTTGGTTGTGGTAGAGGTGGTTGATGGTTTAAAAGTGTTTTTAACAGGTTTTGAAATTTTGAGTTAGTCCATTTTCAGGGGAAGTTCTACTGAATTTTCGATAGGATTTTTCCTTGATTTTGGATCCCACAGGATCTCTCCGGGTTTCAGGGTGGAAATTCGGGGGCGGTCCTGTCATTTATCCCTAGTTAACCCTTTTGAGCCTTATAGCTTTTTCTTTGTTTACCCATACTATATACCCAAACCCTAAGTTTGGGGGTGCTATGCCCGTTTTACCCTATTATGGTATTGCAATGTGTTTTACATATTGATTGAGCTGGAAAAGAAATGAAAATGCATAGCTTATACAAAAATGTGCTGAGATTGTATGTGCGCCGTGCCCAAAAAAAAAAAAAATAAAAAAAAAAGAAAGAGATGGGACGGTTTCAAAAGAAGAATTAAGCAAAAGAGTTCAAATTGAGCTATGTAGTGCAAAGAAGCAAGGTATGGCTCAGAATGTTCTATTGTTCTTGCAATTCCATAGTTTATAGCCCTTTGTTTATCCCTTCCATTTCAATATCATACCTTACCCTAAGCCTTCATTATAATCCCTATGAACTTATGAAGCCCTAATTGATTTTAAGAGAAGTGCAGTTCTTAATGTAGAGTCTAGGAGGGAAGGGAGCTTATGGTTATTGATTTTATTTCAAGTGTTTTGATTTTCCCTTCCTTGAGATCTTGTTTCCTTTCAAATGTGCCTATCTTTCATGCTAACATGTGAGCTATTTCTCTTTGATACATAACTTCTTTCACATATCCTTTGAGTGCACAATTCAACCCAATTCTTGAGTGCTTTATTGTTGAGGGTATGCCTTGGTGAGGATTGGAGTTGAATCTATTTTGTATATGTTGATTTATTTCTTGCTTGTCCAACACTTGGGTTATGAAGAGAATGACCTATATGCACAATAGAGGAGTAAAGTATGTTATTTGAAGCAGTATTAGAATTTAAAGAATAAATGTTATATATGCCCTGCTCTACTATGTTATTGTTGGGCATACTCATGATGTCAGTTGTTGGGAAAGTTAGTTTGTTTTTGAGTCTTTGAGTCTTTTTCTTTATTTTCTTTGCTCGAGGACTAGCAAAGTCTAAGTTTGGGGGTGTGATGAGTGTTCATTTTACGCTATTTTATGATACCAACTCCCTAACCTAGAGTGTTAGAACTCGATCCTTTTGTGTCTGCTGTCTTGTTTTTGTGTTTTTAGGTCGAACGAAGCATAAATAGGAAATAGTAGCAAATTGAGCCGTTTTGGGACATTTCCTGGTCAAACTGGGAAAATGGGTCAATTCCTGGTCAAACCAGGAAAAGAGCTGAAATCCTAATCAAATGAGGATTCCTAGTCACACTAGGAAACATCAAGTCCAAAACCATCATTGTCGAGCCAGAAATGAGAAATCCTGATTGAAACAGGAATTCCATGTTGAACTAGGAAACCTAACCCTACTAGGGAAATGAGTCCTAATGACACTAGGAGACTCCAGGGGCAATATGGTCATTACGAGAAGTCAAAATGGATAAGGAATCTTTCATTTACAAGAAATCCTAGTTGGACAAAGAAAGGTTGGTCAAAGTCAACTCAATCAAGTCAAGGTTCCAGAAGCTTCTAGAAGGTGATGGACATCCATGTAATCAAATGGAGGGAAGAAATGAATTCGAATCCAAGAGGGAGAGAGGGGTAAAATTGGAAGTCAAAGTCAATGGTCAAGGGTCAACCATATCATGCCATTAAGTCAATTGAGCTTTGGGCCTAGGTGAAGTCGAAATGCACAAGAATGGTGAGGTGGCAGCCCATGCATGCATGCGCATGCCATGCAAGCCATGCGCCAACTCTAGAGCCCAAGTCATGCAGCCCACATGCCAAAGCCCAAGGAAACCCTAGCCCATAACGCCTACAAAGAGAAAGCCCAAGGAATCCTAGCTGAAAAAGAAGTTAAAACCCTGGAAAATAGAGCACCAATTTCGACAGCAATTTTGTAATTCTCTAGAATGAATCAGGTATCATGCCATATATGGTTGGAAAGATACGGATGTTAGCTTTGCAAGGAATTTTACAGATTTCGATTCCGAGTTTTCTAGCTCACGATATGGTCATTTTAGTGGAGGTAGCGCAGCAGTTCCGCGAGCTGAAAAGGGAGTTACGCCCAAAAAGAGCCCAAATCAGCCCAAGCCCATGCTTGGCCGAAAATTATAAGTCTTGATGTGCAAGGAATGTACTTATCCAACATTGAAGAGAAAGATAAATCTCAGCCCCACTCTCCTCTATAAATACATCTTTATAGCTCAAAGAGAGGGTTCTCCTCTCTGAAATTTCAGAAACCCTAGCTGTTCTCTCTCTCTCTTGTAGCCGCCAAAACCCTAGCCTCCTTTCTCTCTCTTTCTTTTCTCACGCAGCCTAGGAACCCTAGCAACCCCCATTATTTTTCTTTCCCTGCCACAGCCACCATCATCTCTCTTTCTTTATTTTTGTGCCGAACCCTAGGAGGAAGGAGGAGTGCCATCTTGCGCCGCCGCTGCTGCCACCTTGTGCCGCCGCCGCTGCCACCTCTTGCTGCTGCTGCTGCCACTCTCTAGGGATGTTCTTTTATTTTTGTTTTGGAATTCTTATTTCTTTTGTTTGATTCTAGTTTTAAGTGTTTTGTTTAATTAGTTTGCTTTCCAACATGGATTGGGAATTTATTTATATTATTCTGATTTTCTTTTCTATTTTAATTATGTAGGTTTATTTATTCTATCTTGCATGTTAGTTGTAGGTTGATTATTGGATTTGCCATGCTTTAACAAATCGTTTATCCGTCTCTTGATCGATTAGTTTGATGTTTGCGTGTATTAAATTTTCATTATCTATTTGAACCCGTCACTAGTTGTTTGCATCCTTTGGCTGGCGACCTTAAGGTAATTGTATCTAGTTTATTTGTTAGGTTTAGCTGTGAAATAGTCAAAGACAATAAATCACAAGTAGCAAGGGAATAAGGGATTATTCTTGGTAATGGGGTTGGGCGACCTCTATAAGGAAATAGTCAAAGCTTATATGTTGTGCATGTTTGACGTTCTCATGGATCTTAATGACTCTTACATGGGTAACAGCTACCTTAGCTTAGCACTAGGGAACATGTAAGTTAACTGATTAAGGAAGGCCCAAGAAATTCTTAGTTTATGCCTTAGGAGAACAATTGCGAGAAAGTAACTAGTCAAACCTTTTTAGCAGTCAAACTTTAATACATTGTGTTTGAATTAATTGTCATTAGCCTTGGATGGTTATCGCATGCTTATCTGATTTAAAACTTAAAACTCAACATTGCAAGATAGAATAAAGGGTGTGTGCTGTGTGTGTGTTTCCATCTTTCCAAAAACCCTCATTTAGTTATTTTATTGATTAATTGAATTGATTTTTTGTGTATTAACCATTCCCTGTGGGGTCGACCTCGTGCTTGTACGCTTTGCTACTGATACGATTCGTGCACTTGCGAGTATACTTGGAATGAAATAGATGTTTATTTTGTCCTAAGAAAACATTCAACAAGTAGGAAATGGAGTCCTAATGAAGATAGGTGTCATGAGGGGCAAAATGGTAATTGTGAAATTCCAAATGAGATAGAAATCCGAAGTCAATAAGGATTCTTAGGTGGACAAGGAGTAGTGGTCAAAAGTCAAAGTCAACAAGTCAAAGGTTCTAGAAGCTTTTTGAAAACATTGGGCCAAAACACAAATAGATAAGATGAATTTCAGCCAAGGTGATGGACTTGGGCCAGGCGTGAAACCCTAAGGAGGGTGCGGCATGGGCTTAAGTGGAACCCTAGGGGCTGGCGCATGGGCTTAAGTGGAAGCCATGTAGTTGGCGAATGGGCTAAAGGCTTTGGGCTTGGTAATGGCACATAGGGGCTGATTGTGTGTGTATTGGGCTTAAGTGAGTGTGGCCTTGGTCCATTAGGTCAAACTTCAGCAATCCCATGCACATTGAAGAGAAATAGAAATAGCAGCCCCACTCACCTCTATAAATATATCCTTATAATTCAGAAAGAGGGTTCTCTCATCTTTAATTTTCAGAAACGCTAGCTAGCCTCCATCTCTTCCTTGCCGCACCCCCTTGCTTTCTTCTCTCTCTTTCTTTTCTTTTTCTCACGCAAACCCTAGCAGCCTCTCTATCTCTTCCTCTTCTCTTGCCGCAGCCCCCATCACCTCCTTCTCTTCTCTTTATTTTTCTACTACAGCCACCTTCCTTTGTTTTCTTTTATTTTTGGGCTGAACTGAAGAAGGAGGAGGAAGTCAAGCCGCAGCCACCACCACCTAGCCGCGCCACCTTCTTGCTGCCACCACTTTGCCGAGCACCCCAACAGCCTTGCCGTGGAGCCCAAGCCAAGCAGCAGCATGTTGTAAGTTTTCCTAGAGCAATTATAATAAACCTTTTTAACAACTCTAGGTTAACTCGCAAGTGTACGAATCGCGGAGTAGCAAAGCTTACAAATACGAGGTCGATCCCACAGGGAATTGTACTAGTGTTACGATTACTAACTCAATTAAATTCAATTAACTCAACTCTAACTCACACACGCAAATGGGGGGTTTTGATTGGTTTTTGAGACTAGACAAACTAACAGATAAATGACAAAACTTAAAAAGAACAACTGAATGAATTTGGATAAAACAATAATAAAGAAACACTAGGGGTCAGAATCCACCACTAGCATACCATTCACTCTACTATGGATATTAACAATCAATATATAAACATGTCAACAAAGTTCGTCTACTAAAAGGTTTGGCTAGTTACTTTTAGCAATTACTCCCCTTACTGTGCATAAACTAAGAGCTTCTTGGGCCTTCCTTAGCCAGTTAACTTGCATGTTCCCTAGTTCTAAGCTAAGGCAGCTGTTACCCATGCAAGAGTCGTTACGATCTGTGAGAGTGACAAACACATAGCGCATGGCTCCAAATTAATGTACTGTATGTCATCTATGATCTCTTTTCTCATGAATATTATCTTAGGATACCCACTTGTTGCCTATTGAAACTATCATCCTTTCGAGCTTATTTAGTTTCACAACATATATCTAGATGCATGCAACCTAAGGTGATCAGTCAAAGATGCGAAACAAATAGATTCAATTTAAACAGAGATCCAAGATTTGTCAACATGTAAATAATTAAAAATCAATAATCCATAGTGAGAGTAAACAGCATCGCTAGGGCTTCATCCTAGCCCTAGCCCAATATTCAGTTACACATAATTAAAACCATAAATAAATAAAGCATAATTAAAACAATTAAAATAAAAGAAAGGGAAGAAGAAATCAAGCCACGGATGACGAGGTGGAGGCGGCTCCACCCTTGGACGGTGTGGCTGCAAGGTGGTGGCGAGATGGGCTGCTGCTCGGCCTTGGGCTCCACGGCAAGATGGCTAAGGTGCTTCGGCAAGATGGTGGCAGCAAGAAGGTGGCGCGGCTGAATGTTGGTGGCTGCGGCTTGACTTCCCTCTCCTTCTTCACTTCAGCCCAAAAATAAAAGAACGCAAAGATAGGTGGCTGTAGCAGAAAAATAAAGAGAAGAGAAGAAAGAGATGGTGGCTGCGGCAAGAGAAGAGAAAGAGATGTGATGGTGGCTGCTAGGGTTTGCTTCAGGAAAAATAAAAGGAAAAGAGAGAGAGAGAGGAGAAGGGGTGTGCGGCAAGACAAGAGGGAGACTACTAGGGTTTGCGGCAAGAGGAGGAGAGAGGGGCTGCTAGGGCTGCGAAAANAATTCATTTCTTCCCTCCATTTATTTCCATGGATGTCCACCACCTTCTAAAAGCTTCTGGAACCTTGACTTTGTAGAGTTGACTTTGACCAACATTTCCTCGTGTGACTAGGATTTCTCGTAAATGAAGGATTCCTTATCCATTTCGACTTCTCGTAATGACCATATTGCCCCTGGGGTCTCCTAGTGTCATTAGGACTCCTTTCCCTAGTAGGGTTAGGTTTCCCAGTTCAACCAGGATTTCCTGTTTCAATCAGGATTTCTCATTTCTGGCTCCGCAATGATGGTTCTGGACTTGATGTTTCCTAGTGTGACTAGGAATCCTCATTTGACTAGGATTTCGGCCCCTTTCCTGGTTTGACCAGGATTTCCCTCGTTTTCCTAGTTTGACTAGGAAATGTCTAAAAATGGTCCTTTTGGCTTCTTTTCTCTTCTTTGCTTATTTTATCCTATAAAAACAAAAACAAACTAACAACACACAAAATATCGAGTTCTTGCACTCTGAGTTAGGGAGTTAGTATCATAAAATAGTGTAAAATGAGCACTCAACACAGCAATCACGCCACCTTGCAGCCACACCTTCCAAGGGTGGAGCCGCCTCCACCTCGTCATCCGTGGCATGATTTCTTTTCCCCTCCTTTTATTTTAATTGTTTTAATTATGCTTTGTTTATTTATGGAATTAATTATGTGTAACTGAATATTGGGCTATGGCTAGGATGAAGCCCTAGTGATACTATTTACTTTCACTATGGATTATTCATATTTTAATTATTTACATGTTCACAAATCTTGGATCTCTGTTTAAATTGACTCTATTTGCTTTGCATCTTTGACTGATCACCTTAGGTTGCATGCATCTAGATTTATGTTGTGGAACTAAACAAGCTCAAAAGGATGATAGTTTCAATAGGCAACGAGTGGGTATCCTAAGATAATATTCATGAGAAAAGGGATCATAGAGGACATAGGGTACATTAATTTGGAGCTATGCACTATGTGTTTGTCACTCTCACAAATTGTAATGACTCTTGCATGGGTAACAGCTGCCTTAGCTTAGCACTAGGGAACATGCAAGTTAAGCTAAGGAAGGCCCAAGAAGCTCTTAGTTATGCACAGTAAGGGGAGTAATTGCTAAAAGTAACTAGCCAAACCTTTTAGTAGACGAACTTTGTTGACATGTTTACATATTGATTGTTAATATCCATAGTAAAGTGAATGGTATGCTAGTGGTGGATTCTGACCCCTAGTGTTTCTTTATTATTGTTTTATCCGAATTCATTTAGTTTGTTATTTGAAAGTTTTGTTATTTATCTGTTAGTTTAGTCTAGCGTTAAAAACCAATCAAAACCCCCCATTTGCGTGTGTGAGTTAGAGTTGAGTTAATTTAATTTAATTGAGTTAGTAATCATAACACTAGTACAATTCCCTGTGGGATCGACCTCGTATTTGAAAGCTTTACTACTCCGCGATTCGTGCACTTGCGAGTTAACCTAAAGTTGTTAAAAAGGTTTAATATAATTGCTCTAGGAAAACATACAACAAGTTTTTGGCGCCGTTGCCGGGGAATTGTTATTTTTGTTGATTGCTAGTTTAATTATCTTTAGTTAAGTCATTTTAGTTAGGTTTTATTTTCTGTTTTTATTTTTGGTTCTTGTTGATTTCTCTTGTTTCTAAGGTACAATGGAAGAATCAAATTCAAAGATCACTCCTCTGTCACGTGCAGAAGGCCAAAAGGTGTTGAGTGCGTACAAGGGCAGGCCGAGACTCAATTGGACACCATTAAGGATGAGGTCAACTCTTGTGTCGCCAAGAGGGAGTGAATCTAAAGAAGCGTACGAAGAAGAGAAATCAGAGGAGGAAGTCGAGGAAACCTTGCAGCCGAATGCCTCTCAAATGAGAATACCTTTGAGTGATTATTCGTCTCCAACGCTTCTAGCTCAACCAACGTGCATTGTTTACTCTCAAGTAGAAGCTGATTTTGAACTTTCAAGTGGGACAATCAAACTTCTTCCAACATTTCATGGTTTAGAAGGATAAGATCCCTACGTGCATATTAAAGAATTTCATGCAATATGCAAGATTGGCAAGCTGAGGGGGTTGAGCGACGATCAAATGAAGTTAAGGTTATTTCCATTCTCTCTTAAAGATAAAGCTAAACATTGGTTGTTTTCTTTGCAGGTTGCTTCTATTAAAACATGGGAAGAATTGACATCTAAGTTTCTGTTGAGATTCTATCCAGTTAGCAGGACTACCATTGTGAGGAAGCAGATCTTAGGGTTTACACAATCAGAGGACGAAGTGTTTCATGAGAGTTGGGAAAGGTACCAACAGCTTCTGACTTCGTGTCCACATCATAATTTTGCCCCATGGATGCAGATTGAGTACTTTTATGAGGGTTTGTTGGATCAAGATCGTAATATGGTGGACACGACATGTGGAGGAGCACTGAAAAAGAAGACTTTTGAAGAAACATGGATACTCTTTGACACATTGGTGTTGAATTCGCAACAATGGAATAGACGGACAAGAGTGAAAAAGAAATCAACTATGGAAGCTGAGATGTCCGAGCTTAAGCAGGTGATGCAGGTTTTGATGGCGAATCAAGGAGCTAGCCATCATAGGGAGAGCCATGTTTTGAGGTTGAAAAAGCTCAAGTTAGACCGAGTGTACAGTCCCTTGTTGAGCAACGAAGTACTTATTTGGAGGATATGATTGTCGCACTAGCTTAGAGTACAACTTCAATGTCTAATGATACCAAGTTGTTTATGAATAAGACTGAGGAGCAGTTGAATGTTACAGCTAAGGCTATTTCGAATTTTGGAAGCCCAATTGGAACAAGTGACTTTAACTTTGGACAAAGTGCTAAAGGGTGCACTAATTCAGGATAAAGTTGAAGCAATCACTACTTTGAGAAGTGGGAAAGTGATTGACAACAAAGTGGGCACTACTCAAGATGATAATCCAGGCAATGAGGATGAAATTGAGATGTTAGAGCCTGAACAAGTGGAAAAGTACAATAGGGATAAAGTTAAGGTTAAGGATGAGGAAGAGGAGGAAAGAAAGAAACAAGAAAGGCTCAATGCTACGCAAGCTAGCAAGAAGGTCGTGACTACTTCCTTTATCCCAAGAGCTCTTGCCTTTCCCTCAACGTCAAAGGAAGCAGAATATGGATGAGCAAGCCAAAGAAATTTTGGAGATGTTTAAGAAAGTGGAAATCAACATTTCTTTGCTTGATGCTATTCAGCAAATTCCTAAGTATGCCAAGTTCTTGAAGGAATTGTGCACATATAAGAGGAAATTCAAAGAACATGAGCAGGTGTGTCTAAGTGAAGAAGTAAGTGCTGTTTTGCAAAGGAAGTTGCCACCTAAGTTGAAAGACCCTAGCAGTTTTACGATTCCATGTTTGGTTGGGAATCATAAGTTGAGAAGGCATTGCGGGATTTGGGAGCAAGTATCAATTTGATGCCGTATTCAGTTTTCGCACAGTTGGGAATAGCAGAGCTTAAGCCTACTAGTGTTACTCTTCAATTGGCAGATCGTTCAGTAAAGGTTTCGAAAGGTGTGGTTGAAGATGTGCTGGTTCGGGTTGCAGATTTGATCATGCCCACAGATTTTATCATTCTTGGAATGGAGGATACCCCAATTAGAGGAAATAAGCTACCAATCATATTGGGAAGACCTTTCATGGCCACAGCGAACACCAAGATTGATGTGAGTAATGGGAAGTTGACAATGTCTGTTCTTGGTGAAACAGTTGAGTTTGATGTTTTTGGTGCAATGAAGTATCCAGAGGAGGAGGATGATTGTTTGAGGATTGATTGTTTGGATCCATTAGTAGAGGAAGTGTCCGAAACTAGCCTTGCAGAGGAAACATTGGAGGTTGCTTTGGGAACACAGAGTCCAGTGAATTAGATGAAAACGTGGAAACAACTCCTACACGTTTGGAAGGCACCCGACCTCTCAAAAATAAGTGGTTCAACCAGTTTGAAATTTTAGTATCCACTAATCATAAGACGCTTCCTTCTATTGAGCAAGCACCTAAGTTGGAGCTGAAACCGTTACCTGAGCACTTGAAATATGCATTTTTGGGAGAAAATGAGACTTTGCCTGTGATTATTGCAGCTAATTTGAGTGCAAGTGAGGAAGAAAGACTCTTGAGAATTCTGGAAGAGAATCGGTTAGCATTGGGATGGACCATAGCCGATATCAAGGGGATCTCACCCATAGTGTGAATGCACAGAATTTTACTTGAGGAGGAATCCAAGCCTACTCGTGATGCCCAAAGAAGACTGAATCCAACTCTGAAGGAAGTTGTGCGTAATGAGGTAATCAAATTGTTGGATGTTGGTATTATTTATCCTATTAGTGATTCGAAGTGGGTTAGTCCTGTTCAAGTGGTGCCAAAGAAAAGTGATATTACTGTGGTGAAGAATGAGCATAATGTGTTGGTCCCCCAAAGGACACAAACCGGTTGGCGTGTTTGTATTGACTATCGGAAGTTGAATACCGCGACAAGGAAGGATCATTTTCCTTTGCCATTTATTGACCAGAAGTTGGAAACGTTGGCTGGCCATAGTCACTATTGCTTTTTGGATGGTTATAGTGGGTACAATCAAATTGCTATTGCGCCCGAGGATCAAGAGAAGACTACGTTCACTTGTCCATTTGGTACATTTGCTTATAGGAGGATGCCCTTCGGATTGTGCAATGCGCCCGCAACATTTCAGAGATGCATGATGTCTATTTTCTCTGATATGGTGGAACGGATCATTGAGATATTTATGGATGATTTTTCTATTTTTGGTTCGTCTTTTGATGCATGTCTGGATAATCTGTCTCTAGTTTTGAAAAGATGTCAGGAAGCCAATCTAGTGCGTAATTGGGAAAAATGTCATTTTATGGTCCAACAAGGGATAGTATTGGGTCATGTGATTTCGAAGGAGGGCATACAAGTTGATAAGGCCAAGATTGATGTGATACAAAGATTGCCGCATCCATCGAGTGTTAAAGAAGTAAGGAGTTTTCTAGGCCATGCTGGGTTTTATAGGAGGTTCATTAAGGACTTTTCTAAGATTTCTAGGCCTTTGTGCACCTTATTGCAAAAAGAGGTGAATTTTGAATTTAATGAGGATTGCTTGGTTGCATTTAACAAGTTGAAGAAGCTACTCACCTCCGCTCCGATCATTATGCCACCTGATTGGAATTTGCCGTTTGAGCTCATGTGTGATGCAAGTGATTATGCTGTTGGAGCTATTTTTGGGCAGAGAGTTGAGAAGTTGCCGCATGTGATTTATTATGCAAGTAGGACTCTGAATTATGCTCAATTGAATTATTCTACTACCGAGAAGGAGTTGCTTGCTGTGATCTTTGCCTTGGAGAAATTTAGAAGTTATTTGATTGGGTCTAAGATCACTATCTACATAGATCATGCCGCTCTCAAGTATTTACTGAATAAGAAAGATGCAAAGCCGAGGTTGATTAGATGGACTCTGTTGCTACATGAATTTGATATTGAGATCAAAGACAAGAAAGGTTGTGAAAATGTGGTAGCAGACCATTTGAGCAGACTTGTAAATGAGGAACAAACTGAAGAGGACACACTACCGTTACGAGAGTCATTCCCAGACGAGAAGCTTTTTGCCATCTTAACTACTTCATGGTATGCTGACATAGCGAATTATTTAGCAAGTGGAGTGTTGCCCAATGATCTGACACACTACCAAAGGAAGAAGTTCTTGCATGATGTCAGACAATATGTGTGGGACGATCCTTATTTGTTCAAATATGGATCAGATCAGTTGATAAGACGATGTGTACCGGAAATGGAGCAGAGGAATGTCATTGAGATGTGCCATTCTAAAGAGTGTCGAGGCCATGGAGGAGGAACTAAGACTGCTTACAAGATTCTTCAAGAAGGTTTCTTTTGGCCCACTATTTTTCATGACTGTCATCAGTTTTACCTCACATGCGATAGTTGCCAGAAGATGAGAAATATTTTTGCTCGTGATCAGATGCCGCTGAACTTCATGTTGGAAGTTGAGATCTTTGATGTTTGGGGTATAGATTTCATGGGACCATTTCCATCTTCTTTTGGATACGAGTACATTCTGGTAGGAGTTGATTATGTGTCTAAGTGGGTGGAAGCTGTCGCTTGTAGGACTAATGATGCTCGAGTGGTCTTGAATTTTCTTAAGACCAATATCTTTGCACGATTTGGTACCCTGAGGGCAATCATTAGTGATGGGGGATCACATTTTTGCAATAAGTTGTTTGAGGCCATGATGAAAAAATATGGAATAAGGCATAAAGTGGCTACTCCCTACCATCCTCAGACGAGTGGGCAAGTGGAAATTTCGAATCGTGAGATTAAGTTCATTTTGGAAAGAACTGTGCTCGCCAATAGGAAGGATTAGTCTACCAAGCTTAATGATGCATTATGGGCTTATCGTACTCCTTACAACACACCCATTGGAATGTCTCCGTTTCGACTAATCTATGGGAAAGCTTGTCATTTACTAGTTGAGCTTGAGCATAAGGCATATTGGGCGATTAAGAAGTTCAATTTCGATATTCATGCCGCTGGTGAGAAAAGGAAGTTGCAACTTAGTGAGCTGGACAAAATACGACATTTCGCATATGAGAATGCTAAGTTGTACAAGGAAAGGACCAAGAGGTACCATGATAAGAAGCTACGTCCGAGGGAATTCTTTGTTGGAGGGAAGGTGTTACTATATGACACGAGATTACGTCTCTTCCCAGGCAAGTTGCGTTCAAGATGGACCGGACCTTATGAGGTGCTTAGAGTGTTTCCTTATGGCACAATTGAAATCAAGAACCTGAAGAATGGGAACATATTTAAGGTCAATGGTCATCGTGTGAAGCCTTTCCTTGAACTTGATTTTGAGCTGAACCAAGAAAAAATTGATTTCTAGTACAAGACTAGGTCTGGCTGAAGACGTGAAACTTAGCGCTTCTTGGGAGGCAACCCAAGGGATGGATGACGAGGAGGAGGTGAGTTGGTACATGTGCATGGGCGAGCCATTTTCACACCAGCCAAGGTACGTTTTCACCCTCACTTTGCTCATTTAAGTAGTTTTGTTTTACTTGTTGTTTTTCCTTCCTCTTTTAATTACATTGTGCATTACATTTGTCATTCATTTAAACATTGAGGACAATGTTTCTTTTAAGTTTGGGGGTGGGGAATGCAACGCATTTTTGATATTTAAAAAAAAAAAAAACTTTTGTTTGTAAATTAAGGGTATCAAACCCACATTAAAATGCATATGTTCTTAAAGAGTTCATTCACCGTAGTGATGGATTCGAATGTTTAGAAGCATGCAACAGTGTTTTTGAGTTTTTTTATTGTTTTAAGTCTTGAATCCCCAACTAATTGATTTCATTATGTATGGTTGTTATGAGCATGTCTAGCCTCTATATATAGTATGTATTCTTCTCTCTCTAGTATTGTTTCATAACATGCTTTACAACTCTATGAACGTGGGCCTTGTTTTCATGAACTTAAGTGATGACTTGTATGTCTAGAGATGCATATACTTAATAGAGTAGACTTGTATGACCTAAGTGAGCTTTTGAGCCCTGTACTTCAATTCTTGAGTGTTAAAATTACTCTAATATTTTCTTGTCATATAAAGTCGTTGTGATCTCATTATTCTTTATTTTTGATTAAGTACTTGGAATATAATGGTGAATCAAAGAGCTAGAACTTCTCTCTTATTCTATACAAAGCAATTTTATAACTACATGAATCTTAGGAGATGATATTAGACCTTATTTGTTTTTAACCCATTGCCTAAGGCCTACCCTATGTTATAACCCTAGTCAAACATTTTGAGCCTAATGACCTTTTCTTTGTTTACCCCTATACCAAACCCTAAGTTTGGGGGTGTTTCACTCCTCTACCTGTTTACCTTACCTATGGATTTGCATTGAGCTAGTGAGTTGTGAGGTTGAAAAGAAATGTTTATGCATAGCTTGAAAGAGAAGGAATTGTGCTTAAGATTGTTTGTCGTTCCCCAAAAAAAAAAAAAAAAAAAATCAAAGGGATGGGACGATGTCAAAAGATTGAAGAAGAAAAGTGTTTGAATTTGAGCTATGAGTGCAAATTATGCAAGGAATACCTTTATTGTTTTCGTTGTGCAAATCTATAGTCTATAGCCCTTTGCTATCCGTTTCATTTCAATACCTTCTTCTAACCTAAGCCTTCGTTACAACCCTTATAAAAGCCCTACTTGATCTTGGGAGAATTGTAGTCATTATGTGGAGTCTAGATAGAAGAGAAGCTTTTGGTTATTGATTCTATTCCAAGTATTTTAATTCCTTCTATTGAGATCAGTGTTTTTGTTTCATTGTGCCTGTCTTTCATGACTAATATGTGAGCTTTTTGTATTTGTTTATCATATCATCTCTCACATATACTTGAGTGCACGTGTTGACCCAATCTCTGAGCGTTTTTGAGAGTATGCCGTAGTGAGAATTGGAGTTGATGCTATTTTGGATATGCTGATTTAGTCTTGTTTGTCTAAACTCTTGAGTTTGTGTCAAGGATGGTCTATATATTTCATGGAGGAGTGAGGTATGTTAATTGAAGCATTATTAAAGGTTGAAGAATAAATTCTATTTGTATCTTGCTTGACTATGCTATTTATAGCTGTACTTATGAAATCATGTGTTGGGATGTTTTGAGTCTATCTTGAGTCTTTTCTTTGTTCTTTTTGCTCGAGGACTAGCAAAATCTAAGTTTGGGGGTGTGTTGAGTGCTCATTTTACACTCCTTTATGATACTAACTCCCTAACTCAGAGTGCAAGAACTCTATATTTTGTGTGTTGTTAGTTTGTTTTTGTTCTTATAGGATAAAATGAGCAAAGAAGAGAAAAGGAGCTAAAAGAGCCATTTTTAGATGTTTCCTAGTCAAGCTAGGAAAAGTGAAGAAATCCTGGTCACACCAGGAAATGTTGAATCTCAGTCAAACTAGGATTCCTAGTCTCACAAGGAAGGATCAAGCTTGAATAAGAAGGAATCATGACGTTCTGAAGCCAGAAATGAGAAATCCTAGTTGGAGCAGGAAATTCTGTTTCAACTAGGAAACTTAATCCGAGTAAGAAATGGAGTCTTAATGAAGATAGGAGTCATGAGGGGCAAAATGGTAATTGTGAAATTCCAAGTGAGATAGAAATCCTAAGTCAATAAGGATTCTTAGGTGGACAAGGAGAAGTGGTCAAAAGTCAAAGTCAACAAGTCAAAGGTTCTAGAAGCTTCTGGAAAACATTAGGCCAAAGCACAAATGGATAAGATGAATTTCAGCCAAGGTGATGGACTTGGGCCAGGCGTGAAACCCTAAGGAGGGTGCGGCATGGGCTTAAGTGGAACCCTAGGGGCTGGCGCATGGGCTTAAGTAGAAGCCATGTAGTTGGCGCATGGGCTGAAGGCTTTGGGCTTGGTAATGGCGCATAGGGGCTGATTGCGTGTGTATTGGGCTTAAGTGAGTGTGGGCCTTGGTCCATTAGGTCAAACTTCAGAAATCCCACATTGAAGAGAAATAGAAATAGCAGCCCCACTCACCTCTATAAATATATCCTTATAATTCAGAAAGGGGGTTCTCTCATCTTTAATTTTCAGAAACCCTAGCTAGCCTCCATCTCTTCCTTGCCGCACACCCTTGCTTTCTTCTCTCTCTTTCTTTTCTTTTTCTCACGCAAACCCTAGCAGCCTCTCTATCTCTTCTTCTTCTCTTGCCGCAGCCCCCATCACCTCCTTCTCTTCTCTTTATTTTTCTGCTACAGCCACCTTCCTTTGTTTTCTTTTATTTTTGGGCTGAACTGAAGAAGGAGGACGAAGTCAAGCCGCAGCCACCACCACCTAGCCGCTCCACCTCCTTGCTGCCACCACTTTGCCGAGCACCCCAACAGCCTTGCCGTGGAGCTCAAGCCGAGCAGCAGCCCTCACGCCACCTGGCAGCCACACCTTCCAAGGGTGGAGCCGCCTCCACCTCGTCATCCGTGGCTTGATTTCTTTTCCCTTCCTTTTATTTTAATTGTTTTAATTATGCTTTGTTTATTTATGGAATTAATTATGTGTAACTGAATTTTGGGCTAGGGCTAGGATGAAGCCCTAGAGATGCTATTTACTTTCACTATGGATTATTGATATTTTAATTATTTACATGTTGACAAATCTTGGATCTTTGTTTAAATTGACTCTATTTGCTTTGCATCTTTGACTGATCACCTTAGGTTGCATGCATCTAGATTTTTGTTGTGGAACTAAACAAGCTCAAAAGGATGACAGTTTCAATAGGCAACGAGTGGGTATCCTAAGATAATATTCATGAGAAAAGGGATCATAGAGGACATAGGGTACATTAATTTGGAGCTATGCACTATGTGTTTGTCACTCTCACAAATTGTAATGACTCTTGCATGGGTAACAGCTGCCTTAGCTTAGCACTAGGGAACATGCAAGTTAACTGGCTAAGGAAAGCCCAAGAAGCTCTTAGTTATGCACAGTAAGGGGAGTAATTGCTAAAAGTAACTAGCCAAACCTTTTAGTAGACAAACTTTGTTGACATGTTTACATATTTATTGTTAATATCCATAGTAAAGTGAATGGTATGCTAGTGGTGGATTCTGACCCCTAGTGTTTCTTTATTATTGTTTTATCCGAATTCATTTAGTTTGTTATTTGAAAATTTTGTTATTTATTGTTAGTTTAATCTAGCGTTAAAAACCAATCAAAACCCCCCATTTGCGTGTGTGAGTTAGAGTTGAGTTAATTTAATTTAATTGAGTTAGTAATCATAACACTAGTACAATTCCCTGTGGGATCGACCTCGAATTTGTAAGCTTTGCTACTCCGCGATTCGTGCACTTGCAAGTTAACCTAGAGTTGTTAAAAAGGTCTAATATAATTGCTCTAGGAAAACATACAACAAGTTTTTGGCGCCGTTGCCGGGGAATGGTGTCTAATATCAATGAATTGGTTTAATTAGTCATTAGAATTAGGTTATATTAGTTATATTTTATTTTTGGTTAATTTTTAGTTTTTAATAAATGCCATGCCTTTATAAGCATTCTTTCTACTGATTGTGTGTTTTCTCTTGATTAGGTGTGTTTTATAACCCTGAACTTGTTGCAAGGTTAGAGAGGCTGAAAAACGAAGTGTTATGTACTTTTCAAGGCAGCCCTCTACCTAGTGCATCAGATTCGAGTAGTGAGGAAATTGGAAGTGTCGACATGGCTGAGACAAATGAGAATGTGCCGCAGCCCCTGAGTCATTTTTCAGCACCCTCGCTGCCCACTCAACCATCTTGCATCCGTTATGCAACAATAGCCACTGATTTCGAGATCAAGAGTGGTCAGATCCATTTGTTGCCGAGCTACCATGGGTTGAATGGAGAGGATCCGATCCATTTTCTGAAGGAATTTTCCGGGGTTTGTGAAGCCGCACAATTGAGGGGTTTGAATGCCGATCAGTACCGTTTGAGGATGTTCCCTTTTGCGCTTAAGGACAAGGCAAAGAGGTGGTTGTACTCGTTGCCTAGTGGTTCCATTTCGACTTGGGATTATCTTTCAAACAAGTTCCTGAACAAGTTTTATTCCATTTCCAAGACAAATTCAATTCGGAAGGAGATCCTTGGATTTGTGCAAAAAGCGGACGAGCCATTCCATGAGACGTGGGACAGATTCAATGAGTTCCTTACTAGCTACCCGCACCACAACTTATCTCCTTGGTATGTGATTTGCTGTTTTTATCAAGGATTATTAGAGAGGGATCAAGCCAAGGTGGATTCGGCATGTGGTGGTGCATTTATGTCAAAAATAGAAGATGAGGCTACAGACTTATTTGAGTCACTTTCTTTGAGTTCTCAACAATGGGATTCCAATCGTTCAAGAGGAGGACCAAAGAGAGGGTTATATGAGGTGACTGATGTGCCAAACACCATGGAGGGACAGATTTTGGAAATCAAGACTATGGTGCAGAAGTTGTCTTTGGCTCAAGAGAAGTTGATGGGCATGCAAGAACAAGGGGGTGACGTGGAACAAGTGAACCAGGTTGGGAGCTATCCTAGGGTGCCGTGTGACCCATATTCCAATACTTACAACCCTGGAGGGAAGAACAACCCTAATTTCAAATGGAGCAACAACAATGGACAGCAAGTTAGTGGGAGCACCAACAACCCATATGTGCACCCTAATGCCGAGAGGTCTAGCTTGGAGGACAAGATTGCTTAGATTGCTCAAAGCACCATTTCCCTTGCTCAAAGCACCAATGCCTTCATGAACCGAACCGAGTAGCAGATGCAAGCCAATTCGAAGGCTATTGCAAATTTGGAGAGTCAAGTGGGTCAGATTGCCACTACTTTGGGTCAGAGAGAGAAGGGAAAATTGCCTAGTCAGCCCGTCGTCAACCCGAAGAATGAGGAGCATGTAAATGCTATTCTGAGAACAACTCCAAGAAAAAGAGTTAGAGTGGTTAAGACTAAGGGGGTGATTGAGATCATGGATAGTGAGGAAGAGGAGGATCCAGACATGATTGAAGAAAAAATGGATACACGTGTGATTCCCCTCATTCCGGACATCGACGTCCCCAAATTTCCAGCAACCATGAGGGAATTGAAGTCTATTGAGAAAAAGGTTGAGGAGCAAGGGCATAGTCGCAACGTTCCTAGGGAAATTTGTGGTTATCTCTTTGCATCTTTTCCGAGCAAGAAGAGAGATCCCGGCTCATTGGTCATACCGTGCAGCATAGGAGAGTATGAGATTGCCAATGCCTTAATTGACAATGGCTCAACTATCAATGTCATGCCGCTGGTGGTGTTCAAGAAGCTTGGATTTGTGGAAGCTGATTTGCACCCGTTTGATTCGAACATTCGCTTCGCCAACTCTTCAGTCGAGAAAGCCCTTGGTATGCTTGTGGATGTTTTGGTTAGATGTCGTAATTTACTAATTCCCTCTGATTTCATAGTGCTAGATGTGCCGAGAGTTCTTGGTGACGTTTCTATCCTTCTTGGGAGACCATTTTTGTGCACCTCTAACATGGAGTACAAAGCAATGGAGTGTTTAATGAAGATTCGTCACAACACCAAGCAAGAGGTGTATTGTCCCACTTCCGAGCCTCCACAGAGCGAGGAGATCATTTTTTTTGGAGATGAGAAATCAGAGATGGAGAGCTTCTTCAGCCCGTTCTTAGGGAGTGCCGAGAATAGCAGTGGCAAGAAGAAGAGGAAAGGACGCAAGTAAAGGAGAGGCAATGTCAGGCTGAAGACAGAAAAACAAGCGCTGATTGGGAGACAACCCAAGTTTTTGTTTTGAAGAACCTATAAGGAGTCGTTGAAGACCAAGGAGGCCGCGCCTACCCTTGGAGTGTCCACGCTTACGTATGCAAGTAAACAGTTTCCTTATTTCGCTTCATAAGACAATTTTTTATTTTGGTGTGTTTATTTGGTTTTGGATAGTTGCAATTTCCCATTTCGCTTAATTTGATCATTCATGCATTTATTTCTTATACATTGAGGGTAATGTATCATTTAAGTGTGGGGGGAAAGGCATTTGCCATTTGTTAGTGTTTTTAGGTTAGAACAAGTGTTTTAAGTGTTTTACGTGTTTTAAGTGTTTTTAAGTGTTTTTAGAAAAGAAAAAAAATTTTTGTTTTTTTTTTTTTTTTGTGTTTTTAGGTTAGGAAAAACTTTTACTCTTGTTTTTAAACTTAGGGTGTCAAAACCCACATCAAAATGCATGTTTTCTTTAGATTTCATTCACCTTAGTGATGGATGTGACTCTTTAGAAGTGTGCGACATTGTTTTAAAAACAAAGTTTTTGAGTCTTTTTGGTTGTTTTACGTAGTTTTGAGTCCCCAACTAATTGATTTGATTGTGCATGATTGTTATGAGCATGTTTAGTATTGTTTGTATATTTGGTGTTCTTTTCATTTTAATAGTGTTCCGTAACATATCTTGCAATTCTATGTTATTTGGCCTTGTTGTAACGACCCGACCCAAATTTCACGAGAAATTTAAATTTTATTCTGATGGCCATGTAGAGGCATAGTGGGAAATGAAATTGAGAGACCTAGTATTTTTTCTTAAGGATTCATTCTAAATATTTGAGATTTTATGTTGATTATTTTGGGAATTTATTTGAGAAATAAAAAGGGTTTTGGGTTAATTTTTAATTTTCGTTTTAAATTGGGTTTGACCCCAAAGTTGACTTTTCTTGTTAGTGGACTTTTGGTTTTGACTTTGGGTCCGTTGGGAAGGTCTCGAGTCTACGAATTCGTAGACACGAAGCACGTGTAAATCGGAGTTACGGTTTGGATTTTACGGACATTTAAAGTGAGGGGCAATTTTGTAAATTTCATGAATGGGTTTTAAAACCCCAAAGGGGTCCAGAAAATTGGGAATTTTTCTCTCCCCTCTCACGACTCACTCTCTCTCTCTCCATATTTTCTCTCCCTGACACCCCCTCGGGGACTTTCTCCTTTTCTCCGGCCTCCCTCCCTCGCCGTCCAGTCAGGAGGCGGCGACGGCACTGCCTCAGCCCCCCCTTCTCTCTTTCTCTTCCCCGATCTCTGTCTCTCTCTCTCCCTCTCTCGCTCGCGACCTTCTCTATGCGCGCGGCCTCACCACTGGAGGTAGTGGCCCGGCCACTTTCCCGGCGGCGCGGGTGTAACAACCCGACCCAAATTTCTCGGAAATTTAAAATTTTTATTCTACTACTTTTTAATTTTAAGAGATTTTATAAGGAAACGAAATGTGAAAGACCTCCGAAATGTTTTTTTCAAAGATTTATTTTAAATATTTTGATAATTTACTTTAAGGATTTTGGGATTTTTTTGGAAAATAAAAAGGGTTTTGGTTTAATTTTTAATTTTTGTTTTAAACTGAGCTTGACCCGAAAGTTGACTTTGAAAATTTGTGGGTTCTCAATTTTGACTTTGGGTCTGTTGGAAAGGTCTCGAGTCCACGAGTTCGTAGACACGCGGCACGCATCAATCAGAGTTACGGTTTGAAAGATATGGGCTTTTGTAGTGAGTGGCAAACTTGTAATTTATACAAAAGTGAGTTTTTAAAACCCAAAAAGTCAGAAACCCCTCTCTCTCTCCTCATTTCTCTCTCCCTCCCGTGCATTCTCTCTCTCTCTTCCCGAATTCTCTTCTCTCTCATCCTCTCCTCTTGACCAAACTTTGACCGGCCATAACTCTCGCTCCCGACCTCCGATTCAGGCGTTCTTGGTGGCGTTGGAAAGCTATCGACGATACCTTTCTATTGGTTGTCTCGGATCAACCATCCGACCACCCACGACAGTGCAGCAAGCCAGCAAAGTTGCGGCTGCACCACCGCGATTTCACTGTTCCGGCAGAAATTGGATGGCCGGACCTACTGGGCTTTGTTCCCCTCGTCGTGGTGCCAAAATATTACCTTGCGTGAACTCTGAATAGTGTTTGATGGTACATCGTTGTTGTGGGCAGGTTGCAGTGACTCGAAAATTATTGCCCGGAAACCGATCGAGAGTCAAACTTCAATTTCAATGCAAAAACCGACCCCGTATCATTTGTTGAATGAACTCTCACAAGAGGTATAAGTTGGTTTTGTACGTTTGATTTGAGTTGAGTTGATAAGATGGGATAAATCATGGAAAGTTAGTATGAGACTTCACTTACACCACGAGGGTCGTTTGGTCGTTTTAGTTTCTCAATTGAAATTCATATATACCTAATCCTCGATCATTAAAGTGAGCGGTTACTTTTGTATTAGGTTGATGGCGCTTCATCTCTTGATTTACTGTTAGTGGCGAACAAGTGAGGGTTTGTGATTTAGAAACGTGTTCCGAAAAAGGGGTTGAGCGTAGCTCGGCAAATACTGTGAGTGGACTTTTATTTTCCGAATTGTTTGCACATCTTATAAAATAATTCTATTATGCATAATATCTTGAATTGCTTTGGGATTTGATCAATGGCGATGGTTTTCGAATTTCAAATGTGTTCATAAATAAGTTTTTTTTTAACTATATATTTACATGTTAGTTTTAATGAGTTGTTGGGCTTTGGGAAAGGAAATTTGGTTTCTTATTTTATATACAAGGTTCATTTAATAACTCGGTTTTACCGAAAAGTATTATTTTGGTTTATGTATATTGAATTTGATTTGAATTATGTACATTGGCATATGGAATTTAAGTTTCTTTTTGGGAAAGTACAATGATATTTATTTTCGGTGGAAAAAGGATATATTTGGGTTATGGAAAAAAAAATGGTTTTCAAACCACCCTTGCAGTACCCTCTAGGTTATCAGATTTAATAGGTCTTTGGGACCCATCACGGCACACATATAGGCTTTGGGCCGTGTGTCGGGATGCTTCGCCCTTTGGGGGCTGCTCTGCGTGCCCGTACGACCAGGATTGCCTGCACGTGATGGATTTTTCTCCACACGTGTGTATGGCCAGGATATTGCCTGCACGTGTTGGATTTTACTCCACGCGTGTGTATGGCCAGGATATTGCCTGCCTGTAATTCCACACGGGTGTATGGCCAGGTTATTTCAGGGTATAAGCATGGTGAGATTTTATTATTATTTACAGGAGTTATTAAATATGAGTTTGATTGAGAATTTCCTTCTGAGTTTTATCAAGATTTCTGGACAATGTTTTTATGACTTTTAATTTAAAAAGTTGTTATTGAAAAGTTATATTTTGATTTATTTAAATTTCTGGAGTTTAAATGGTTTTATGACTTTCTTAAAGATCGTAAGTTGGTTTCAAAACTGGGGGATTTCAAAGAGTGACGTGAGGTCTTAGTGGAGATTTGATTTTAAAGGAATTTGAAAGGATGAATAACTTAATGTTTTGTTTCTTTATTTTGGTCCACTCACTGAGAGTTATCTCACGTTTTCTTTATTTTGTTTATAACATTTTCCCCCCAGGTGTTATAGATCGCTGAGGTTGGGCCGTACCACGTCGAGGCAGGACTTTTAGTTCTTCGGCGTCATTTCCCTTAAGTTGGGGAGATAACTTTTATTTTGTAATGGAAGTTTAGTTTTACTCTGATTATCATATGCCTTGGCGAATAAGAACTTTTTGGTTGTGGTAGAGATGGTTGCTGATTTAGAAGTGCTTTTAACAGGTTTTGAAATTTCTGGGTTAGTCCATTTTCAGGGGAGGTTCTGCCGAATTTTTGGTAGGATTTTCCTTGATTTTGGATTCCCGCAGGACCTCTCTGGGTTTCAGGGTGGAATTCGGGGGCGGTCCTGTCAGCGGGGCCACAGGCGTTATCCCTTGGAGCCGGCCGTCCATCCCCGAAGCCTCCCCAAGCCGGCCAACTGTTCCCACATGCAGAAACCGCCGGAGAAGCCAGCAAGCACCGTCGGTCATTTCGTCGAATTTTGGCAGTTTCCGGCCACCATTAGCTGTGATTCTTGAGGGGTTGTACTCCTCTAGGCAATATCAACGAGGCTCAAAACAATCCGACGGAGGATCGACATTGATTTCGCACTGTGAGTGGACCCTTTTTTTTTAATAAACGATTTATGAATTTCATGATTTTCGTTCTAATTGTTATCTTGAGTTATTTAGATTGTTGCATTGTGGGTTGAACTTGGTGTTCGAAAGAAAATTTAATAAATTCTATAATTTAAATCCATATTCGTATCTTTAGACTTATCTGAGCTTCGATGTATTTATTTAGTTGAGGAAATTCTCTTTGGTGGAGGGTGGTTGTTTAAATTGGATGTTTATTTATATATGCGCTTTGGAAACTTTGATTTGGGTTTTGGGGTGACGAATTAATTATAAATTTCTCACAAACATGTTCTAATGATTTTTGCTTAAGGGAGATGAAATTTGAAATTTAAGAGGCATGTATACAGATAAATTAGTTTGGATAATGTTGTGATTTGAGATTATGCGAGGATACCTGCCTGCCCGTACATCAATTCGCTCTGTACGGGAAGTGGCGAGCCTAGTTACCTGCCTGCTCGTGCATCGATTCGCTCTGCACGAGAAGTGGCGAGCATCCTGCCTGCTCGTGCATTGATTCGCTCTGCACGAGAAATGGCGAGCATTCCTGCCTGCTCGTGCATCGATCCGCTCTGCACGAGAAGTGGCGAGCTTACCTGCCTGCCCATGTATCGATTCGCTCTGCACGGGATGTGGCGAGCTTAATTACCCAAGAATATGACTAGAAGCTTTCCCGGATACTTATAATGTGATGTTTCATTTCGTAGCCTAGAGATGGATAGTTTACATGAATGACAAATGGAGGATTTGAGATAATTAAATTATTGTCTATTGTGGCGTGATTTCATGTTTATTTATTTACCTTGCATATTTTATGGAAGTTCTTATCGGACTAATTGTGTTTACTTAAATGAAAAAATATTTATGTGGAATAATCGTTGTTTTTGTTTGGAAAGGAGTTTCAACAGAGTCTTAAAACTGGGGGATTTCAAAGAGTGACGTGAGGTCTTAAAGCTAACGCGATTTTAAAGGGATTTTTTTTTTGAAAATATTTAAACTTTATTTCATTTCAAATTAATTGTCCACTCACTGAGTTGACCTCACCGTTTTCTTGTTTTGTCTTAAACAGTCCCCCCAGGTAGTAGCTTTGGTGGAGGTCGAGCCAAACACGTCGAGGCATAGCATCCATTTTCCGTTCCCGGATCTTGTAGGCATCGCTTCCATTTTGTGGAAGTTCCTTTTCTTTAATTGTAAAAAATTTCTGTAATAGGAGTAGTGGCTCTGATTACCATACTTAAATTATAAGGTTATTTTATATTGTTGGGTCTGAGACCCCTTTTTGGTTGTGGTAGAGGTGTTGATATCTTAGAAGTGTTTTTAACAGGTTTTGAAATTTCTGGGTTAGTCCATTTTCAGGGGAGGTTTTGCCGAATTTTAGGTAGGATTTTCCTTGATTTTGGATTCCCGCAGGATCTCCCCGGGTTTCAGGGTGGAGTCCGGGGGCGGTCCTGTCATTGTTGATATGAATTCAGGTTGTGATTAGCATTACTAATGATTATATTCATAATAGAGTAAACTTCCATGACCTAAGTGAGCTTTTGAGCCCTGTTCTTAAATTCTTGAGTGTTGCGCGCCACTCTGATTCTATCATTGTCATATAAGTCATTGTTTTAATCTCATTATCTTTCATTTAGTCATTTGCTTGGAATATGCATAATCTTGAATCAATGAGCTAGAACTCTTTTCTTGGGTACACAAAGCTTGTGGTATATGCATAACTCTTGAGAAATGAATTTAGGCCCTGTTTGTGTACCCCATAGCCTGAAAGCCTACCCATTACATGTTTTATCCTTAGTTACCCATTTTGAGCCTTGTAAGCCGTTTTCTTTGTTACCCTATACCAAACCCTAAGTTTGGGGGTGTTACACCCCTTTTACCTGTTTTACCCTGTCTATGGTGTTGCAATGTGTTTACATATTTGATTGAGGTGGAAAAGAAGTGAAAATGCATAGCTTATACAAAAATGTGTCAAAAAAGCATGTATGCCGTGCCCAAAGAAAGAAAAAGAAAATAAAGCAAAGAAAAGAGATGGGGCGGTTTCAAAAGAAAAAGTGAGCAAAAAGAGTTCAAATTGAGCTATGAAGTGCAAAGGAGCAAGGTATACCTCAGAATGTCCTATTAATGCTTGCAATTCCATGGATTTAGCCCTTTGTGTTTCCCTTTCATTTCAATACCCTATCCTAGCCTAAGCCTTCATTATAACCCTATTTAAGCCCTAGCTGATCTGAAGAGGTGTGTATTATACTTATGTGGAGTCTATTTGAGAAGAGAGCCTATGGTCATTGATTCTGTTTCAAGCATTTGGATTCCTTTCATGAGATCAGTAGTTCTTTCTAAATGTGCCATTATTTCATATACATATGTGAGCTAATTGTTTTTGTTACATATTTCCTCTCACATATACTTTTGAGTGCACTTATCAACCCAATTCTTGAGTGTTTATCATTGAGAGTATGCCATAGTGAGGATTGAAGTTGAATCTATTGTGTGTGTATTGATTTAGTTTTGCTTGTCTAACACTTGGATGTGTCAAGGATGGCCTATATGACAATAGAGGAGCGAGGTATGTTATTTGAAATGTTATTAGAATTTGGAGAATGCAATTTATATGCTGTGCTTTTCTATGTGATTAATGGTTGTGTACATAAATTCAGTTGTTGGGATGTTAGAGTCAGTCTTGAGTCTTTTCTTTATTTTATTTGCTCGAGGACTAGCAAAATCTAAGTTTGGGGGTGTGATGAGTGTGCAATTTGCATCACTTTATGATACTAATTCCTTAACCTAGAGTGTTAGAACTCGATATTTTGTGTTTCTTGTCTTGTTTTTGTATTTTCAGGTCAAATGAAGCAGAATTAGGAAAAGGAAGCAAATGGAGCAATTTTGGGACATTTCCTGATCAAACTAGGAAATCGAGTGAAATCCTGGTCAAACCAGGAAAAGTGCAGGAATCCTAGTCAAATGAGGATTCCTAGTCACACTAGGAAACGTCAAGTCCAGAACCATTATTGCGGAGCCAGAAATGAGAAATCCTGATTGAAACAGGAAATCCTGGTTGAACTAGGAAACGTAACCCTACTAGGGAAAAGAGTCCTAATGACACTAGGAGACCCCAGGGGCAATATGGTCATTACGAGAAGTCGAAATGGATAAAGAATCCCTCATTTACAAGAAATCCTAGTTGCACTAGGAAATGTTGGTCAAGGTCAACTCTACAAAGTCAAGGTTCCAGAAGCTTCTAGAAGGTGGTGGACATCCATGGAAATGAATAGAGGGAAGAAATGAATTCAAATTCAAATGGAAATGAGGGGCAAAATGGAAAGTCAAAGTCAATGGTCAAAGGTCAACTAGGGCAAGACAACAAGTCAAATGGGCCTTAGGCCTAGGTCATGCCGAAGTCAAGAGGGATGCGCCTAACCTTAGCAGCCCAAGCCCAATGCGCATGGTCCAAGGTGGCAGCCATGCATGCACATGCATGCCATGTAAGCCATGTAAGCCACTTCAGCCCAAGACGCAAGCCCAATGTGCAAGCTTCAAGGTGGCAGCCATGAAGTGAAACCCTAGCCCACATTGTGCAAGCCCAATGCGCCAAGACCAGCAGCCCAAGCTAGCAGCCCATGCGGAAGGAAGAGGAACCCTAGTTGGCCCTTGCGTGAGTCACTTAAGCCCAAAAGGCCAAGCCTTGCCGCAAGCCCATGTGCTTCCTAACCCTAGCTGCTGCCGCAAGTAACCTTAGCCTTGCCTCACAAGGATTTCTCCTCTATAAATATATCTTATACCTTCAGAACTGAAGACCCTTCTCCTAGTGTATTTTTCAGTTTTCATTGGTTTTAATTTTCAAAAAGTTAGAGAGAGAGAGCCGAAATTCAGAGAGAGAAAGAGAGAGAGTGGTGTGACAAGCAAGAGAGAGAAGGAACCAGCCCTTGCCGCAAGCACTAGCTCACCTTGCCGTGGGTTCCTCCAGCTTGCTAGGTGCTTGCTTCTTCTTCTCTTCTTGCCGCAGCCACCATTGTGATGTATCTCTGATTTTTGTTTTTCTTTTCATCTAGAATTCTGATTTTATGTTTAGTTTATGCTTCTGATTTTATATTTGTTTGTGTTTCAGAATTTTGCATCAATATGAATTGGGATTTTGTAATTAGTTGCTGTTTTCTTTTGTTTAATTTAATTATGTAGGTTTATTTATTCTATCTTGCATGTTAGTTGTAGGCAAGGAATAAAATTTCGGGTTTCGAGGAAATTTCGATGGAAATTTCGACGGAAATTTCGAAGATTTTTAAATTTCGACAAAAATTCGACGGAAACGACGGAAATTATTATCAAAATATGAAAATTTTGAATGAAACTTCACCATATGTTTATTTAACATATTATCTACTACATTGATAAAAAACATTGAAAAAAAACAAATTATATGGTAGGTTTCATGTGATATGTGATGAATGTAATGCGCGCTGGAGGCAAATACTGTTAAAAAAATGCTTCACTAATTAATAATTACTTCAATAACATCTCAATTTTATTTTTACTATAATATTGCCACATGAATTACAAAAGTAATCAATACCACATAGAGTTTCTAGGAGGTTCAAAATTTCCGCTGTCTTCAGTATCATCATGTCCAGAGTAGGTGTAATGTGAAGAATAATCATCCCAAGATACTTCTCCAGTATAATTTTGCATGTAATTGACAACATGCCAACCATATGGATCAGGAACCTGTTGTGGTTGAATTTGCCCATAAGCATACTCATTTGAAGAGTTTGTCTCTTGTTGTGCCAATGAGTTACTATCAGACTCAACCAAGTAAGGCAGATGTGGTGGGTAGAATATTGGAGGGTTTTTCCCATAATTGTAATTGTCACTTCCTACCCCCATAGAGCTAAAAGTGGTGGATAATGAATCCTCTTCTTCTTGTGCCAAACTCTCATGACCTCTTTGTCTACGACTATAGTCTTTTCCTATGGCACCAATTCCTGGTCCGGCACACCTACTCCCATGATCCTCATCTTGTGTTGCATGTGTGTAGTGTGCTTCGACAGAAAATGGGCTCATATACTCTTGAGAATGTCCAGTGACATCTTCATTTCCACCACCACCACCACCACTACCTCTACCTCCACTGTTGGTAGGAGTGCCCGATCTTGTGCTAGAGTTGCCTGATCGAGAAGGATTAGTGGGAACTGGCTCAGTACGATGTGTCGACCTTGGTTGCATAAGTTCATTCAAACTTGTAGTAGGGCTCACCTCCTCATTTAGAACTCTGTCCACATTGATACCTTCCTGACGTGCTTGAGTTGCAATATCAGGGTCTGGATTGCTTGCATCATCATCTAAATGGAGGGGCCTAATCCACTGATAAAGCTGGTTTTCCTCCACATCATCATCCCCTATTGCAGCATCATATATATCCAGCGGATCATATTCATCAACGCGATCCTCCTCCGCTTTCTTGTCTCGAAGTGCAAGCCTCATATTATAGTAGCAATATACCATTTTTTCTAACCTACTATATGAGAGCCTGTTTCGTTGTTTGGTGTGTATGAGTGCGAAAGTGCTCCAGTTTCTTTCACAAGCTGATGATGACGCCGTTTGTGATAAAACTTTGATGGCTAACTTCCTCACAGTAGGCGCATCACTCCCATACATGATCCACCATTCACCTGAAATGAAAAATTTGTTTGTGTAAGTGTAACTATAAAAATAAATAATTAAGTTAATCTAACTAATACAAGTAAGATGTATACTCACTAGGAGACATTCGTGATCTAGCGGCCTTTGCAGCTCGCTCTCTGAACATTTTCCGGGTATCTTTAAAATATGTTAACTAGATACAAATACAATACAAATTATACAATATCAATCAAATAAATAATTTAAGACAATCAAATTCTATAAAGTATTAATATTTTTCATAAGGATTCTTATGGGCCTTATGGCAAATTATTTTTACCTCATTTCTAAATTGGTCAACTTTTGGTGAATAGGGATCCAATTTGGAGAATACGTTGTGCACAACCCGAATAAGTTCACCATCATCTCCAACGCCAGGTCTATATTGATAGCGAGGATTCAAATAATAGGTTGCAATCATGCATCAAGTAAATATAGAAATATATAATTAGTAATTTAGTTCATTAATTGAAAGCTAAATCAATTAAAAAAATGCGGAACCAAAATAACAAATAAATTATTGGGTTACCTGCTGCGTGCAAATCGTGTTGTAACGTTTTAAACCATCGATCGTTGATGATTTTTATTACCCACCGTGCACCCTGTTTTTTTTCTAGCTCTTCCTTCACGACACGCATCAACTCATAAATTGATCCCATTGTAGGATACACTTCTGTGTCGACAATACATAAAACTACGTAGAGAGGTTCAAACAGACCGCACACCTTATGCACTTGTTGCCAAAAAGAGTGATCAAGAACTATATTTTCAACCGTGATGCTNTGAAGTTTATGATAGACAGTTTGGTTGGACCTGTCCAACCATCGCACATGATTGTGCAACCATAAGTTGCCCAATCAACCTTCAATTTGTTTACATGCTCTTGCATTTCTTGAAACTCCTGGTCCAAAAATCCGGTGCGTATCTGATAGGGTGTTGAAGGTTCCACTCCTACTCCTGCCTGTTGACATCTTATCACCAAATTTTTGAAATGATGAGATGCTGCTTTTGAAGGAGGAACATTTTCATATATGAAGAACTTGCTGATCAAGCTTTGCATCCCATCTTTGATTGACCCTCCGGAAAGAGATTTTTAACACTCTTTTGGCGTGCTTGAGCTGCCTTGTACAAGCTTGGTGCTACTGGAGGTGTTGGTCATGATTCCCTCATGCTTGATCCTCTTCGCATCTGTGCACCACTACTAGACCCAGAACCTTGTCCCCTGTTTGGGAATTTTATGTAAGTGTTCCCTCTCCCATTCTGCTGCTCTAGAGGCTCGAAGTGCAGCCCGAAATTCTCTTCGCTCTTGAGGCCCCATATCATCATTATGATCCTCATCATCATCACTCAGCTCAATCTGACCTTGTCCTCGAAGCTCTTCTCTGAGCTCTTCCATCCTTTGTATTTTTTTGTTTTTTTGGTGTTGTTTGTGTTGCATCCCTGCAATGATGAATTGTTTCACTTCTGGTGGGACACTATTGCATTGCTGCACATTGTGTCCAGGATCCATACCACTAAGGTGGTATTTCAAGCGTGTCACTCCAGCATCCTTCATTACAAGGCCACAATATTTGCATATTGAACCTTGTCTGCCACCCGGTAGTGGATCGGCATCATCCCAAGCTGGATCACATGATCTCCCTCCACTGGTCATTGAATTCTAAATTCCTAATAACAAAAAAACATACACAGTAACACAAGAATAATAACAATTAACAAGAGAGTTAAATTCTATATTAATATCATATCAGTATATCACCAAGAAATTAATATCATATTAGTTATTAACTTATTACTAATTAGTAATTTCATATCATATTGATATTACTAATTGGCAATTCCATATTACTAATTTATAATTTCATATCATATCACCAATTTCATTTTCATATTACTAATTTCATATTAATTATTAATTTATTACCAACTCCATATTAATTTCATATTCTAAATTACCAATTCGGCAATTTCATACATGATACATATTAGATTCATACTATTAACAAATCATACAAATTCCATATTAATTATTAACAAATCATACCAATTCCAATTCCATATCATATCACCACTTTCAACTTCCATATCAATATTTATATATCATACAAATCAAAATCAACCTAAAATTATACAATCAATTCCAAAATTATACGATTAAAGATTCAAAATTAACCCAAAATCATACAAATTATACAAAACAAAATCAACCCAAAATCATACAATTAATTCTGATCCTTAAATATTAATAGGTAATGATAAATTGATAATATAAAATATTAATATATGATAAATTGATAATATAAGATAAATTGATAATATTAATAGGTAATCAATTAATCATACAAAATCATACAAACTTACAATTACAAATCAACCCAAAGTCCAAAACTCCAAACTGATTTCGGGGTAACTGGTTAAGACTTAAGAGAGAGACTCGGAGTGGCTTCGACTTCGAGGTGGCCAGGCCGGATGCTTCGAGGTGGTGGCCGGAGACAGAGCAGTCCGAGAACACAAACAGAGAAGATAGAGAGAGCAGAGAGAGCTGGATGACTTCGTTCAGCCTTCAGTCCAGTCCGAGAAGACGGAGGAGAGAGGCGAGCGACGGCGCTGCAGATCGAGAAGGGTGTGCGACTGGCCGACTGTGCAAGTGCGAATATGAGGGTTAGGGGTTACGGGTTAGCTGGGGCTTGGGAAATTTCGCTAAATTTCCACGAAATTTCTCTTAAATTTTGAAAAATTTGCTCTTAAGGGTATTTGAAATTTTGCCGGAAATTTCGAATATTTCGCCGAAATATTCCGAAATTTTGTTGAATACGTGTTAAAATTTCGGAACCCCTTAAAATCGAAATTTTCGGCGAAATTTCGCCGAAAGTTTTGAAATTTAAACCCTTGGTTGTAGGTTGATTAATGGATTTGCATGCTTTAACAAATCGTTTATCCGTCTCTTGATCGATTAGTTTGATGTTTGCATGTATTAAATTTTTATTATCTATTTGAATCCGTCACTAGTTGTTTGCATCCTTTGACTGGCCACCTTAGGGTAATTGCATCTAGTTTATTTGTTAGGTTTAGCTGTGAAATAGTCAAAGACACTAAACCACAAGTAACAAGGGAATAAGGGATTACTCTTGATAATGGGGTTGGACGACCTCTATAAAGAAATAGTCAAAGCTTATATGTTGTGCATGTTTGACGTTCTCACGGATCTTAATGACTCTTACATGGGTAACAGCTGCCTTAGTTTAGAACTAAGGAACATGTAAGTTAACTGATTAAGGAAGGCCCAAGAAGCTCTTAGTTTATGCCTTAGGAGAACAATTGCGAGAAAGTAACTAGCCAAACCTTTTTCGCAGTCAAACTTTAATACATTGTGTTTGAATTAATTGTCATTAGCCTTGAATGGTTATTGCATGCTTATCTGATTTGAAACTGAAAACTTAACATTGCAAGATAGAATAAAGAGTGTGTGCGTGTGTTGTGGTGTGTGTGTGTTTCCATCTTTCCAAAAACCCCCATTTAGTTATTCTATTGATTAATTGAATTGATTTGTTGTTTATTAACCATTCCCTGTGGGATCGACCTCGTGCTTGTACGCTTTGCTACTGATGCGATTCGTGCACTTGCGAGTATACTTGGAATGAAATAGATGTTTATTTTGTTCTAAGAAAACATTCAACAAGTTTTTGGCGTCGTTGCCGGGGAATTGTTATTTGTGTTGATTGCTAGTTTAATTATCTTTAGTTAAGTCATTTTAGTTAGGTTTTATTTTCTGTTTTTATTTTTGGTTCTTGTTAATTTCTCTTGTTTTTAAGGTACATTGGAAGAATCAAATTCGAAGATCACTCCTCTGTCACGTGCAGAAGGCCAAAAGGTGTTGAGTGCGTACAAGGGCAGGCCGGCCGAGACTCAATTGGACACTATTAAGGATGAGGTCAACTCTTGTGTCGCCAAGATGGAGTGAATCTAAAGAAGTGTACGAAGAAGAGAAATCAGAGGAGGAAGTCGAGGAGACCTTGTAGCCGAATGCCTCTCAAATGAGAATACCTTTGAGTGATTATTCGTCTCCAACGCTTGTAGCTTAACCAACGTGCATTGTTTACTCTCAAGTGGAAGCTGATTTTGAACTTTCAAGTGGGACAATCAAACTTCTTCCAACATTTGATGTTTTAGAAGGAGAAGATCCCTACGTGCATATTAAAGAATTTCATGCAATATGCGAGATTGGCAAGCTGAGGGGGTTGAGCGACGATCAAAGGAAGTTAAGGTTATTTCCATTCTATGCATTGGTTGTTTTCTTTGCAGGTTGCTTCTATTAAAACATGGGAAGAATTGACATCTAAGTTTCTGTTGAGATTCTATCCAGTTAGCAGGACACCATTGTGAGGAAGCAGATCTTAGGGTTTACACAATCAGAGGACGAAGTGTTTCATGAGAGTTGGGAAAGGTACCAACAGCTTCTAACTTCGTGTCCACATCATAAGTTTGCCCCATGGATGCAAATTGAGTACTTTTATGAGGGTTTGTTGGATCAAGATCGTAATATGGTGGACATGACATGTGGAGGAGCACTAAAAAAGAAGACTTTTGAAGAAACATGGATACTCTTTGACACATTGGCGTTGAATTCGCAACATTGGAATAGACAGACAAGAGTGAAAAAGAAATTAGCTATGGAAGCTTAGATGTCCGAGCTTAAGCAGATGATGCAGGTTTTGATGGCAAATCAAGGAGCTAGGCCATCACAGGGAGAGCCATGTTTTGAGGTTGAAAAAGCTCAAGTTAGACAGAGTGTACAGTCCCCTGTTGAGCAACGAAGTACTTATTTGGAGGATATGGTTGCCGCACTAGCTCAGAGTACAACTTCGATGTCTAATGATACCAAGTCGTTTATTAATAAGACTGAGGAGCAGTTGAATGTTACAGCTAAGGCTATTTCGAATTTGGAAGCCCAATTGGAACAAGTGACTTTAACCTTGGACAAAGTGGTAAATGGTGCACCAATTCAGGATAAGGCCAAAGCAATCACTACTTTGAGAAGTGGGAATGTGATTGACAACAAAGTGGGCACTAGTCAAGATGATAATTCAGGCAATGAGGATGAAATTGAGATGTTAGAGCCTGAACAAGTGGAAAAGTACAAGAGGGATAAAGTTAAGGTTAAGGGTGAGGAAGGGGAGGAAAGAAAGAAACAAGAAAGGCTCAATGCTACGCAAGCTAGCAAGAAGGCCGTGACTACTTCCTTTATCCCAAGAGCTCCATTGCCTTTCCCTCAACGTCAAAGGAAGCAGAATAAGGATGGGCAAGCCAAGGAAATTTTGGAGATGTTTAAGAAAGTGGAAATCAACATTCCTTTGCTTGATGCTATTCAGCAAATTCCTAAGTATGCCAAGTTCTTGAAGGAATTGTGCACACTTAAGAGGAAATTCAAAGAACATGAGCAGGTGTGTCTAAGTGAAGAAGTAAGTGCTGTTTCGCAAAGGAAGTTGCCACCTAAGTTGAAAGACCCTGGCAGTTTTACGATTCCATGTTTGGTTGGGAATCATAAGTTTGAGAAGACATTTCTGGATTTGGGAGCAAGTATCAATTTGATGCCGTATTCAGTTTTTGCACAGTTGGGAATAGGAGAGCTTAAGCCTACTAGTGTTACTCTTCAATTGGCAGATCGTTCAGTAAAGGTTCCGAAAGGTGTGGTTGAAGATGTGCTGGTTCGGGTTGCAGATTTGATCATACCCGCAGATTTTATCATTCTTGAAATGGAGGATACCCCAATTAGAGGAAATGAGCTACCAATCATATTGGGAAGACCTTTCATGGCCACAGCGAACACCAAGATTGATGTGAGTAATGGGAAGTTGACAATGTATGTTCTTGGTGAAACAGTTGAGTTTGATGTTTTTGGTGCAATGAAGTATCCAAAGAAGGAGGATGATTGTTTGGATCCATTAGTAGAGGAAGTGTGCAAAACTAGCCTTGCAGAGGAAACATTGGAGGTTGCTTTGGGAACACCAGAGTCCAGTGAATTAGATGAAAACGTGGAAACAACTCCTACACGTTTGGAAGGCACCCGACCTCTCAAAAATAAGTGGTTCAACCAGTTTGAAATGTTAGTATCCACTAATCATAAGACGCTTCCTTCTATTGAGCAAGCACCTAAGTTGGAGCTGAAATCGTTACCTGAGTACTTGAAATATGCATTTTTGGGAGAAAATGAGATCTTGCCTGTGATTATTGCAGCTAATTTGAGTGCAAGCGAGGAAGAAAGACTCTTGAGAATTCTGGAAGAGAATCGGTTAGCATTGGGATGGACCATAGCTAATATCAAGGGGATCTCACCCACAGTGTGTATGCACAGAATTTTACTTGAGGAGGAATCTAAGCCTACTCGTGATGCCCAAAGAAGACTGAATCCAACTCCGAAGGAAGTTGTGCGTAATGAGGTAATCAAATTGTTGGATGTTGGTATTATTTATCCTATTAGTGATTCGAAGTGGGTTAGTCCTATTCAAGTGGTGCCAAAGAAAGGTTGTGAAAATGTGTTAGCAGACCATTTGAGCAGACTTGTAAATGAGGAACAATCTGAAGAGGACACACTAACGTTATGAGAGTCATTCCCGGACAAGCAGCTTTTTGCCATCTTAACTACTCCATGGTATGCTGTCATAGCGAATTATTTAGCAAGTGGAGTGTTGCCCAATGATCTGACACACTACCAAAGGAAGAAGTTTTTGGATGATGTCAAATCATATGTGTGGGACGATCCTTATTTGTTCAAATATGGATCAGATCAGTTGATAAGACAATGTGTACCGGAAATGGAGCAGAGGAATGTCTTTGAGATGTGCTATTCTAAAGAGTGTGGAGGCCATGGAGGAGGAACTAAGACTGCTTATAAGATTCTTCAAGCAGGTTTCTTTTGGCCCACTATTTTTCATGACTGTCATCAGTTTTACCTCACATGCGATAGATGCCAGAAGATGAGAAATATTTCTTCTCGTGATCAGATGCCGCTGAACTTCATGTTGGAAGTTGAGATCTTTGATGTTTGGGGTATAGATTTCATGGGACCATTTCCATCTTCTTTTGGATACGAGTACGTTCTGGTAGGAGTTGATTATGTGTCTAAGTGGGTGCAAACTGTCGCTGGTAAGACTAATGATGCTCGAGTGGTCTTGAATTTCCTTAAGACCAATATCTTTGCACGATTTGGTACCCCGAGGGCAATCATTAGTGATGGGGGATTGCATTTTTGCAATAAGCTGTTTGAGGCCGTGATGAAGAAATATGGAATAAGGCATAAAGTGGCTACTCCCTACCATCCTCAGACGAGTGGGCAAGTAGAAATTTCGAATCGTGAGATTAAGTTCATTTTGGAAAGAACTGTGCTTGCCAATAGGAAGGCTTGGTCTACCAAGCTTAATGATGCATGCGCCTAACCCTAGCAGCCCATGAAGCCCATGAAGCCCAATGCGCAAGACCCAAGGTGGCAGCCCATGCACTGAAACCCTAGCCCACCTTGTGCAAGCCACTTCAGCCCAAGATGCAAGCCCAATGCGCTAAGACCAGCAGCCCAAGCTCATGCATTGAAACCCTAGAAACCTTAAGTGAGTCACTTAGGCCCAAAAGCTCAAAGCCCATGCCGCAAGCCCTGATTCTCTTAACCCTAGCTGCTGCCGCACCTTGCCTTTTCCTTGCCTCCCAAGGATTTCTCCCTTACACCTCTATAAATATATTATGTTCCTTCAGAACTTGAGACCCCCTCCTCCTAGGTATTTTTAGTTTTCATAATTTTGTATTTTCAGAAAGATAGAGAGAGAGAGCTGAAATTCAGAGAGAGAAAGAGAGAGAGAAGGAAGCCAGCCTTGCCGCAAGCCCTAGCTCACCTTGCCGTGGGTTCCTCCAGCTTGCTAGGTGCCTCCTTCTTCTCCTCTTCTTGCCGCAGCCATCATAGTGATGCATCTCTTGGTTTTTTATTTTCTTTTTGTCTAGAATCCTGATTTTATTATTAGTTTGTGTTTCTGATTTTATTATTAATATGGATTGGGATTTTGTTTATTTATTTCAGTTTTCTTTTATTAATTTAATTATGTAGCTTTATTTATTCTATCTTGCATGTTAGTTGTAGGTTGATTATTGGATTTGTCATGCTTTAACAAATCGTTTATCCGTCTCTTGATCGATTAATTTGATGTTTGCGTGTATTAAATTTCCATTATCTATTTAAATCTGTCACTACTTATTTGCGTCCTTTGACTGGCCACCTTAGGATAATTGCATCTAGTTTATTTGTTAGGTTTAGCTGTGAAATAATCAAAGACACTAAATCACAAGTAATAAGGGAATAGGGGATTATTCTTGGTAATGGGGTTGGGCGACCTCTATAAGGAAATAATCAAAGCTTGTATGTTGTGTATGTTTGACGTTCTCAAAGATCTTAATGACTCTTACATGGATAACAGTTGCCCTAGGGTAGGCCTAACAAAGCTCTTAGGGAACATGTAAGTTAACTGATTAAGGAAGGCCCAAGAAGCTCTTAGTATATGCATTAGGAGAACAATTGCGAGAAAGTAACTAATCAAACCTTTTTAGCAATCAAACTTTAATACATTGTGTTTGAATTAATTGTCATTAGCCTTGGATGGTTATAGCATGCTTATCTGATTTGAAACTGAAAACTTAACATTGCAAGATAGAATAAAGGGTGTGTGTGTGTGGTGATGTGTGCGTGCGTTTCCATCTTTCTAAAACCCCCATTTAGTTATTTTATTGATTAATTGAATTGATTTGTTGTTTATTAATCATTCCCTGTGGGATCGACCTCGTGCTTGTACGCTTTGCTACTGATGCGATTCGTGCACTTGCGAGTATACTTAGGATGATATGCATGTTTATTTTGTTCTAAGAAAACAATCAACATTGTACCAAGTATGCAACGAAATGTTGTTATCTTGCATTCTTAACACCAAATGTGGTTCAATAGATCTAGAATGTTATTTCTAACATGAGAATATGCTTCCCCATGTCTTTGTTGCCAACTAGTAATGTTTTAGAACAATTTGAAGGAAATTGGAACAAGTATGCACTTAAAAGACGTTTTCCTGTATTCTTAACACCAACTGTGGTTCAATAGGTCTAGAACACTATTCCTAACATTAGAATGTGGTTCCCCAAGTCTTTGTTGCCAACCGGTAACATTTTACAGCCATTTGGATGAAATTGGAACTTGTATGCACCGAAATGAAGTTTTCGTGCGTTCTTAACACCAAATGTGGTTCAATAGGACTAGAACGTTAATCCTAACATGAGAAAGTCATTCCCCATGTCTTTCTTGCCAACCGGTAACATTTTGGAGTAATTTGGTTGAAATTGGACCAAGTATGCACCAAAATGACGTTTTCGTGCGTTCTTAACACCAAATATGGTTCAATAGGTTTAGAACGCTAATCATAACATGAGAAAGTGCTTCCTCATGTTCTTCTTGCCAACCGGACACGTTTTGGTGCAATTTGGACGAAATTAGACCAAGTATGCACCAAAATATTGTTTTGTTGCGTTCTTAACACCAAATGTGATTTAATAGGTCTAGAACCTTATCACTCTAGAGCTAGAGAGAGAGAGAGAGAGAGAGAGAGAGAGAGTGATTGACGTGATAAGCTAGAGAGAGAAGGTGAGACCCTTGTGCCGCAAGCCCAACCTCACCTTGCGTGGGTTCCTTCTGCTTGCTAGGTGTCTCCTTCGTCCCCTCTTCTTGCCGCAGCCCCCTAGTGATGTTTCCTTTGGTTTTCAATTGTCTTTTCTTCTAGAATTCTTATTTTCTTCTAGTTTTGTGTTTCTGATTTGATTTTAATTTTGGATTGAGAATTTATTTATGTATTTCAGATTTTATTTTCTATTTTAATTATGTAGTTTGTTATTCTATCTTGCATGTTAGTTGTAGGCTGATTATTGAATATGTCATGCTTTAACAAATCGTTTATCCGTCTGTTGATAAATTAATTTGATGTTTGCATGTATCAAATTCTCATTATCTATTTGAATCCGTTCACTATTTGTTTTCGTCCTTTGACTGGCCACCTTAGGATAATTGCATCTAGTTTATTTGTTAGGTTTAGCTGTGGACTAATCAAAGACACTAAATCACAAGTAACAGGGGAATAATAGATTATTCATGATAATGGTTTTGTAGGACCTCTACAAGGAAATAATCAAAACTTGAATATTGTGCATGTTTAACGTTCTCATATATCCTAATGACTCTTACATGGATAATAGTTGCCTTAAGTCCGCTTAGGGAACATGTAAGTTAACTGATTAGGGGAGGCCTAAAAAGCTCTTAATTTATGCCTTAGGAGAACAATTCCGAAAAAGTTACTAATCAAACATTTTTAGCAGTCAAACTTTGATATATTGTGTTTGAATTGATTTGTCATTAGCCTTGGATGGTTAGAATATGCATATTTGATTTGATGGCTGAAAGCTTAACATTGCAAGATAGGATAATGAGTGTGTGCGTGTGGTGATGTGTGCGTGTGTCTCAATCTTTCCTAAACCCCCTTGTTTAGTTATTCTATTGATTAATTGAATTGATTTGTTGTGTATTAACCATTCCCTGTGGGATCGACCTCGTGCTTGTATGCTTTGCTACTAATGTGATTCGTGCACTTGCGAGTAAACTTAGAATAGAATATGCTTTTATTTTGTTCTAAGCAGACAATCAACACTTAACACCAAATGTGGTTCAATTGTTTTAGTACGCTAATCCTAACATGAGAAAGTGTTTTCCCATGTCTTTCTTACCAACCGGGAACATTTTGCTACAATTTGGACAAACTTAGACCAAGTAGGCATCGAAATGACGTTTTCGTGTGTTATGAACATCAAATGTGATTCAATAGATCTAAAACGCTAGTCCTAGCATGAGAAAGTGCTTCTCCATGTCTTTCTAGCCAAACAGGCACGTTTTTGCTACAATTTGGACGAATTAGACCAAGTACGCACCGAAATGACATTTTCGCATGTTCTTAACCCCAAATGTGATTCAATAGGTCTAGAACGCTAGTCCTAATATGCGAAAGTGTTTTTCCATGTCTTTCTTGCCAACAGGGAACGTTTTGGTGCAATTTAGATGAAATTAGACTAAATAGGCACCGAAATGACGTTTTCGTGTGTTCTTAACACCAAATGTAGTTCAATCGGTCAAGAACGCTAATCCTAACATGAGAAAGTGCATCCCCGTGTCTTTCTGCCAACCGGGCACTTTTTGGTGCAATTTGGACCAAATTGGAACAAGTATGGTGCACCGAAATGACGTTTTCGTGCGTTCTTAACACCAAATGTGGTTAAATAGGTCTAGAACGCTAATCCTAACATGAGAAAGTGCTTACACGTGTCTTTCTTGCCAACCGGAAACATTTTGGTGCAATTTGGAGTTGAATGTTTTCTTAGAACAAAATAAACATATATCTCATTCCAAGTATACTCGCAAGTGCACGAATCACATTAGTAGCAAAGCATACAAGCACGAGGTCGATCCCACAGGGAATGGTTAATAAACAACAAATCAGTTCAAATAATCACAATAATAACTAAAAGGGGGGTTTAAAGAGATGAACACACACGCACACACCCTTTATTCTATCTTGCAATGTTAAGTTTTCAATTTCAAATCAGATAAGCATGCTATAACCATCCAAGGCTAATGACAATTAATTCAAACACAATGTATTAAAGTTTGACTGCTAAAAAGATTTGATTAGTTAGTTTCTCACAATTGTTCTCCTAAGGCATATATTAAGAGCTTCTTGGGCCTTCCTTAATCAGTTAACTTACATGTTCCCTAAGAGCTTTGTTAGGCCTACCCTAGGGCAACTATTATCCATGTAAGAGTCATTAAGATCTGTGAGAATGTCAAACATGCACAACATACAAGCTTTGATTATTTCCTTATAGAGGTTGCCCAACCCCATTACCAAGAATAATCCCTTATTCCCTTGTTACTTGTTATTTAGTGTCTTTGATTATTTCACAGCTAAACCTAACAAATAAACAAGATGCAATTATTCTAAGGTGGCCAGTCAAATGATACAAACAACTAGTGACGAATTTAAACAAATAATGGAAATTTAATACATGCAAACATCAAATTAATCGATCAAGAGACGGATAAACGATTTGTTAAAGCATGACAAATCCAATAATCAACCTACAACTAACATGCAAGATAGAATATATAAACCTACATAATTAAATTAATAAAAGAAAACTGAATAGCATAAATAAAATCTCAATCCATATTAATATAAAAATCAGAAACACAATCTAATAACAAAATCAGAATTCTAGACAAAAAAAAAATTCAAAACCAAGAGAAACATCACTAGGTGGCTGCGGCAAGAAGAGGAGAAGAAGGAGGTACCTAGCAAGCTGGAGGAACCCACAGCAAGGTGAGCTAGGGCTTGCGGCAAGGCTGGACTCCTTCTCTCTCTTGCTTGTCACGCCACTCTCTCTCTCTTCCTCTCTCTGATTTCGGCCTCTCTCTTTCTTTGGAATTTTGAAAAATAATAAAATCTCAAGCCCTGAAGTTTGAGAGAACATGATGTATTTATAGAGGTGTAAGGGAGAAATCCTTGTGAGACATGGCTAGGTTAACTTGCGGCAGCAGCTAGGGTTTTGGAGAGATGGGCTTGCGGCAAGGCTTGGCTTATGGGCTTAAGTGAGTCATGCAAGGGCCAGCTAGGGTTTCCTTCATCCTTGCACATGGGCTGCTGCCTGGGGCTTGCGTGATGGGCTTCATGGCTGATAGGGTTTGCATGGCATGCACATGCATGCAAGGGCTGCCACCTTGGACTTCGGCATCCCATAGGCCCATGGCCCATTTGACTTGTTGACTTGTCATCTTTGACCCTTGACCATTGACTTTGACTCCCCATTTTGCCCCTCATTTCCATTTGAATTTGAATTCATTTCTTCCCTCCATTCATTTCCATGGATGTCCACCACCTTCTAGAAGCTTCTGGAACCTTGACTTTGAAGAGTTGACTTTGACCAACATTTTCTAGTCCAACTAGGATTTCTTGTAAATGAAGGATTAATTCCTTATCCATTTTGACTTCTCGTAATGACCATATTGCCCCTGGGGTCTCCTAGTGTCATTACGACTGCTTTCCCTAGTAGAGTTAGGTTTCCTAGTTCAACCAGGAATTCCTGTTCCAATTAGGATTTCTCATTTCTGGCTCGACAATGATGGTTTTGGACTTGATGTTTCCTAGTGTGACTAGGAATCCTCATTTGACTAGGATTTCTGCACTTTTCCTGGTTTGACCAGGATTTCACTCGTTTTCCTAGTTTGATCAGGAAATGTCCCAAAATGGCTCCATTTGCTCCCTTTTCCTATTTCTGCTTCATTTGACCTGAAAAACACAAAAACAAGAGAAGAAACACAAAATATCGAGTTCTAACACTCTAGGTTAAGGAATTAGTATCATAAAGTGATGCAAAATGCACACTCATCACAATACATACACAATAGATTCAACTCCAATCCTCACTATGGCATACTCTCAAACGGGTGCAAATCAGCTTCCACAAATCCAAGCTTCTTGAACACCACCAGCGGCATGACATTGATAGCTGAGCCATTGTCAATTAAGGCATTGGCAATCGTATACTCCCCTATGTTGCACGGTATGACCAATGAGCCCGGATCTCTCTTCTTGCTTGGAAAAATTGCAAAAAGATAACCACATATCTCCCTAGGAACGTTGCGACTATGCCCTTGCTCCTCAACCTTTTTCTCAATTGACTTCAATTCCCTCATGGTTGTTGGAAACTTGGTGACATCGATGTTCGGAATGAGGGGAATCACACGTGTATCCATATTATCTTCAATCATGTCTGGATCCTCCTCTTCCTCACTATCCATGATCTCAATCACAGCCTTAGTCTTGATTACTCTAACTCTTTTTCTTGGAGTTGTCTTCAGAATAGCATTCACATGCTTCTCATTCTTCGGGTTGACAACGGGCTGACTAGGCAATTTTCCCTTCTCTCTCTGACCCACTTGACTCTCCAAGTTTGCAATAGGCTTCGAGTTAGCTTGCATTTGCTGCTCGGTTCGGTTCGTGAAGGCATTGGTGCTTTGAGCAAGGGAAGTGTTGCTTTAAGCAATCTGAACAATCTTGTCCTCCAAGCTAGACCTCTCGGCATTAGGGTGCACATAAGGTTTGTTGTTGCTCCCACTACCTTGCTGTCCATTAGTGTTGCTCCACCTAAAATTTGGGTTATTCTTCCATCCAGGGTTGTAAGTGTTGGAATAAGGATCATATGGCGCCCTAGGATAGCTTCCAACCTGATTAACTTGTTCCACGTCACTCCCTTGTCCTTGCACACCCATCAACGTTTCTTGAGCCAATGACAATTTCTGCACCGTAGTCTTGATTTCCAATATCTGTCCCTCCATGGTGTTTGGCACATCAGCCACCTTATATAACCCTCTCTTTGGTCCTCCTCTTGAACGATTAGAATCCCATTGTTGAGAACTCAAAGAAAGTGACTCAAATAATTTTGTAGCCTCATCTTCAGTTTTTGACATAAATAATGCACCACCACATGCCGAATCCACCTTGGCTTGATCCCTCTCCAATAATCCTTGATAAAAACAGCAAATCACATACCAAGGAGATAGGTTGTGGTGCGGGCAGCTAGTAAGCAACTCATTGAATCTGTCCCAAGTCTCATGGAATGGCTTGTCCGCTTTTTGTACAAATCCAAGGATCTCCTTCCTAATCGAATTTGTCTTGGAAATGGAATAAAACTTGTTCAGGAACTTGTTCGAAAGATCATCCCAAGTTGAAATGGAACCATTGGGCAGCGAATACAACCACCTCTTTGCCTTGTCCTTAAGCGCGAAAGGGAACATCCTCAAACGATACTGATCGCCATTCAGCCCCCTCAATTGTGCGGCTTCACATACCCCAGAAAACTCCTTCAGGAAGTGGATTGGATCCTCCCCATTCAACCCATGGTAACTCGGCAACAAGTGGATCTGACCACTCTTGATCTCAAAATCAGTGGCTATTGTTGCATAACAGATGCAAGATGGTTGAGTGGGCAGCGAGGGTGCTGAAAAATGACTCAGGGGCTACGGTACATTCTCATTTGTCTCAGCTATGTCAACACTTCCAATTCATATGTGATAAATTATACATGTTTTTATATCAAATTCTCTATGATTTTGCAGCTAAGTCCTTGTTATTTGTGTTACATGCTTATGTTTTGTGTTTTATAGGTTTTGTGAAGCAAAGGAGCAAAAAGAAAAGCAAGGGCATGCTAAAGGGAGCTATAGACGTTCAAACCTAATCAAGCCCAAGAGAAGTGGGAGACGTCATCAAAAAGCAAGCCAGAACTGATTCTTAGAGTGATTTTTGGTTGGGCTTGAAGTAAATCAGATTTTCATGCGCCCAAAAAGGAAACTATGAGGATTGACACTCTTTTTCCACAATCCCCATTTAATTGGTCACTTATAAGGAAGGAAGAAAAATCAGAATTATATTCCTATTGACTCTCTCTCTCTTCTTGGCATAGTAAAATTTATAAATATGGAAGGAATTGGCGATAGATGGGATTTTGTGAGGATCTCCTTGATAGCATATACAATCAGCCACCCAAGATTCTCTCCACGAAAATGGTTACCTAAATAGAAGGTGAAGGAAATCAGCAAGTTTGACTATTGGTGAGATTCTATGGTGGGCATCTAAAATCAAGGGGAAATGGGTGTTGGTTGAGGAGGTGATTAGGGGAAGAGACGTCACCAGGCTGGGATATATTGGAGATGGCTGGAAGAAAAAAGGAAAGAAAAGAAAAGAAGGGCATAAAAAGACTCTCTCTGTCTAGGGGTTCTGGCTCCCTCTTGTTCTGGAGTTTTCATTTCTCTAGTTGTAATTTTATCTTATTTCATGGATTTATTGCTCAATTTCAAATTAATGATTATGTCTAGCTAATTTTCTTATAGCTAGGGTCTATTTCAAAGCCCCAAACATGTTCAATTTATATTGATGATTTTCAGATTGTGTTCTTTATAATTTTCGACTGAGGTTTTTTTTGTTTCATTTCATTATAAACATGAATGCTCATGTGTGTTTATTGTGGTGCGCAACATAGTACGCATGCGAGGATTCTAATGCTAGGACTAGATGTTTAATACGTAATTGTTATGCATCTGTTCACTAAGTAGCAATTGTTAATGGCCTTGACATGTGAAACAAACCCTAGGTTTAGCAAGACTACATATGTACTTGTGATCCTTGTATTATCCAAGACCCTTTTTAAGTGTCATGATTCTTATATGTTTAACTTGACGAGCTTATGTCTAGGTGGCATGACCAAAAATAGATTGAGTGTCAAGCTTATGTACACTTAACGGCAAACTAAGGAAGGGTAATAAGTTAATTCGAACTTGTGAGTTAACTTAGGATAATTTCAGTCGATAATTTGAAGTGATAATCTAAATAGTGGTATAATTGAATGTGTTTGGTGGTTGCGAATGTGTCCCTAGTGTCTTTATCTTAAATTGTTTTCACAAAACCAATCTCAAACCCCAAATTGTTTTCTCTTTGTTAATTTATCTTTTGTGTTCTTCGTTTTAGTGACTATATCAAATCGTACCCATTTATCTTGAAATTTTATGTGTGAGTCCTTTAGTATTAAGGCACAATCTCCAGCGGGTAATGACCCTTGCTTACTACTTTACTTAACTACGATCAATACTATAAGCAAGGTTATCTTGTATGCAGTTTTTAACTGTATCAATTTTGGCGCCGTTTCGCCGGGGATTGTCTTTCCTGAAGTGCTATTTGTCTTTTATTTTTCACTTTTGTTTATTAATTTAGTTTTTTTTTTAATATTTATTTAAGGATCTTAGGTACCTTGTGAATGTCCCAAACCCCTGATCCTTTGGAAGTTATTGTTGAGCGCCTTCAAAGGCTTCACGCTTCGATCACATCTCCACCACCAGAGTTATCTACATCTTTTGTTCATTCCTATCACTCCGAAAAGGAACAAGAGGAAGAGAATCAAGGTTCTAGCTCGAGCAAAGAGGAGGCAGAGAGGGAAGTAGAGATGGCAAACAACAACAATCTCACACTAAAGCAATTGGCGGCCCCTAATGTGGATGCAACTCCGTTATGCATCACTTACCCAGCCTTGGAAGGTGGACTTGAGCTCAAGTCTGGCATGATCCACTACATTCCTACTTTCCATGGTTTTGCTGGAGATGATCCTCACAAGCACTTGAAGGAGTTTCATGTGGTTTTCTCGGGAATGAAGCCAACTGGTGTAAGTGAAGAGCAAGTGAAGCTGCGTGCATTTCCTTTCTCATTGGCGGATGGAGCTAAGGAATGGCTCTATGATCTCCCACCTGGATCCATCACTACTTGGAATGAGATGAAGAAGCAGTTCTTAGAAAAATACTTCCCTGCGTCAAGGGATGCCAACATAAGGAAGGAGATATGTGGAATTCGACAAATGGATGGAGAAGTTCTTTATGAGTATTGGGAGCACTTCAAGAAACTTTGTGCATCATGTCCTCAACACCAATTCACGGATCAGCTGCTCATTCAATATTTCTATGAGGGACTTTTTCCCATTGATCGATCCATGATAGATGCTGCAAGTGGAGGAGCTCTAGTGGACAAGACACCAGCGGCTGCTAGGCAATTGATTGCTAACATGGCTGCAAACTCTCAGCAATTTGGAGGGAGGAGTGCACCACCACCGAAACAGATTAATGAGGTAAATACAAGTTCAAGTTTAGAATTACAAATTGCAAAACTCACTAACCTTGTGCAGCAAGCAGTCCTAGCACCTAAGCAAGTAGGTGGTGTGTGCTCCATGGTTGGACATGTTACTGATTTGTGTCCAAGCTTGGTGGAGCAAGGCGGATTCGAGCAAGTCAATGCAATGGGAGGAGGCTTCCAACAGCAGCAAAGGCCAAGGAATGATCCTTTTTCCAACACTTACAATGAGGGATGGAAGAATCATCCAAATTTCAGGTGGAGCAACAATGACAATGTGCAACAACCTATGCCAAACCGTCTGACTGGCCTCTACCAACAAAGGCCACAAGCTTTTACCCATCAACAAGCTCCCCCACAAAACCAAGGTAAGTCCTTAGATGATAGAATTAATGCTTTGGTGCAAAATTCTTCCAATATGATGCAGGCTCAACAAGGTTTTCAACAACAACAACAACAAAGCATCAATCAAGAGACAAAGAAGTCAATTGAGAACTTGGAAAAACAAGTGAGCCAGCTGGCGACCTTGATGGGACAACAACATGAACAAGGGAAGCTACCGAGCTGTTGTATGTTTTCCTAGAGCAAATTAAATAACTTTTTCTGAGCTCTAGGTTAACTCGCAAGTGCACGAATCGCTAAGTAGCAAAGCTTACAAATACGAGGTCGATCCCACAGGGAATTGTACTAGCGTACGATTACTAACTCAATTAAATTCAATTAACTCAACTCTAACTCACACACGCAAATGGGGGGTTTTGATTGGTTTTTGAGACTAGACGTTTAACAGATAAATGACAAAACTTAAAAATAACAACTGAATGAATTTGGATAAAACAATAATATAGAAACACTAGGGGTCATAATCCACCACTAGCATACCATTCACTCTACTATGGATATTAACAATCAATATATAAACACGTCAACAAAGTTCGTCTACAAAAATGTTTGGCTAGTTACTTTTAGCAATTACTCCCCTTACTGTGCATAAACTAAGAGCTTCTTGGGCCTTCCTTAGCCAGTTAACTTGCATGTTCCCTAGTTCTAAGCTAAGGCAGCTGTTACCCATGCAAGAGTCGTTACGATCTGTGAGAGTGACAAACACATAGCGCATGGCTCCAAATTAATGTACTGTATGTCATCTATGATCTCTTTTCTCATGAATATTATCTTAGGATACCCACTTGTTGCCTATTGAAACTATCATCCTTTCGAGCTTATTTAGTTTCACAACATATATCTAGATGCATGCAACCTAAGGTGATCAGTCAAAGATGCGAAACAAATAGATTCAATTTAAACAGAGATCCAAGATTTGTCAACATGTA
>QANW01002542.1:7333-34387 GCA_003254865.1 Dryas drummondii | reverse complement strand
ATCTGTGAGAGTGACAAACACATAGCGCATGGCTCCAAATTAATGTACTGTATGTCATCTATGATCTCTTTTCTCATGAATATTATCTTAGGATACCCACTTGTTGCCTATTGAAACTATCATCCTTTCGAGCTTATTTAGTTTCACAACATATATCTAGATGCATGCAACCTAAGGTGATCAGTCAAAGATGCGAAACAAATAGATTCAATTTAAACAGAGATCCAAGATTTGTCAACATGTAAATAATTAAAAATCAATAATCCATAGTGAGAGTAAACAGCATCGCTGGGGCTTCATCTTAGCCCTAGCCCAATATTCAGCTACACATAATTAAAATCATAAATAAATAATGCATAATTTAAACAATTAAAATAAAAGAAAGGGAAGAAGAAATCAGGCCGAGGATGACGAGGTGGAGGCGGCTCCACCCTTGGACGGTGTTGCTGCAAGGTGGCGTGATGGCTGCTGCTCGGCTTGGGCTCCACGGCAAGGCTGCTGGGGTGCACGGCAAAGTGGTGGCAGCAAGAAGGTGGCGCGGCTAGGTGGTGGTGGCTGCAGCGTGACTTCCTCCTCCTTCTTTAGTTCAGCCCAAAAAAAAATAAAAGAACCAAAAACAAAGGTGGCTGGTAGGGTTCGGCCACAAAAGAAAAGAAGAAAAATAAAGAGAGAGAGGGAGAAGGTGGCTGCGGCACAAGAAAAGAAAGAGATGGTGGCTGCTAGGGTTTGCTTCAGAAAAATAAAAGAAAAAGAGAGAGAGAAGAGAAGGGGTGTGCGGCAAGGAAGAGGGAGGCTACTAGGGTTTCTGAAAATTCAAGAGGAGAGAACCCTCTCCTTGAGTTATAAAGATATATTTATATAGGAGAGTGGGGCTGAGATTTCTCTTTCTCTTCAATGTGGGATAAGTGCATTCCTTGCACACCAAGGCTTATAATTTTCGGCCAAGCATGGGCCTTGGGCTGATTTGGGCTCTTTTTGGGCGTAACTCCCTTTTCAGCTCGCGGAACTGCTGCGCTACCTCCACTAAAATGGCCATATCTTGAGCTAGAAAACTCGGAATCGAAATCCGTAAAATTCCCTGCGAAGCTAACATCCGTATCTTTCCAACCATATATGGCATGCTACCTGATTCGTTCTGGAGAATTACAGAATTGCTGTCGAAATTGGATGTTCAGATTTCAGGGTTTTGACTTCCTTGCAAGATAAGGACTCCTTGTGTGTCGACTTGGGCTAGGGTTTACAAACACACATGTGGGCTGCTGCAACCTTGTAAGCGTGATGGGCTTAAGTGACTTGCAAGTGGGCTAGCGCAAGGAAGCTTGGAATGGGCTGCTGGTCATGGATTGGCGCATTGGGCTTCCTCTTGGGCTGGCGCATGCATGCATGCATGGCCCCTTCAGATTTCGGCATTGCATAGGCCCATAACCCATTTGACTTGTTGACTTTGTCATAGTTGACCCTTGACCATTAACTTTGACTTCCCATTTTGTCCCTCATTTCCATTTGAATTTGAATTCATTTCTTCCCTCCATTTATTTCCATGGATGTCCACCACCTTCTAGAAGCTTCTGGAACCTTGACTTTGTAGAGTTGACTTTGACCAACATTTCCTAGTGTGACTAGGATTTCTTGTAAATGAAGGATTCCTTATCCATTTCGACTTCTCGTAATGACCATATTGCCCCTGGGGTCTCCTAGTGTCATTAGGACTCCTTTCCCTAGTTGGGTTAGGTTTCCTAGTTCAACCAGGATTTCCTGTTCCAATCAGGATTTCTCATTTCTGGCTCCGCAATGATGGTTCTGGACTTGATGTTTCCTAGTGTGACTAGGAATCCTCATTCGACTAGGATTTCGGCCCCTTTCCTGGTTTGACCAGGATTTCCCTCGTTTTCCTAGTTTGACCAGGAAATGTCTAAAAATGGTCCTTTTGGCTTCTTTTCTCTTCTTTGCTCATTTTATCCTATTAAAACAAAAACAAACTAAAAACACACAAAGTATCGAGTTCTTGCACTCTGAGTTAGGGAGTTAGTATCATAAAATAGTGTAAAATGAGCACTCAACACGAGCCAAACGATTTCAAATCCAAAAGGTGGTTTCGAAAGTGCTAAGGCAATGACTCTTAGAAGTGGAAAGCAAGCTTTGGGAGAACCTAGGGTGAGCAAGGGGTCAAAGAAGGTTGCTGAACAGGAGGAAGAACTCAAGGAAGCTGTCCTTGAGCAAGACAAAGCCACAACAAGCATTGAAGAAGGTTTCCCAAGCCATGAACGCTTGAAACCAAAACCGGTTTCCAATGAATCTAAGGTACGTAATGAGGTTCCACTTTTTACTAATACTTTTAATTATGCGCCTTTTCCACACAGGTTTGCTAAATCGAAAAAGGAGGAGCATGAGAAAGCTATCTTGGACACTAGGAAAGTAAGCGAGAATGAGACAAGACGGTAAGACTGTGAAAGTAAGCGAGAATGTGTCAGCCGTGCTTCAAAGGAAGCTCCCTCCTAAATGCAAGGATCTGGGTAGCTTCACTATTCCTTGCACAATCGGTAATACCAGGTTTGAGCGTGCTATGCTAGACTTAGAATCATCTATAAATGTTATGCCATATTCTGTTTATGCATCCCTAGGTCTAGGTGAACTCAAAAAGGATGGTGTGGTTATACAATTAGCTGATTGCTCTAATGCTTACCCCAAAGGTTTGTTAGAGGATGTGTTGGTGCAGGTTAACGAACTCATATTCTCCATTGATTTCTACGTGTTAGAAATGGAGGAGGAGGCACCATCATATGACGCCACACCCTTGTTGCTGGGCCAACCATTTATGAGCACAGCAAGGACCAAACTCGATGTCTACGAAGGGACATTGACTATGGAGTTTGATGGGGAGGTTGTGAGCTTCAACGTCTTTGAAGCCATGAGGTATCCTAGTGTATTGCACTCTTGTTTTTCTATTGACTTACTCGATGATTTGTCACAGAGGCTTTTCGAAGCAATGAATGAGGATGCATTAGAAACCACCATTACTAGGAGCTTGGATTTTCAGCCAAGGAGGTGCCCTATAAGAATAGGGGGCGTGGATTTTGAATTGGGTGAAAAAGTGTTTGAAACAGTGGCTGCCCTTGAAACCTTGCCACGAGTGCCAAGTAAGTACAACAACTCTTTCATTCCTCTTCCCTTGTCTGCTGGAAAGTTGTTTCCTTCTGTGATTCAGGTCCCTAAATTAGAACTTAAACCGCTTTCGGATCATTTGAAGTATGTTCATTTGGGAGAAGATGAGATTTTGCTCGTGATCATAGCTTCATATCTCACAGCCTTAGAGGAGGAGAAACTGATCAGTGTACTTAGGGAGCACAAAACTGCAATTGGTTGAAGCATTGCGGACATCAAAGGAATCAGCCCCGCTACATGCATGCATCGGATACTTCTTGAGGAGGATGCAAAGCCTTCAAGGGAATCTCAGCGCCGTTTAAACCCTCCAATGTGCTCAAACTCCTTGATGTTGGTGTAATCTACCCCATTTCAGATAGTAAATGGGTGAGTCCTGTCCAGGTTGTTTCCAAGAAATCCGGTGTCACTGTTGTAAAGAATGAGAACAATGAGTTGGTGCCTCAAAGATTGCAAACTGGATGGAGAGTGTGCATTGACTACCGCAAGCTCAACACTACTACACGTAAGGACCACTTTCCCTTACCTTTCATTGATCAAATGCTTGAGCGTCTTGCAGGTCATAGCCACTATTGCTTCTTGGATGGATACTCCAGCTATTACCAGATTGCTATAGCTCTTGAGGACCAAGAGAAGACGACGTTCACGTGCCCTTTTGGCACCTTTGCATATAGCCGCATGCCCTTTGGCTTGTGCAATGCCCTTGCAACATTTCAGCGATGCATAGTGAGTATCTTTCCGGACATGGTCGAGAAGATCATAGAGGTATTTATGGATGACTTTTCTGTGTTTGGTGATTCATTCGATGCATGCTTAAATAACCTCACCTTAGTTCTACAACGTTGTCAAGATACTAACTTAGTTTTGAACTGGGAAAAGTGTCATTTTATGGTCGAACAAGGGATAGTTCTAGGGCATGTGATATTTGCTAGGGGCATAGAAGTTGATAAAGCTAAAATCGATATTATGAAGTCCTTACCCCTTCCCACAAATGTGAGGGAGGTTCGTTCTTTTCTTGGCCATGCAGGTATCTATCGTAGGTTCATTCCAAATTTCTCAAAAAGAGCGAGACTATTGAGCAACTTACTTCACAAGGATGTACCCTTCGACTTTAATGAGGAGTGTGTGGCTGCATTTAGCGACATCAAGGAGTCTTTGTTGACACCTCCTATCATCAGGCCACCAGATTGGAGCCTTCCCTTTGAGTTGATGTGTGACGCCTCTGATTACGCCGTGGGAGCAGTGCTAGGGCAGCGTGCGAACAAGCTTCCTCATGCCATCTACTATGCATCTTGCACTTTGAACGATGCACAACTCAACTATTCCACCACTGAGAATGAGCTGTTAGCGGTTATATTTGCTTTAGAAAAGTTTCGTTCTTATCTTATTGGTACTAAAATCATCGTGTTTACTAACCATGCAGCTTTAAAGTACCTAAACACCAAAACACAAAAACAAGACAAGAAACACAAAATATCAAGTTCTAACACTCTAGGTTAAGGAATTAGTATCATAAAGTGATGCAAAATGCACACTCATCATTTGGACGAACTTAGACCTAGTAGGCCACCAAAGTGACGTTTTCGTGTGTTATGAAAACCAAATGTGATTCAACAGGTCTAGAACGCTAGTCCTAACATGAGAGAGTGCTTTCCCATGTCTTTCTAGCTAAACAGGCACATTTTTGGTGCAATTTGGACGAAATTAGACCAAGTACTCACCAACATGATGTTTTCGTGCGTTCTTAACATCAAATGTGGTTCAATAGGTCTAGAACGGTATTTCTAACATGAGAAAGTGCTTCTTGTTGTTGTTTTTTTAGAGCAAATTAATCAACACAAGTATTTACCAAAGCTCTAAGTTTACTCGCAAGTGCACGAATAGCATGGTAGCAAAGGGTGCAAAGTAAGAGGTCGATCCCACAGAGAATGGGTTTAGTATTAATAAACCAACTCAACTTGACATATTAGAAATACTACTGATAGGGGGGTTTGTAGAGATGAGACACACACGCACACAAAACACAGCATTGTTAAGAATTCAGAATCCACCACATATTATAAGATTACAACTATTATGGTGACATGCAATTCAAAGTGAACACATACAATAAAGTTTGCCAGCCAGGAGGCGTTGATTATCGGACACTCGCCTAACTATTGTTTTCCTTATTCATAGATTAACAGTTTGATTATCGCAACTTAACCTAGTTAACTCACATGTTCCTAGGAAGCTTGATTATCGTCTACCTAAGCTGTTAACCATGTAAGAGTCATTAAGATTATATGAAAACGACAAACACATAGAGCATAATAGTATCTTGATTATTGATCCAGATGACATCTATGAAACTGTTGTATGTTTTCCTAGAGCAATTATATTAAACCTTTTTTAACAACTCTAGGTTAACTCGCAAGTGCATGAATCTCGGAGTAGCAAAACTTACAAATACGAGGTCGATCCCACAGGGAATTGTACTAGTGTTACGATTACTAACTCAATTAAATTCAATTAAATCAACTCTAATTCACACAGGCAAATGGAGGTTTTGATTGGGGTTGAGACTGAGGCTAAACTAACAAATAAGTAACAAAACTTTAAAATAACAAACTGAATTAATTTAGATAAGAACAATGATAAAGAAACACTAGGGATCAGAATACACCACTAGCATACCATTCACCTTACTATGGATACTAACAATCAATATGCAAACATGTCAACAAAGTTCGTCTACTAAAAGGTTTGATTAGTTACTTTTAGCAATTACTCTCCTTACTGTGCATAACTAAGAGCTTCTTAGGCCTCCCTTATCCAGTTAACTTACATATTCCCTAAGCGTACTTAAGGTAACTGTTATCCATGCAAGAGTCATTACAATTTGTGAGAATGACAAACATATAGAGCATAGACCCATTCGAATTGTAACCTATGAACATCTATAATCCCTTTTCTCATTAATATTATCTTAGGATACCCACTTGTTGCCTACTGAAACTATCATCCTTTTGAGCTTGTTTAGTTTCACAACATAAATCTAGATGCATGCAACCTAAGGTGATCAGTCAAAGATGCGAAGCAAATAGAGTCAATTTAAACAGAGATCCAAGATTTGTCAACATGTAACAATTGAAATATCAATAATCCATAGTAAAAGTAAATAGCATCGCTAGGGCTTCATCCTAGCCCTAGCCCAATATTCAACTACACATAATTAAATCCATAAATAAATAAAGCATAATTAAACTAGGTAAATGAAAAGGAAGGGAAGAGAGAGGTGGTAGCTTGCTGCCCTTAGGCTCCACGGCAAGGCTTCAAGTAGACACGGCAGCAGCTAGGCGGTTCAAGGTGACAGCATGGCTGCAAGAAGGTGGCGCGGCTGCAAGGTGGTGGCGTTATGGGCTGCTGCTCAGCAAGGTGGTGATGGCGTGGCTGTGGCAAGGCTTCTTCCTCCTCCTTCGGTTCAGCACAAAATAAAAGAAAAACAAAGAAAGGTGGCTACAGCAGAAAAATAAAGAGAGAGAGGCGGTGGTGGCTGCGGCAAGAAAGAGAAAGAGAAGAAGAACAAGCGGTTGCTAGGGTTCTTACGGCTGTGTGAGAAAAAGAAAAGAAAAGAAGAGAGAGAGAGAGTGTGTGGCAAGGAAGAAAAAAAAAAAAGGCTAGGCTAGGGTTTCTGAAATCTGACAGGAGAGAACCCCCTATCTGAATTATAAAGATGTATTTATAGAGGAGAGTGGGGCTGCAATTTCTATTCCTCTTCAATGTGGGATTGCTGTAACTTGACCTAAAAGACCAAGGCCACACTCACTTAAGCCCAATATGCATAACAATCAGCCCCTTGCGCACATCACTAGGCCCTCAACCTTCAGCCCATTCGCCAGCCACTAGGCTTTCACTTAATGTAATGACCCGATCCGAATTTCACGAGAAATCTAAATTTTTATTCGTAATGGCCATTTATAGGCGTAGTGAGAAATTGAATTGTGAGACGTCATATTTTTCTCAAAAGTTATTTTAGATATTTTGAGAATTTATTTGGATCATTTTGGGGATTTATTGTGAAAATAAAAAGGTTTTGGTTTATTTTTAATTTACATTTTAAATTGGGATTGACCCAAAAGTTGACTTTTAAAACTAATGGGCTTTTGATTTTGACTCTGGGCTCGTTACAAAGGTCTCAAGCCCACGATTACATAGACACGTAGCACGTGTTGATCCGAGTTACGGTTTAGGAGTTACAGATCGTATAAGTGTGGGGCAATTGTGTAAAATTGCACTTAAGGGGTTTTAAAAAGCCATTTTTATNTTCAACCCCCCCTCGCCGGTGCCGACCGTCCACCCCGAGCCCCCCCCAATTTTTCTCTCTCCCCGTATTCTCTCTCTCCCCTTCTCTGTGCGCGACCACCAGCCACCAACACCAACGTCTCTCGCCGTCGCCGACCTCCGACGACCTCCCCTCAGGCCGGCCGACACCCCTAGTCTTCCCCCTTCCTCGAGCAGCTCCCTTGACTCGCGGAAACAGCCCAGAAAACCCCCCAAACCGCCAGCCTTGTTCTCCAAATTTCGGCCAATTTTTCACCATGAATTCTCCAGTGTTTTAGTGGGTTTTTCTCCTTGAGGTATGAGCTTCCTTTTCCCTATGAATTAGCTGTTTATTTTGAGAAATTGTGAAAAGTCGAAAATTGGGGTTTTGAAGCCATTTCGGGTTGTTCTTTAATTTTCGGACTAGAGGGCTGTTTTGTTGTTTTGAGTAACAAATTCTATTCTTAGGAACCAAAATTGTGGTTAAAGATTGAAGGATTGAGTGGGTTTGAAGAATTAAGCATTTCTTGACTAAAAAATTTGTTTTGGGGCAGTCACTGTGGGCGACACTTTCAATAAATTCGAACCCCATTGTAAATTCATGACTAAGCGATTATTAATGGACAATTTGGTGTGAATTGTTGGTTTTGGATGTGTCGATTATTGTTGGAGAAAAATGAAGATATTTTAGAACTAGTTTGAGACCTTGTTAATACCGATTTCACTCTAGGACGAGCTTTTCGACCAAAGTGAGCCTCAGACAAGTTTCTTTTTAAGTTTGGGATTTGTTTTAGATCCTTGGGTGAAATTAGGTTCAGCAAGACAGGTTTTTGGGAATGGATTTGAGAGCGTTTTATTTTTGGGAAGCAATTTATCTAACCGTGGTGAAGAACGCAATATCAGTGAGGCTCAAGACAATCCGACGGAGGATCAACGTTGATTTCGCACTGTGAGTGAACCTTGATTATAATAATTTGTGTTTTTACTCTCTTTGATTGAAGTTGAACCTATCTTGAGTTGCATAAATTTTACAAACAAGAATTGTTTCAACATGTTTTATATGTGTGTTCTTGTGGAAAGTACCTTGATTTGAAATGACGTGTTTTAAATTCAATTCGTTTATGAGAGGATTTATTATATCTAGTATGATTATCGTAATGATTATTTATTTTTGGAGGTGGAATGTTGTGAATTGAAAAATGCAAGTACTGATGAGACGAGCCTGCTCGTACGGAATGACTCCTCCGTACGAGATTGTGGCCAGGATACGAGCCTGCTCGTGCAAAGTGACCCCTCCGTGAGATTGTGGCCAGGATACGAGCCTGCTCGTTCGGAGTGACCCATTCGTACGCGATTGTGGCCAGGATACGAGCCTGCTCGTTCGGAGTGACCCATTAGTACGAGATTGTGGCCAAGATACGAGCCTGCTCGTGTGGAGTGACCCCTCCGTACGGGATTGTGGATAGGATTTGAGCCTGTCCGTGCGCAGGGATTGTGGCCAAGACAATGTTTATAGTACGGGTACAAGTATGGTGTGACTTTTAAGTATAAATGTTTTGAGATATCAGTTTACAAAGATAATTTCAGTTTAGATTTGATATTTCTCAGCTTGAAAAGTTTTATTGCTTTTTCAGTGTATCAAGGTTTATTTGAGATGATTTTCGAAAATGAATTGCGTAATGGTTTTAAAACTGGGGGATTGCAAAGAACGATTGTGTGATCTTAGAGATTTTTATTTTAAGACTTCTAAAAGAATAAATAAATTTTATGTTTCATTTCTTAACTCGTCCACTCACCGAGTTTGTCTCACGTTTTCTCTGGTTTTTAATCTTTCCCCTCAGGTAGTAGCGGTAGTGGAGGTCGAGCCGTACACGTTGAGGCAAAATTTTCATTTCCTTATTTTAGACATTGTAGGCAACATGTCCACCTTTATTATGTTAAATTATAATTCATTGTTAGAAATTAATTATAATAGTGGCTCTGATAACCATATTTGGATCCTCTGATTAGATTGTATTTTGGTGGGTCTGAGACCATTTTGGTTGTGGTAGAAGTGGCTGCTGGTTATAGAAGTATTTTATACAGGTTTTATAAGTATGGGTAGTCAAATTTCAGGGGAGGTTCTGCCAAATTTTCGATAGGATTTTCCTTGATATTGGATCCCACAGGACCACTCCGGGTTTCAGGTGAAATCCGGGGGCGGTCCTGTCACTTAAGCCCATGCCGCACCTCCTCATGGATGTTGCGCCCAGCCCAAGCCCAATGGCTTGGCCAAAAATCACTCTTATCCATTTGTGCTTTGGCCCAATGTCTTCCAGAAGCTTCTAGAACCTTTGACTTGTTGACTTTGACTTTTGACCACTTCTCCTTGTCCACCTAGGAATCCTTATTGACTTAGGATTTCTATCTCACTTGGAATTTCACAATTACCATTTTGCCCCTCATGACTCCTATCTTCATTAGGACTCCATTTCCTACTCGGATTAGGTTTCCTAGTTCAAATAGGATTTCCTGCTCCAACTAGGATTTCTCATTTCTGGCTTCGGATCATCATGATTTCTTCTTATTCAAGCTTGATCTTTCCTTGTGAGACTAGGAATCCTAATTTGACTGAGATTCAGCATTTCCTAGTGTGACCAGGATTTCTCCACTTTTCCTAATTTGATTAGGAAACGTCTAAAATTGGCTCTTTTGGCTCATTTTCTCTTCTTTGCTCATTTTATCCTATAAGAACAAAAACAAACTAACAAAACAGAAAATACCGAGTTATTGCACTCTGGGTTAGGGAGTTAGTATCATAAAATAGTGTAAAATGAGCACTCAACATAAACCTATTTATCAAAGATAAGTTCTCAGGATACCTCCTTGTTACCTGTTGAATTGATTAGCTTGATTATCACCTCTCAATTTCATAACAATTACTAGATGCATACAACCCTAAGGTAGCTAGTCAAAGAGTGCAAACAAATAGAATCAATTAAAACAGACAATGGGAATTTATCGCATGGAAATATCACATTAAATCACATGGCTTTATTTCATTAACCATAAATCAACATCGAATCAAATAATAAGAGTTTCATCATCATCTTAACAATGCAAACTAAAATCAAAACATAATAAAGAAAATAAAAGAACCAACTTTCATTAAATAATCAAACACTGAATCCATAATGAAAGAAGAATAGACTAATTAATTAAAGAAAACAAAGGAAATCAAAAGAAGAAGACAAGAAGAAACAAGGAAAAACCCAAGGAAGATGCAGCTAGGGCAGCAAGCCTTCTTGCTGCCCCTCCTCCTCCTTGCGCCAACTTCTCTCTCTCTCTCTCTCTCTCTCTCTCTCTCTCTCTCTCTCTCTCTCTCTCTCTCTCTAAACTTCCAAAAAAATAAAGATAAATAAGGTGTCTAGATGTAAGATATGTTGATTTGTGAGAGAGCGAGGGTCTTATATAGTAGTGACGAGGTGGAGAGGTTTTGCTGATTTTCCAATGTGGGTGTTGAGTGCTCATTTTGCACCATTTTATGATACTAACTCCCTAACCTAGAGTGCAAGAACTCGGTATTTTGTGTCTTGTTAGTTTGTTTTTGTTTTTATAGGATAAAATGAGCAAAGAAGAGAAAAGAAGCCAAAAGAGCCAATTTTGGACATTTCCTAGTTAAATTAGAAAAAGTGGAGAAATCCTGGTCATACCAGGAAAAGCTGAATCTCAGTCAAACTAGGATTCCTAGTGTCACAAGGAAATATCAAACTTGAATAAGAAGAAATCATGAAGATCCGAAGCCAGACATGAGAAATTCGAAGCCAGACATGAAGAACTCGGTATTTTGTGTCTTGTTAGTTTGTTTTTGTTTTTATAGGATAAAATGAGCAAAGAAGAGAAAAGAAGCCAAAAGAGCCAATTTTGGACATTTCCTAGTTAAATTAGAAAAAGTGGAGAAATCCTAGTCACACCAGGAAAAGCTGAATCTCAGTCAAACTAGGATTCCTAGTGTCACAAGGAAATATCAAACTTGAATAAGAAGAAATCATGAAGATCCGAAACCAGACATGAGAAATCCTAATTGGAGCAGGAAAACCTATTTGAACTAGGAAACCTAATCCAGATAGGAAATGGTGTCCTAATGAAGATAGTAATCATGAGGGCAAAATGGAAATTGTGAAATTCCAAGTGAGATAGAAATCCTATGTTTATAAGGATTCCTAGGTGGACAAGGAGAAGTGGTCAAAAATCAAAGTCAACAAGTCAAAGGTTCTACAAGCTTCTGGAAGACAATGGGCCAAAGCACAAATGGATAGGATTGATTTTCAGCCAAGCTATTGAGCTTGGGCTGGGCGCAAGTATCCTTAGGAAGGTGCAGCATGGGCTTGTGTGAATGGCCTAGTGGTTGGCGCATGGGGCTGATGGGTTATGCATATTGTTGGGCTTAAGTAAGTGTGGCCTTGGTCCATTAGGTTAAGTTACAGCAATCCCACATTGATGAGAAATAGAAATCCCAGCCCCCCTTCACTCTATAAATACATCTTTATAGCACAAAGAGAGGGTTCTTTCTTGTGAAATTTTAGAAACCCTAGCCTCTCTCTCTTTCCGTGCCACCTACCCTATCTTCCTTTCTCTTTCTTTTCTTTTTCTCACGCAACCCTAGTCTCTCTCTCTGTTCAAGCCGCAGCCACCTTTCTTCCTTTCATTTTTTATTTTTGTACTGAACCCTAGGAGGAGGAGCAAGTCTTGCCGCAGCCACCACCACCTAGTCACGCCCCCACCTTGCTGCCATCTTGCCGAGCAACCTAGCTGCTTTATCGTGGAGCCCAAGGACGAGCAGCAACCCATCATGCCGTCCAAGGGTGGAGCCATCTCCATCCCATTGCGTGGCTTGATCTCTCTTCTCTTCCTCTTTATTTTCCTAGTTTTAATTATGTTATATTTCTTCATGGATTCAAGTGTGTGTAGCTAAATATTTAGCTAGGGCTAGGATGAAACCCTAGTCATGCTATTGAGTTTTACTATGGATTATTGAGTTTTCAGTTGTTTACATGTTGACAAATCTTGGATCTCTGTTTAAATTAACTCTATTTGCTTCGCATCTTTGACTAATCACCTTAGGTTGCATGCATCTAGATTTATGTTGTGGAACTAAATAAGCTCAAAAGAATGATAGTTTCAATAGGCAACAAGTGGATATCCTAAGATAATATTCATGAGAAAAGGGCTTATAGATGTTCAAAGGTTACAATTTGGATGGGTCTATGCTCTATATGTTTGTCACTCTCATAAATTGTAATGACTCTTGCATAGGTAACAGCTGCCTTAGCTTAGTACTAGAGAGTAATTGCTAAAAGTAACTAGCCAAACCTTTTAGTAGACGAACTTTGTTGACATGTTTGCATATTGATTGTGAGTATCCTTAGTAAGGTGAATGGTATGTTAGTGGTGGATTCTGACCCCTAGTGTTTCTTTATCATTGTTCTTATTTAAATTCATTCAATTGTTATTTTAAAGTTTTGTTACTTTATTGTTAGTTTAGTCTAGTCTCAAAAACCCCCCATTTGTGTGTGTGAGTTAGAGTAGATTTAATTGAATTTAATTGAATTAGTAATCATTACACTAGTACAATTCCCTGTGGGATCGACCTCGTATTTGCAAGCTTTGCTACTCTGCGATTTGTGCACTTGCGAGTTAACCTAGAGTTGTTAAAAAGGTTTAATATAATTGCTCTAGGAAAACATACAACAAGTTTTTGGCGCCGTTGCCGGGGAATTGTTATTTGTGTTGATTGGTAGTTAGTTTTCTGTTTTTTATTTTTCCTTTTGGTTCTTGCTGATTTCTCTTGTTTCTAAGTTACAATGGAAGAATCAAATTCAAAGATCACTCCTCTTTCACGTGCAGAAGGCCAAAAGGTGTTGAGTGCATACAAGGGCAGGCCGAGATGCAATTGGACACCATTAAGGATGAGGTCAACCCTTGTGTCGTCAAGAGGGAGTGAATCTGAAAGAGCATATGAAGAAGAGAAATAAGAGGAGGAAGTCGAGGAGACCTTGCAGCCGAATGTCTCTCTACCAAGAGTACCTTTGAGTGATTATTCGTCTCCAACACTACTAGCTCAACCTACAAGCATTGCTTACTCTCAAGTGGAAGCTGAGTTCGAAATTTCAAGTGGGACAATCAAACTTCTTCCATTATTCCATGGTCAAGAAGGAGAAGATCCTTACGTGCATATTAAGGAATTTCATGCGATATGCGAGATTAGCAAGCTGAGGGGGTTGAGCGATGAGGCCTCCCCTAACCAGTTAACTTACATGTTCCCTAAGCGGACTTAAGGCAACTGTTATCCATGCAAGAGTCATTAAGATTTATGAGAACGTCAAACATGCACAACATACAAGCTTTGATTATTTCCTTATAGAGGTCCTACAAAACCATTACCAAGAATAATCCCTTATTCCCTTATTACTTGTGATTTAGTGTCTTTGATTAGTTCATAGCTAAACCTAACAAATAGACTAGATGCAATTATCCTAAGGTGGGCAGTCAAATGATGCAAACAAATAGTGACGGATTCAATTAGATAATGAGAATTTGATACATGCAAACATCAAATTAATTCATCAAGAGACGGATAAACGATTTGTTAAAGCATGACAAATCTGAAAATCAACCTACAACTAACATGCAAAATAGAATAATAAACTACATAATTGAAATAGAAAACAAAATCTGAATCATATAAATAAACTCTCAATCCATAATTAAAATTAAATCAGAAACACAAAACTAAAAGAAAATAAGAATTCTAGAAGAAAATAAAATTGAAAACCAAAGGAAACATCACTAGGGGGGTTGCGGCAAGAAGAGGAGATGAAGGAGACACCTAGCAAGCTGGAGGAACCCACGGCAAGGTTAGCTAGGGCTTGCGGCACAAGGCTTGACTCCTTCTCTCTCTAGCTTCCATGCCAATCAGCCTCCTTCTCCCTCTCTCTCTAGCTTTCGGGCTCTCTCTCTCTCTGAAATTCTGAAAGTGTAAATTATGGGAACCCTAAATTATGAGAGAATAGGATGTATATATAGAGGTGAGGGAGAAATCCTTGTGAGGCAAGGCTTTAGGGTGTGCGACAAGGCTAGGGTTAGGAAACCTAGGGTTGTGCGGCATGGGCTTCTACATTGGGCTTAAGTGACTCACGCATGGCCTTAGGGTTTCAGTCACACATGTGCGCATGGGTTGCCACTTGGACTTGGCGTGATGGGTTTCTTGGGCTGCTAGGGTTGGCGCATGCATGCATGGCTGCCACCTCATGATTTCGGCACTCACATAGGCCCATGGCCCATTTGACTTGATGACATGTCATAGTTGACCCTTGACCATTGACTTTGACTTCCAATTTCGCCCCTCATTTCCCTTTGGATTTGAATTCATTTCTTCCCTCCATTTGTTTCCATAGATGCCCACCACCTACTAGAAGCTTCTGGAACCTTGACTTAATAAAGTTGACTTTAACCAACCTTTCCTAGTCCAACTAGGATTTCTTGTTAATGAAGGATTCCTTGTCCATTTTGACTTCTCGTAATGACCATATTGCCCCAGGAGTCTCCTAGTGTCATTAGGACTCATTTCCCTAGTAGGGTTAGGTTTCCTAGTTCAACCAGGAATTCCTGCTACAATTAGGATTTCTCATTTATGGCTTGACAGTAATGGTTCTGGGCTTGATGTTTCCTCGTGTGACTAGGAATCCTCACGTGACTAGGATTTCAGCTCTTTTCCTGGTTTGACTAGGAATTGACCCATTTTCCTAGTTTGAGCAGGAAATGTCTCAAACCGGCTTCATTTGCTCCTTTTTCCTATTTATGCTTCATTTAACCTGAAAATACAAAAGCAAGACAACAAACACAAAATATCGAGTTCTAACACTCTGGGTTAAGAAATTAGTATCATAAAGTGATGCAAAATGCACACTCATCACACCCCCAAACTTAGATTTTGCTAGTCCTCGAACAAATAAAATAAAGAAAAGACTCAAAACTGACTCTAACATCCCAATAATTGAATTCATGCGAATAACCATTAATTACATGGTAAGTATGGCATATAAGTTGCATTCTCCAAATTTTAATAGCATACCTCACTCCTCTATTGTCTTATAGGTCATCCTTGACACAAATTCAAGTGTTAGATAAACAGAACTAAATCAATATATACACAATAGATTCAACTCCAATCCTCACTATGGCATACTCTCAATGATAAACACACAAGAATTGGGTTGATATGTGCACTTAAAAATATATGTGAGAAAATATGTAACAAAAACAATTAGATAGAAATACTGTTCTCATGGAAAGGAATCAAAGTGCTTGAAATAGGATCAATGACCATAGGCTCCCTTCTCAAATAGACTCCACATAAGTATAATACACGCCTCTTGAGATCAGCTAGGACTTAAATAAGGTTATAATGAAGGCTTAAGCTAGGATATGATATTGAAATGAAAGGAAAACACAAAGGCTAAATACTATGGAATTGCAAGCATAATAGAGCATTATGAGGCATACCTTGTTTCTTTGCACTACATAGCTCAATTTGAACTCTTTTTGCTCACTTTTTCTTTTGCATCCGCCCCATCTCTTTCTTTGTTTTTTTTTTCTTTGGGCACAGTATACATATTCTTTTAGCACATTTTTGTATAAGTTATGCATTTTCACTTCTTTTTCACCTCAATCAACATGTAGACACATTGCAATACCATAGATAGGGTAAAACGAGTAAAAGGGGCGTAGCACCCCCAAACTTAGGGTTTTGTGTGGGTTAACAAAGAATATGGCTTAAAAGGCTCAAAATGGGTAACTAAGGATAAAACATGTAATGGGTAGGCTTTTAGGCTATGGGGTACACAAACAAGGCCTAAATTCATTTATCAAGAGTCACGCAAATACGACATGCTTTGTGTACAAAAGAAAAGAGTACTATCTCATTGATTCATGATTATGTGAATTCCAAGCAAATGACCAAATGAAAGATAATGAGATCAAAACTACGACTTATATGACAACGATAGAATTAGAGTGGCGCGCAATACTCAAGAATTTAAGAACAAGACCAAATGACATAGAATTGCAAGATATGTTACGGAACACTATTAGAAAGAAAAGAACACCAAATATACACACAAACTAAACATGCGTATAACAATCATACGCAATCAAATCAATTAGTTATGGACTCAAAACTACCCAAAACACACAAAAAGACTCAAAAACTTTGTTTTTAAAACAATATCGCACATTTCTAAAGATTGATATCCATCAGTACAGTGGATGAAATCTAAAGAAAAAGTGCATTTTGATGTGGGTTTGACACCCTAAGTTTAAAAACAAAAGTATAAAGTTTTTCCTAACCTAAAAACACCAAATAAACGAAAATTTTTTGTTCTAACCTAAAAACACAACAAATGACAAATGCCTTTTCCCCCAAACTTAAATGATACATTGCCCTCAATGTATAAGAAATAAATGCATCAATGCTCAAAATAAGTAAAAAGGGAAACTGCAACTATCCAAAACCAAATAAGCACATAACTAAAATGAAAATTGTCTTATGAAGCAAAAATAAGGAAATTGTTTACTTGCGCACGCACGTGTGAACACTCCAAGGGTAGGCACGGCCTCCTTGGTCTTCAACGGCTTCTTCTGGATTCTTTTAAAATAAAAACTTGGGTTGCCTCCCAATCAGCGCTTGGTTTTCTGTTTTTAGCCTGACATTGCCACTCCTCTACTTGCGTCCTTTCTTCTTCTTCTTCCCATTGTCACTCTCGACATCCCAAAAGAACAGTTTGAAAAGATTATTCATCTCTTCCTTCTCATCTCCATAATAGGTGATCTCCTCGCTTTGCGGCGGCTTGGAAGTGAGTCGGTACACCTCTTGCTTGGTGTTGTGACAAATCTTCAGTAAGCACTCCATTGCCTTTGTACTCCATGTTAGAGGTGCACAAGAATGGCCTCCCAAGAAGGATAGACACGTCACCAAGAAGTCTCGGAACATCTAGCACTATGAAATCAGAAGGAATTTGTAAATTACGACATCTAACCAAAACATCAACAAGCATACCAAGGCCTTTTTCGACTGAAGAGTTGGCGAAACGAATGTTTGACTCAAATGGGTGCAAATCGGCTTCCACAAACCCAAGCTTCTTGAATACAACCAGCGGCATAACATTGATAGCTGAGCCATTTTCAATTAAGGCCTTCTCAATCTGATACTCCCCTATGCTGCAAGGTATGACCAACGAGCCCGGATCTCTCTTCTTGATCAGATAAGTTGCAAATAGATAACCACAAATCTCCCTAGGAACGTTGTGACTATGTCCTTGCTCCTCAACCTTCTTTTCAATTGACTTCAATTCCCTCAAGGTTGCTGGAAACTTGGTGACATCGATGTCCGGAATGAGGGGAATCATGCGCTATCCACGTATTCTTCGGTCATGATCGGATCCTCCTCTTCCTCACTATCCATGATCTTAATCACCTCCTTAGTATTGATTTCTCTCACTCTCTTTCTTGGAGTTGTCTTCAGAATGGCATTCATATGCTCCCCATTCTTTGGGTTGACGACGGGCTAACTAAGCAACATCCCCTTCTCTCTTTGACCCAATGTAGTCGCTATCTGACCCACTTGACTCTCTAGGTTTGCAATATCCTTTGAGTTTGCTTGCATCTGCTGCTCGGTTCGGTTCATGAAGGCGTTGGTGCTTTGAGCTAGAGAAGTGGTGCTTTGAGCAATCTGAGTGATCTTCTCCTCCAAGTTAGACCTCTCGGCATTAGGGTGCACATATTGCTTGTTTTTGCTCCCACTAGCTTGCTGTCCATTATTGTTGCTCCACCCAAAATTGGGGTTGTTCTTCCATCCAGGGTTGTAAGTGTTGGAATAAGGGTCGTACGACACCCTAGGATAGCTTCCAACCTGATTCACTTGCTCCACTTCATTCCCTTGTGCTTGCACACCCATCAACTTCTCTTGAGCCAATGATAGCTTCTGCACCATAGTCTTGATCTCAGCAATATGTCCCTAATGTTAGGTGCGTCAACTCCCTCATATAACCCTCTCTTTGGTCCTCCCCTTGAACTATTAGAATCCCATTGTTGAGAACTCAAAGAAACTGACTCAAATAACTCTGTAGCCTCATCTTCAGTTTTAGACATGAATGCACCACCACATGCCGAATCCACCTTAGCTTGATCCCTCTCCAAAAGTGCTTGATAAAAACAACAAATCATATGCCAAGGGGATAGGTTGTGGTGTGGGCAGCTAGTAAGCAACTCATTAAATCTATCCCAAGTCTCTTGGAATGGCTCATCAGCTTTTTGCACAAATCCAAGTATCTCCATCCTAATCGAGTTGATCTTGGAAATAGAATAGAACTTGTTCAGGAATTTGTTCGAAACATCATCCCAAGTCGAAATGGAACCACTAGGCAGCAAATACAACCATTTCTTTGCTTTTTTCTTTGAGCGTGAAATGGAACATCCTCAAACAATACTGATCGGCATTCAATCCCCTCAATTGTGCGGCTTCACATACCCCAGAAAATTCCTTTAGAAAGTGGATCGGATCCTCTCCATTCAGACCATGAAAACTCAGTAACAAGTGAATTTGACCACTCTTGATCTCAAAATCAGTAGCTATTTTCGCATAACGGATGCAAGATGGTTGTGTGGGCAGCGAGGGTGCTGAAAAGTGACTCAAGGGCTGCGGCACATTCTCATTTGCTTCAGCCATTTCGTTGCTTCCAATGTCTTCATTACTCGAATCAGATGCACTAGGTAGAGGGCTGATGTGTAAAGTTCCTAACGCTTCGTCTTTGAGCATCTCTAACCTTGTGTAATGACCCGACCCAAATTTTCACTAGAAATTTAAATTTTTATTTAACTATGGTTTTAAGAGGTTTATAAAGGATGATTGAATTGTATTTTAAAGATTTTTAGATTTATTTAGAAAATAAAAAGGGTTTTGGATTTAAATTTTTATTTATTTTTGTTTTAATTTGGAGCTTGACCCAAAGTTGACTTTTAAAATAAATAAGATTTTGATTTTGACTTTGGGTCCGTTAGATAGGTCTCGAGCCCACGATTTCATAGACACGTAGCACGCGTCGATCCGAGTTACGGTTTGAAAGATACGGACATGTGAAGTGAAGGGCAATTTTGTAAAATTGACAAATTGGGTTTTAAAAATTTCAAAATCAGATTTTTTTTAAGGGATCTCTTTCTCTCTCTCTCCCCTTTTTATTTCTCTCTCCCCGCACTCTTTCTCCCTGTTTTTTTCTCCTCCCCCGCAACCACCCTTGCACCAACCGACCACCATCACCACCTAGCCTACCGTCGACCACTACTGGCCTCGCCGGCCTCACCGATGTGACCCCCAGGCGCCGACCACTCCCCCCAAGCCTACTCTCTCTCTCTTCATTTTCTCTCTCCCCGAGTTCTCTTTCTCCCCTTTTTCTCTGTGCTCGACCAACCCAGCCACCACCACTGGCCTTCGCCTGCCACCACGACCCATCGACGTGAACCCCACCAGCCGGTCAACAGTTCCAAGCCGCCACCATCACCGACCTGACACCACGCGCACAGGAAAATCATCCAGAAACGCCAAATTTCCGCCGCCTCTCCCTCGCTGGATTCCGGCCAAATCCCAGCCCCTTTCATCCCTATTGTCGGCGAGACGACCGTGGCTCGTGACGATCCGGCGGAGGATCGAAGCTAGGGCTATCTCTGTGAGTGGACTTTATTTTGCAAATACTTTTCTAAATTCATGATTTATTCATTTAGTTATTGAATTTGTTTGAGAGATAATAGAAGTTGATTTTGGATTCCCACAGGACCTCTCCGAGTTTCAAGGTGAAATCCGGGGGCGGTCCTGTCAACTTGGTATCAGAGCATTAGGTTTTAGATTCCTCAATTCTGCACTAAATGTGCATCCCCATTATTGATAAAAGTTTGGTTTTCATATAGGTATTATGCCTCCTCGACGTGGCCGACTGTGAGACCCAAAATTTTCCAAATTTATTTTGGGATTTTTCTTTAATTTCTAGAATTTTTCTAGAAATTGTTGGGCAGAAAATCGTATTTTTCACCTTGAGCTTTAATTGTTTGACCAACTTTGACTAGGGTTTTGATCCAAGTTAGACCTTTAAAAGGTAGTACTTTTACTCACGAACTCAACGGAGCAAGTCTCGTATTATTCCGAGTCCGGGAGATTATTTTATGAATTTCCCAAATTTTCTTTTTTTTAAAAGCATTTTATCCTAGTTTGTGGAGCTTGAAATTTCTGAAATTTTTTTAAAAGGCCAATTAGTAATTTGACCTCATAGTTAATTAGTACTAGTCGATATGAGTCCGTAGTATTTTTCGGGGTATTTTTCTGAGTCCCGAGCTATTTTTAATTAATTTTTTAAGTTAAGAAATATAGGAAAAATAAAATAAAATAGGGAAATCACCAGATCGCGCCACGTGGCACGATCTGGAGCGTCCATCGCTGCATGGCAGCAAGATCTGATGGCTGCATGTGCAGCCAAGTGCCAGGGCACATGCCATGTGTCAATTCCTCATTGGTCAAAGTTATGACGGTTGACTTGAGTCAACCTGGTCACTTAGATGAGTCAACCGAGTTGACTCACTCTCTCTCCCCTATAAATAGTGCCGCACACCCCCAGCTGATTTTCACAATTCAGCCACACGCTTCCCAAGAGAGAGCTTCTCTCTCCTCTCTCCTCCTCTCTCTTCTTCAATCTTCTTTCGAGTTTATCTTGAGTTCTGGAGCTCCGATCGACAATCCGATTTCGCCTACGCGATCGTGGCGACGAGCTCTTCAATTCTACTAGTGTGAAGGCTATATTTTGGTGAAGTTTTAAAAAAATCATTTATGAGCTCCAAAGGTAATTTCTTGATCCCTGTCGAATTTCTGCTAAAATTTTGTTAAATTAATCTCTTGTTAATTAGGCTATTTTAATCTTGTTACTTAGCAAGTCTAGTAGTACCGAGACTATGCCCGTGGGAAGTCTTCAACAGGTATACCCTTAACCCAGCTTATTTAATTTGCTGTCGTTTAAGTTGTGGTTATAGACGAAACACCGTTTAACTGTTGTTATTAAATGAACTTAATAAATATTGAGGCCATATTAGTGGTGACCAAATAACGTGATGACTAAGGTCAGTCCATGAGCATACAGGCGTTGGGTACTGAGCCAGAGCTCCCTCAATTTCCCCATGCACTGACCTGGTCACGTTGTAAGGTTCATATCTGATCAACCTCCTCGACAATAAATTAAAATAAACTTAGAAACCACACGGTCTGACATGACTATCTGCCTCGGGGAGCAGGGTCATGCCGGATCAAGAATTTAGAGAAGCCTAGCAAGTTACGCTAGTGCCAAACCTCTAGATTTTACCTGGTCATAACAGACAAGGTTGAGAGTACGTTTAGTACGTTCCTAATGGCTGTTGTCGGATTCGGATCTCCAGTTTTCCCAACAAGTACAAATGGGACCCAGACACAGGAAAGGGATCAGGCAAGGGACACACTTTGGTAAAGCAGGTAGGGGGAAGGTACCATATCCCGGTTATTGGATTTCCTGCCTATTTTCGTACTATATGCATATGAAAATGTCTTTCACGGAGAATGTGCATGATTTTTGTATGGCATATTTGTGTGATTTTCTCTGTGTGATACCTTGGACGACCTGAGAGTAACCGGCACATGTTGTGACCTTGGGTTTCGATCCCCTAAACCTCCGGAGGGGTAAGTACGGACTGGTTAGTCGAATGTCCTTCTGGGGAGGCTAATCAATGTGGTATTACCAAGTAAATGGATACTCTCGCCACAGTATTGAGGTGGTGGTTGAATTTTCGATACTGGCGGTTGGCCTGTATGTGATCGGTCGCAGGTATGTTTCTGAACTATGTCACGTGACAGGAAGGATTTTCACTGAAAAAGATGTATGAGCATGCAAAGGCTTTACTCACTGATTATTGGCATAATTATCTTTATCATTACTGGCTTTGGTTATAATATTATTGGTATTGATACCCTATTTTTGGGTGTGCATTGCTTTTAAACTGTTTTCCTTGAAATCCTATATTTTCGAGTATTGTTTCAAACCTAACCAGGATTTTACCTCGAGGGGAAGCGATGAACGTATGTGTCGCTTACCCCCTACTGTACTCTTGTGAGTGCAGATAATCCAGTTGTTGGAGACCAAGATTGAGGTCGTGGGTGTGGCACTTGCAGCTTGTCAGTTTCAGCCTTGCTTTCTGGTTTAGATCCTTTCTTTGGATCTGTGGTGGTGTTTCTCTTTCATCCTCGTAGGTGGCATATCCCAATGGCTATCCATGAGTCCAATTTGTTGCACCACTTTGTTGAAGACTGAATCACTCTGGCTTGGGTTGGACTATCCTGACATATCTGTTTATCTACTATTTTATTATGTAGCATTAGGGTTAGTGTATTTGAAACATATAACCCTCACGGGTTGGTACTCTTTACTATTATTTATAATTTGAGGCATATTTAGTAATTTCTTCCGTTGTATTTTTACTACTCTGATCCAACCCGGATTCTTCAATAAAAAGGGCTTAACTCGTTTTAGAGAGCTTGAGAATATAATACTCGGGGTAAGGGGTATTATAGTCTCAGGATCTTTAAGACGGGTGCCACTGTGGTGTTCCCAGTTTCAGGGTGTCACACCGACCGCCGGGGACCCACCGTAGAGTCGCTGAAGGTACAGATAAGACAGAACAAGGTTTTGAGCAGTCAATTAATAGATTAGCCGAAGCGGTTACTATTGCTATGCGTAATAGAGCCTTTCCTGACGGCGAATACAGTATTAAGCGTGCCTGTGGGCTTGAGGCCTACTGACCCTAGTGAAGCCAATGAGTGGATAACACAACTTGAAATGATCTTTGAGGTTATGGGTTGCCCCGATGACCGAAAATTGGTCTTGGCTACTTTCCTACTAGTGGGTGATGCTTATCACTGGTGGGACTCCGAGCGTTTAGGACTCACGGCAGCCGACATCACTTGGGACAGATTTAGGAGAGTCTTTTATAAGAAGTACTATCCGCGGGTATATTGTGATGAGAAGAGGGCTGAGTTCCTGAGGCTTAGACAGGGATCTATGTCAGTAGCAGAGTATGAGAGAAAGTTTACTGAGCTTTCCAGGTTTTGCCCAACACTTCTGGCAGACGAAGCAGATCGATGCTCTAGATTTGAGGAGGGTTCGAGAGACTCCATTCGCACGGCGGTTACTGCGGCTAACCACTCCACCTTCTCTTCACTGAGAGATGCTGCCATGAGGGTTGAGAGATCTTTAGCTGAACGGAGCAGCAGCTCCGATGGGAGACGTCGCCCTTATCAGAGTGCTACAATGGGTGGCCCTAGTCAGGGACCATCCAAGAGGGGCAGCTTCAGCTCCAGCTCTTCAGGGAGTGGTGGATTCAGAGGTTTCATACATGAATTAGGTGGTAGTAGAGGATTTGGGCATCGACAAAGCTCTAGTCATCAGTCCGTGAGAAGTTCGATGAGAAATTCAGGAGAGTTCAGTGGGTCCCAGGGTAGTTGAACCCTTAGGACAAATCGTCCACGATGTAATCTTTGTGAAAAATACCATGATGGGGTGTGTCGGAGAGGAAGCACGGGTTGTTTTCATTGTGGACAAGCAGGGCATTTCATGAAAGATTGTCCAAAGTTACACCAGAGGGATAGTGGAGTTTCAGGTTCAGCCCTCCCTCTAGGACACACTTCTGGGGCCCAGAGTCAGGGGCAAAGAGCAGTACAGACTGTGGGTGCTACGTCTAATAGTGGAGCCCAGTCTAGCCATATTAGTAGAGGTGGAGGACAGCAGAGGAGCCAGCCAGGACGCCCTAGGACCTAGGGCAGATTCTTCCCCATGACGTAGCAGGATGCTTTGGCTTCACCGGATGTCATCATGGGTACGTTATTCATCTTTGGGCATAATGCAATTTTTTTGATGGACTTTGGGACACACACAAACTCTTGCGTGTCACGCATTGTTGTTTTGATTGTCGATAAGAGATAAACTTTCTTGATTTGTGGCTTAGAGTGGTTTTCAAATGATTTAAAGGTTTTAAAATAATTTACTTCATAATGGTCTTAGCACATTTTCAAGTTTTTATATTGGAGGCTTACTTAATTTATTTAGGTTCGTTGTTGAGTGATCTCCTTAGTTTAAATATCCTTGGTTTTCTCGAACGGAAGGAAATGCCAAAATTCATGCATATTTTTAACTTGTGATTGTTGAAAAGAGTTTTGGTTTATAGGTTTTACTACAATTTGGATTTCTGTCCAGAAAATTTTTTTTGAGTCAAAGGATCAATACGTAAATTATATATTTATATCACGAATCGGAAATTTGAATGGGCGATAAGAAGTTTGCAATTACAATTCACTTGAATTAAAGATTTCTACTAAATTTCGAGGACGAAATTTTTGTAAGGGGAGAAGGTTGTAACGACCCGACCCAAATTTCCACTAGAAATTTAAATTTTTATTTAACTATGGTTTTAAGAGGTTTATAAAGGATGATTGAATTGTATTTTAAAGATTTTGAGATTTATTTAGAAAATAAAAAGTGTTTTGATTTAAATTTTTATTTATTTTTGTTTTAATTTGGAGCTTGACCCAAAGTTGACTTTTAAAATAAATGGGCTTTTGATTTTGACTTTGGGTCCGTTAGATAGGTCTCGAGCCCACGATTTCATAGACACGTAGCACGCGTTGATCCGAGTTACGATTTGAAAGATACAGACATGTGAAGTGAAGGGCAATTTTGAAAAATTGACAAATTGGGTTTTAAAAATTTCAAAATCAGATTTTTTTTAAGGGATCTCTCTCTCTCTCTCTAGAACATTCTCTCTCCCCTTTTTATTTCTCTCTCCCCGCACTCTCTCTCCCTGTTTTTTTCTCCTCCCCTGCAGTCACCCCTACGGGAACCGATCACCACCATCACCACCTAGCCTGCCGTCGACCACTACTGACCTCGCCAGCCTTACCGACGTGACCCCTGTTCGTTTTAAATTTAAATACTCGCAGTGCACGAATCTATATATAATATAGATGGCAAACAAGGTCGATCCCACGAGGACTATTGTTGATCTTTAAATGGTAATCCAAATGCTAAAAAGAAACAAAAAAACAAGACACGAGTGGCTGCCCAAGTTGTCACGCCTAGGGCAGCTGCTCACTTGAAATAAAACACACGCACACACACACGAATGGGAGGGAGTTTGTATGATTTGAAAACAGCAAATTAAACCTAACCAAAAACTAAGATGTGCGACTAGCAAAGAGTATGAAAACAGCAAGTTATCTTGTGAAAATAGATGGATGATGATACTAGTGTTGATGTGTTTTCTTAGAACAAAATAAGCAATTATCTCATTCCAAGTATACTCGCAAGTGCACGAATCGCATTAGTAGCAAAGCGTACAAGCACGAGGTCGATCCCACAGGGAATGGTTAATATACAACAAATTAGTGCAAATAATCACTAGAATAACTAAATGGGGGGGTTTTGAAAGATGGAAACACACGCACACCTCACCACACGCACACACACTTTATTCTATCTTGCAATGTTAATTTTCAGTTTCAAATCAGATAAGCATGCAATAACCATCCAAGGCTAATGACANTCATGATTGCTAACGGAAATCAGAAACGCAAAATTAAAGAAATTAAAAGCATAAACAAATGGAAATCAGCAACATGAATTGAAAGCAATAAAGAGATAACTAAATAAAATCAGATTGCAAAGATTAAATAACAACTAATTAAAATCAGAACCAAAGCTATAACTAATTAAATTCAGAAACTTAAATTAAATAAATTCAGAGACCAATATCCAACATTAAATCTGAAACTAGAAGGAAGAAGAAAGCAAAAATTAGAGGTGCAAGCACATGGTGGCTGCGGCAAGGAGGGAGGAAGAAGGAGGCACCTAGCACAAGCAATTGGCTCACGGCAAGGTGAGCTTGGGCTTGCGGCAGCAGGTGGTCCTTCCCTCTCACTTGTCACGCCAACCTCTCTCTAAACCTCTCTCTGAATTCGGCTCACCTTACAAGAAAATAAAAATCTGAAACTAAAACCCTAAAACAGAAAAAGAAAACTAGGAGGGGAAAGAGAGATTTCGGCTGAACTTAGGAGGAGAAAAAGTGTTCTCTAAAAGTCTGAATGAGGGGGTTTAAATAGGAGAAGCCTTCCTTGAGAGGCAAGGAAGCTGAAGCTTGCGGCTGCTAGGGTTTCCCTTTTCTAGTTGCTTGCGGCTTCAGCTAGGGCTAGCTGGACTAGGCCTTGCGTGTTGGGCTGCTTCCCCTTGGGCTTCAGTGGCTCACGCCTAGCCTAGCTAGGGTCCCTCCTTGGCGCATGGGCTGGTAGTGTTGGGCTTTGGGCTTGCATGTTGGGCTTCCATGTTGCTTGCACAAGATGGGCTAGGGTTTCACTTCATGGGCTTCCACCTTGGGCTTGTCACCTTGGGCTTGCGCATGGCCCCTTGTCTTGCTAGGGTTTGCATGGCATGCATGCGCATGCATGGG
>QANW01002524.1:0-22006 GCA_003254865.1 Dryas drummondii | reverse complement strand
CCTGGAAATATCAGTTTTTTACCCTAATAGATATCGGTGGATTACCGATATTAGAGGCCTTTTTTGTAGTAGTGCCAACATGCATCACTTACCTTTAAAGCCCAATCTTTGCGGTTTTGATTCACTGTTTTCTCCAAAATTTGCTTCATCTCCCTATTTGACACTTCAACTTGTCCACTAGTCTGCGGATGCTAGGGAGTAGCAACCTTATGAGTGATGTTGTACTTCTTCATGATAGCCTCAAAAGGTTTATTAATAAAGTGGGAACCTCCATCACTAATGATAGCACGGGGTGTACCAAAACGAGCAAAAATGTGCTCCTTTAAGAAATTTAACACAACCTTATGATCATTGGTCCTTGTCGCTAACGCCTCCACCCATTTAGAAACATAGTCTACCACAACAATAATGTAAAGATAACCATGAGATACTGGAAACGGCCCTATAAAGTCAATACCCCAAACATCGAACAATTCAACCTCTAAAATATTTTGTAAAGGCATCTGTGATCTGGAAAATAAATTGCGCGTTCTTTGGCACCTATCACATGTTATAACAAGCATATGCATCCTTAAATAGAGTAGGCTAATAAAATCCACTTTGCAATACCTTTAGAGTCGTTTTCTTCGCACCAAAGTGACCACTGCAAGCATATGAATGGCAAAATGTCAAGATGTTGTGCACTTCACTGTGAGGAACACATCGTCTGATTATTTGATTAGGCCAATGCTTGAAAAGATAAGGGTCATCCCAGAAGTAGTGTCGAACCTGAAAGAGGAAGCGCTTCCTTTGTTGCCTATCCCAGTCAGCCGAAATAAATTTTTGAGCCAAGTAATTCACTATGTCTGCATACCAAGGAAGTTGTTCAATGGAGAAAAGCTACTCATCGGGGAAATAATCATTGATAGGAATCTCGCCCCTTCATCATGTATTAACCGGAAAAGATGGTCTACAACAACGTTTTAAGCTCCCTTTTTATCTTTTATTTCAAGATCAAACTCTTGTAGAAGAAGGATCCATCTTGTGAGGCTTGGCTTAGCATCTTTTTTCGTCAATAAATATCTCAGGGCAGCATGATCAGAATAAATAATCACATTGACTCCCAGTAAATAGCTTCTAAACTTTTTCAATGCAAAAATCATTGCAAGCAATTCTTTCTCCGTTGTTGAATAATTTAATTGAGCGTCATTGAGAGTCCTACTTGCGTAATATATAACATGAGGAAGCTTATTAACCCGCTGCCCCAAAACAGCCCCTATAGCATAATCCGAAGCATCGCACATAATTTCAAAAGGAAAAGTTCAATCCGGAGCACTTATGATAGGAGCTTGTGACAACTCAGCCTTAAGGGTGTTAAACACCTTTAAGCACTCTTCATTGAAATTAAACATTATGTCTTTGGCTAGTAAATCACACAAAGGCTTGCTGATTTTCAAAAAATCCTTAATGAACCGTCGATAGAAGCCGGCATGCCCAAGAAAAGATCGAACTTCCTTGATTGAAGTTGGAGGAGGAAGCTTAGAAATCAGCTCTACTTTGGCTCTATCGACCNATAGAAGCCGGCATGCCCAAGAAAAGATCGAACTTCCTTGATTGAAGTTGGAGGAGGAAGCTTAGAAATCAGCTCTACTTTGGCTCTATCGACCTCAATCCCTTGTGAAGAAATGATATGACCCAGAACAATCCCTTTTTTCACCATGAAGTGACACTTCTCCCAATTTAAAACCAAGTTGGTTTCTTGACACCGTTGAAGTACTAATGAAAGATGATGGAGACATTCATCAAAAGAAGAACCAAATACAGAGAAATCATCCATGAATACCTCAATAAATCTCTCAACCATGTTGGAGAAGATACTCATCATACATCTTTGGAAAGTTGCTGGAGCATTGCATAAACCGAAAGACATTCGTCTATATGCGAAAGTGCCAAATGGGCAGGTAAATGTCGTCTTTTCTTGATCTTTTGGAGTGATAAGAATCTAGTTATACCCTGAATAACCATCAAGAAAACAATAATGACTCTGGCCTGCAAGTCTCTCGAGCATCTGATCAATAAATGGCACTATTCAGCTTCCTATAGTCGATACAAACTCTCCACCCCATCACTAGTCTTTGTGGGATGAGTTCATTATTTTCATTCTTAACTACTGTTATTCCAGATTTCTTTGGTACAACTTGCACATGACTTACCCATTTGCTATCTGAAATAGGATAAATAACGCCCATATCTAGTAATTTGAGAACTTTAGCTCGTATCACTTCTTTCATATTAGGATTTAGACGCCTCTGAACTTCCCTAGAAGGCTTAGAATCTTCCTTAAGATATAATCGGTGCATACACATTGACGGACTAACCCCCTTGATGTTAGCAATAGTCCATCCCAAGGCTATCTTATGCTCTCTTAACACACGAACCAACTTTTCTTCTTCTGTTTGACTAAGATCAGCGGCTATAATCACAGGAAGAGTCTTTGAATCACCCAGATATACATACTTTAGAGTCTCTGGAAAAGGCTTCAATTCAAGTGTTGGAGGTTGGAGGTTGGAGGTTGGAGGTTGGAGGTTGGATGATGGATGGAACGAGTTTGGCATGTGAGGGTGGCAACACTTCGAACTTAGGATGGCTTGTAGGAGTGTAAGAGCTCACAGCTTGGAGTTCTTGGGCTGCTTCTAGTACTGAAACTTTGTCAAAATTCATGCCATGTTGAGTTATACAAACTTCTAAAGGATCGGTGGAGCTTGATCAATAAATGTATTCTCAATGATGTGATCCACAGCTTCCACGTGAAAACAATCATAAAGATCCATGGGTTTCTTTAAAGCCTCAAAGACCTAAAATTTTACAGTAATATCTTGCACAGTCATGGTTAGTAACCCTTCTTTAACATCAATTTTCGTACCTGCGGTAGCCATGAAGGGTCTACCAAGAACAAGAGGTAGCTCGCGATCCTGAATTTCAACTTCTTCCATGTCTAAAATAATAAAATCAGTAGGGAGAATAAATTCATCAACTTTGACAAGTATGTCCTCAATGATGCCTCTTGGATATTTCACAGAATGATTAGCAAATTGTAGAGATATCGAGATCGGTTTCAGCTCTCCCAAACCAAGGTGTTCATAGACAGAATAAGGCATTAAGTTCACACTTGCTCCAAAATCCAGTAATGCTCTGTCAAAATTTCTTGCTCCAATCGTACATGGTACTGTAAAGCTACCAGGATCTTTGACTTTCGGTGGCAATTTTCTTTGAAGCACATCACTAACTTCCTCTGATAACATCACATTTTCATGTTCATCAAATTTCCTTTTGTTGGTGCATAGATCCTTCAAAAACTTTGCATAAGAAGGAATTTGTTTAATAGCCTCTAGCAAAGGAATATTAATTTGCACCTTCTTGAATTGCTCTAGAATATCTCCCATGTTTTTCTCTTTCTTTGTTTGCTTTGCACGTTAAGGGAAAGGCAAAGAAGTTATTGAAGGGCTAGGCAATTAAGGTATCTTGCTGCAATGGAGTGACTTTAAGACCCTGTTGGTCTGCATTGGAACTAAAGGACACTTGCTGGTCCGATATGGCAGCCTTAGCAAGGCTTGTTGCATGCTTGTCATGCTTAGATTCGGCCTTGCTTTCTTCCATCTCTCTATGATTTCCAACTTTGTTATCTATTATTTTGCCACTCCTCAAGGTTGAAATAGCTTGAACTTGCTCATTATTCATTGGATTAGCTTCCGTTTGGCTAGGAAATTGTCCTTGTCCTCTCACCAAACTACTCACAGCAGTAGCTATTTGACTTAATTAAACCTCGAGCTTCGATTGACTCTTCTCCAAATCTGATTGGCTTTATTTCAATGATGCTACCTCTTGTTTATAGCTTGATGTTTCCTTTACGAACTGAGTTAACATCTCCTTCATAGAAGAGTCCTCTTGTTGCACTGGAGGAGCTTGATAAAATTGTTGATACGGCCTTGAAAAATTAGATGGTCCCAAGGCATTCTATGAGTTGCTCCAAGAAAAGTTAGGATATTGTTTCCACTTCAGATTTTAAGTGTTCGAGTAAGAATCATTTCACGGCCTTCCATTAAATGCATTGACCTCTTGCACATCTTCTAATGTAGGATTCGAAGGACAATTTGCGGTGTCATGAGCGATGCTAGCACACAAAGTACATGGTTGTGCCGTGACCTTGGTCACTAACGGTGCGAGAAGCTTTGTTAGACCTGCAAACTGTGCTTTCAAACCTATCATAGAATTAACTTCATACATGCCTCCCTTCCTTGGAGCCGTAACTTGAGAATCCGCCGTAGGAAGATCCCAATTAATGCTCTGAGTTCTCATAGATAGTCTCAAAAATATCAATTGCCTCATCTATAGTTTTATCCATTAAGCTTCCACCCACAGTTGAATGGCCATACTTCTGCTCTGAGGTTTAAGCCCGCCAAAAAAATACTGGACTTTCTGCCAAGTATCAATCCCATGATGAGGACATTGAAGATAAAAATCCTTGTAATGCTCCCACCTTTAATGAAATTGCTCACCGTCCAGTTGACTGAAACTCATAACTGTTATTCAACACAGCATTAGTTTTTCAAGCAGGAAAATATTTACTCAAAAATTTCTTGGATAACTTTGTCTTAGGAAAATTGATCAATATCGTGGGATCCGAAACACAATATCTTAGCGTTGTTTTCATACGCCAGCAACCTTCAGAAAGAAATAAATGACAATTAAAGCAATAAAAGAAATACAAAATTGCCCAAACATAAGAAAAAATAAATAAAATTAAAATGCTAATTCGGCCTAGTAAACGACCTTATTTGACCAAAATCTGCCTTACCTCATCGTCTGTGACTTCGTCGCCCATCCTACGCGCGCCCCCTCCACACTAAGGATAAAATAAAGAAATAGGCAACAGCTTAGAAGCGAAAACGCAAGAAAGATAGGGGTGCAACATGAGGACTTCCCAGGAGGTCACCCATCCTAGTACTACTCTCGCCCAAGAACGCTTAGTTGCGGAGTTCTAATGGGATCCCGTGCATTAGTGCTAGTATGATCGCACCCGTAAGTTTATGCGTTGTCACCGTATAAAAAAGTTTCCACCATGCCGCGAGAGGCAAAGAGACGGCCCGATTTTGCAGGAGCCTATGTGTAAAATGGAGCACCACCACTTCGACCGATGCCGTGGGATCCGAAACAAAATATCTTAGGGCCGTTTTCGTATGCCAACGACCTTCAGAAAGAAATAAATGACAATTAAAGCAATAAGTCAAAATTACAAAATTGCCCAAACATTAGGAAAAAAAAAACAATTTAAATGCTAATTCGGCCTAGTAAACGGCCTAATTTCACCAAAATCTGCCTTACTTCACCGCCTGTGGCGTGATTGTCCGTCCTACGCACGCCCCCTTCGCCCTGAGGATAAAATACAGAAACATGCGACAACTTGGAAGCAAAAATGCAAACAAGATAAGGGGTGCAACAAAAGGACTTCCCAGGAGGTCACCTATCCTAGTACTACTCTCGCCCAGCCGCGCCTAACTGCAGAGTTCTGATGGGAACCGGTACATTAGTGTTGGTATGATAGCACCCGTTAGTTTATACGTCATCACCGTATATAAAGGTTTCTGCCATGCTGCAAGAGGCATAGAGATGGCCCGATTTTGCAGGAGCCTATACGTAAGATGGAGCGCCACCACTTCGACTGATGCCGTGTGATTCAAAACAAAATATTTAGGGCCGTTTTCGTATGTCAACGACCTTTAGAAAGAAATAAATGACAATTAAAGCAATAAATAAAAATTACAAAATTGCCCAAACATCAGGAAAAAAAAACATTTAAACGCTAATTCGGCCTAGTAAACGGCCTTATTTGATCAAAATCTGCCTTACCTCACTGCCAATGGCTTCGTCGTCCGTCCTACGCGCGCCCCCTCCGCCCCAAGGATAAAATAAAGAAACAAGCGAGAGCTTGGAAGCGAAAATGCAAAAAAGATAGTGGTGCAACACAAGGACTTCGCAGAAGGTCACCCATCCTAGTACTACTCTCCCCCGAGCGCGCTTGACTGCGAAGTTTTGATGAGATCCGGTGCATTAGTGCTGGTATGATCGCACCCGTAAGTTTATACGTCGTCACAGTATATAAAGGTTTCCGCCATGCCGTGAGAGGCATGGAGACGACCCGATTTTGCAGGAGCCTGTGTGTAAGATAGAGCGCCGCCACTTCGACCGATGCCGTGGGATTCAAAACAGAATATCTTAGGGCCATTTTCGTATGCCAACGACCTTCAGAAAGAAATAAATGACAATTAAAGCAATAAATAAAAATTACAAAATTGCCCAAATGTTGAGCTCATTTTATATATAATTTTTATCCCTAAAATCTTACATTTTTGTCTATTTCTTTTAGCAATTTTTAGTATTTTAATTCTTTTTTTTTTATTATCTAGTCAATTAGTGGGTTTATTAGTTTTTATGTTTTAATGTTTTATTTTAGTTTTTATTTTATTTTATTTTTAAGTAGTGTATTTTTATTTGTAGGATGTGAAATGGGAAGCCCAAAAATAAAAGAAGAAAATGGCCCAAAATGGAAGAAAATGGAGAAGCCCATGTCGCCTAGCCCAGGCCCTGGAAGCCGAACAGTCACTCGCCAAGGACAAGCCCAGCCCGCTGCATATCTCTCTCTCTCTCCATCAGCAGCCTGGCCCAGGCCCTGGACGCTGAACAGTCACTCGCCAAGGACAAGCCCAGCCCACTGCATATCTCTCTCTCTCCATCAGCAGCCCGGCCCAGCCCAAGAAGCCGAAGAGTCACTCGCCACTTCCGCTTCTAGCCAATTGCTTTGATTAATCAACTATCATCCAATGCATCGTCGCCACGTGGCCAACCATCAGCTTTTCCTTCTCTAGCCGCATGCCAAAGCTTCTCCAGCCGCAAGCCGAGCTCCCTTCCTTCCTCTCTCCCTCACGGTTTCCCATGTGAGCCACTAATGCGAGCCGAGCTAGCCAGCCGCCTCTCTTTTTCCTTCCGCCCAGAATTGCAACATTAATCTTCTAACCATCCAATGCGAGCGCGCCACGTGGCACCTCCTATAGTTGTTTCCAGCCTTTTCCTTACGCCTCTCTCCTTTCACAAATATCTCTTATCTTAGCTAATCAGCTTGTGACATGTGGCAGAAATTTTAGATATTTTCAACCTTGTACCAGTCTTTTGTGCTGATCCTCTCTTCATTGCTAGCCCTAGTATTTGCCTATATAAGGAAGCATTCAGCTCCCTTACCATATCTTTACACCCTAGAATTTTAATTTCTGCCTTTTCTAAGGATTTTTCTCTCAAGCCATTTGGCTATGATATTTGAGAGAGAATAGGAATGTAACTCTCTTACAATTTTAATTAATGAAAGTTTAATATTATGTCTCTCTTCTCTCTTCTCCTAATCCTCTATTTACTTTATGCCATTTATTTTATGTAGTTCTTTATTTTATATTTAACTTTATATTATGTCTCTCTTCTCTCTTCTCTAATCCTCTATTTATTTATGTCTTTTATTTGATGTAGTCCTTTACTTTATTATTAGTAGTGTTATTTATTTTATTGTTCTTTAAATTTCATGCTCATTTATTTATTTCTTTATTTTATTTAAGATATAAGATCATGGGTGGTCACTAAACCCCCTTACCAAGGTAAAGGGGAAGCACCACCATGAACATTATTAAATGAGGTCTTTATGTTAATTTTCCCCTTATTTAAGATCTTACAAGCCCTAGATTTTCATATTAAAATGAGATAGAGATCCTCTTTTCACCCATAATGTCATATATTATGGGTTGTTAGATCCTCTAGTTGTTTTAAACACAAACGTTTTGAACTCTAGTTGTTCCTTAGTTTTGGTTCACTTGAGTTGCTTAAAATTTGTATTTTCTAAGTAAAATCAAGATCTACCATATAAACCTTCAACTTTTGTGCTTAATTCATATTTATCTTTGCAAGAGGGCATCAAGTGACTCTTGGGTGCCCTCCTTTAAGGGGAAATTACTAAAAATCTCATTTAATATGTTCATAAGTGGCGTGGAACCCTAACCTTGGTTCTTATACCATTGTTTAGTTTATAAAACCAAAAAGTTGTTATTTTACTTTCTAGATTTAATATTTCAATTCTTGCACTTTTATTTACCTTATTCTCTTTTCATCTACATTATTTGCTTTTTAATTTAGTTGCATTTTATTTTAAGTTACCTCACAAATCAACAAAATTTCTAAACTAGGTTAGTTTTAAATTAACTTAAGTTTAAACTTAGTGTATCGTTTGTCATCACTCCTTGAGGTTCGACCTCGTTAATATACTACTCGATTCGTATATTTGCGAGTAAATAAAATTTTACAACAAGTTTTTGGCGCCGTTGCCGGGGAATGTTTTGATACACTAGTTTAGGCTTTTTGTTAGTTTAAATCTTCCACTAGTTTTCATTTATTTTGCTTTTCTTAAAAAAAAATGAAAAAAAGTTAAATAAATAAAAAATTTCGAATTTTCCTTTAATTAGTATTTTTTTTTTTTAGTTTCCTTTTTCTTTTTCCCACTTTTATAAGTGCCAAAAAAAAAAAACAATTTTCTTTACACTTTTTTGCATCTCTTCTCTTGTAGGTGCCAAGAAAAGAAAGAAAAAAAAATTTATATATTTATTGTTTATTTTTTATTTTAGTGGTCTTCTTTATTTTGTGCTTGTGATAAATATAAATTCTTGCTTTTATTTAGCATATTTATAGTCTTCTCTTTCTTTATAGCTTCCATAACTAGTATCTAGCATCATCTTTTATTTCCTTCACCATTAGTTTTGTCTTCTTTGCCATCTAAAAAAAAAAAAATTATATATAATAGCATATTTATTTCTTTGTTGTCTTTAGGTTGTTGCATCTAGTTTCAATTGTAAAATTTTTTCTTCTTGCTTTTATTTGTCGTTAAAAAAAAAATCAAATATTTTTGTCATTTAGTATAATTTAGTTAGATCTTATTTATTGTTGTGTTGTGCATCTTATCCATTGCAACATTAGATAAGGTAATTTTTATTTCCTCTTATTTCATTTCTCTTTTCCTTTTTCCACCTCTTGTTTATTTTTATTTTAGTTCTATTTCCCTTTTTCCTTTTGTTATAGTTTTAGTATTAATTCTACTATTTTCTTTTTAGTGTTTGCATTAGGGAGAAGTTTGCAAAGTTGTGGTCATCAAGAAAAGGGAATTGCTAGCAAAAGTTTGGTTGCCTTCTCCTAGTGTGTTGTGGCCAATGTCACCACACTAGTGGTATACTCTAAACTTTTTCTTTTTAAGATTTTCTTAAGTGGTGTTTGCCTTACTTGTGCAATTTCAATTTTCATATATTGTTGTTTTGTTGGTTGTTACATTTTCAATTAGCATTCTTGCATAATCAATTAGTAAGGGCATTCACCCCCAACAAGATACTGATTGGATTTCATCACCAAGTCCTTGCCCACCTAGGCTAACCATCTCTTGCATTTGTTAATCCCAAACTCAATTTAATTAAAATCAAGTAGACATTGGCCAAAGGGTTCACGAAGCTCATAGGACCCTCTTGGAAGGAGTCAATTAGTGGATACTCCGGTGAATGTTTTTGGAGTACAATGTCTAGAAAGGTTCTTTAAGGTTGCAATCATCTTGATGCTTAAAGGGGACTGGTTTTTAAGAGAGACCATCTGTGACTCCTCCACCCCTTCCGGAACCGGCCTGGTTGTATTTTTGACAACCTTATATCGGTACGCCACTAATTCGCTTTGAAAGGGAGGAGGAGCTTGTCTAGTGCTTAATCAAGATTAGGATTGTCTAAAAGACACCTCCCAAGGTTAAATCAAAGATAATTAAATTGCTTGTTTGGATTAACTCTTTGTTTTGTGATTTTGTTTAGTTGTGTTTGCTTTATTTGTTAGTTTGTCCATATTTTCATTTAAAAAAGGGTAGTTAATTAATTAATTAAAAAAAAATTTAAATTCTTTTCTTAAAATCCGTCTAGTGTATGCTTGGTCGCCGTTCATTAAATCACGATTTAGCACCTTTTGACCTTGAACTTGAGAGAACACTTAGACATTTAAAGAAAAGAATTGAACCGATAATTGAAATGGGTGAAAACATTGAAATTCGTCCGTTAAGAGAATATTTTGCTGACAGGACCGCCCCCGGATTCCACCCTGAAACCCGGAAAGGTCCTGCGGGAATCCAAAATCCAGGAAAATCCTACCGAAAATTCGGCAGAACCTCCCCTGAAAATGGACTAACCCTAAACCCTTACAATCGTTCCTTGCAATCCCCCAGTTTTAAAACCATTTCGCAATCCATTTTCGAAAATCATCTCGAATACACCTCGATATACTGAAAAAGCAATAAAACTTTCCAAGCTGAGAAATGGCAAATCCAAACTGAAATTATCTTTATAAACTGATATCTCAAAACTCTTATTCTTAAAACTCACACCATACTTGTACTCGTACTGTAGACAATGTCATGGCCACAATCCCACGCACGGGCAGGCTCAAATCCTGGCTACAATCTCGTACGGATGACCCTTCCGCACGAACAGGCTCGTATCTTGGCCACAATCTTGTACGGATGACCCTTCCGCACGAGCAGGCTCATATCCTGGCCACAATCTCGTACGGAGGGGTCTCTCCGCACGAGCAGCCTTGTATCCCGGCCACAATCTCGTACGGAGGGGTCTCTATGCATGAGCAGGCTCGTATCCTGGCCACAATCTCATACAGAGGGGTCTCTTTGCACGAGCAGGCTCGTATCCTGGCCACAATCTCGTACGGAGGGGTCTTTTCGCACGAGCAGGCTCGTCCGATCAGTACTTGCATTTTCACTCCCAACATTTCCACATCCTAAAATAAATAATCATTTCGATAATCATGCCAGATATAATAAATCCTCTCATAAATAAATTGAATATAAAACACGCCATTTCCACAAGAATGCACATAGCAAACACAAATTATTAAAATCAAGGCCCACTCACAGTGCGAAATCAACGTTGATCCTCCGTCGGATTTTCTTGAGCCTCATTGATATTGCGTTCTTCACCACGGTTAGATAAATCGCTTCCCAAAAATTAAACGCTCTCAAATCCATTCCCAAAAACCTGTCCTGCTGAACCTAATTTCACCCAAGGATCTAAAACAAATCCCAAAACTTAAAAAGAAACTTGTCTGAGGCTCACTTCGGTCGGAAAGCTCGTCCTAGAGTGAAATCGGTATTAACCAGATCTCAAACTAGTTCTAAAATATCTTCATTTTTCTCCAACAATAATCGAAACATCCAAAACCAACAATTCACACCAAATTGTCCATTAATAATCCCTTAGTCATGAATTTACAATGCGATTCAAATTTACTGAAAGTGCCGCCCACAGTGACTGCCCTGAAACAAATTTTTAGCCAAGAAATGCCTAATTCTTCAAACCCACTCAATCCTTCAATCTTAAACCACAATTGAGGTTCCTAGGAATATAATTTGTTACTCAAAACAACAAAACAACCCTCTAGTCCGAAAATTAAAGAACAACCCGAAATGGCTTCAAAAACCCAATTTTTCACTTTTCACAATTACTCAAAATAAACAGCTAATACATAGGGAAAAGGAAGCTCATACCTCAAGGAGAAAAACCCACTAAAACACTAGAGAATTCATGGTGAAAAACTGGCCGGAATTTGGAGAACAAGGCTGGCTGTTTGGGGGGTTTTCTGAGCAGTTTCCGCGAGTCAAGGGAGCTGCTCGAGGAAGAGGGAAGACTAGGGGTGTCGGCCAGCCTGAGGGGAGGTCGTCGGAGGTCGGCGACGGTGAGAGACGTTGGTATTGGTGGCTAGTGGTCGCGCACAGAGAAGGGGAGAGATAGAAAAATTGGAGGGCTCGGGGTGGACGGTCGGCGCCGGCGAGGGGGGGTCGCGCGACTGTTTGGGTCGACGGGGAAGCGGCCGGCGTCAAGGGTTGTGGTGCTGGTGGTGGCTGTGACACCTCATGGATTGCGGGCAGGGGGGCTGCGGGAGAGAGAGGAGGAAATAAAGAGAGAGAGAGAGAGAGAGAGAGAGAGAGAGAGAGAGAGAGAGAGAGTTGTAGAATTTTCTGGAGAGAGGAGAGAGAATCCGAATTTTCAGAAATAAAAATGGCTTTTTAAAACCCCTTAAGTGCAATTTTACACAATTGCCCCACACTTGTACGATCCGTAACTCCTAAACCATAACTCGAATCAACGCGTTCTACGTGTCTATGAAATCATGGGCTCGAGACCTTTGTAATGGGCCCAGAGTCAAAATCAAAAGCCCATTAGTTTTAAAAGTCAACTTTTGGGTCAATCCCAATTTAAAACGTAGATTAAAAATAAACCAAAACGTTTTTATTTTCACAATAAATCCCCAAAATGATTCAAATAAATTTTCAAAATATCTAAAATAACTTTTGAGAAAAATACGAAGTCTCACAATTCAATTTCTCACTACGCCTCTAAATGGCCATTACAAATAAAAATTTAGATTTCTCGTGAAATTCGGATCGGGTCGTTACATTTGCTCCCGCCATCCTTGACACTCCTTCTTGCATAGTCTTGCCCCACACTACCGCAACTCATTTTGAGATTAAACCCCACATCATTTAATTATTGCCCTCCTACCATGGTTTGGATCGAGAGGACCCGTACACACATGTTAAAGAATTCATTGAAATTTGCTCAACCTCTAGTTACCAAAATTTTCCCGATCAGTCCGTGCATCTTCGTTTATTCCCATTTTCGGTCAAGGACAAAGCGAAAGCTTGGTTAAACTCCCAACCCCCCGGTTCTATCACTTCATGGGATCAACTTGTAAAAAACTTTTTGTCAACATTTTTTCCAATATCTAGGACTAACGCGCTTAGGAGAGACATTTCGGAGTTTAGACAAAAAGACGATGACCAGTTTTATGAGAGTTGGGAGCAATTCAAGGATTTAATTTTGAAATGTCATCACCATAGTTTCGAGATGTGGCGTTTGGTGCAATATTTTTACAACGGTTTAACTTAAATAAATCGCAATATGGTAGAGTCCATGAATGGGGGTGCGTTTTTAAATCTTGGGGAAGAGCAAGCTTATGATTTTTTTGAAAAATTGTCTGAAAATTCTCAACAATGGGATTTCTCCAACCCACATGATAGACAAGCCAAAGAACCAAAGCGTAGGGGGATGTATGAAGTGAGAGGTGATGTAGACTTAGGGTCTAAGATTGAGAGCCTAACGAGAAAGGTAGAGGCCTTAGCTTTGAGTCAAACCATGAGTGCCGTTAATCATGTCCAAAGTGAGGATTGTTCTCATTGTGCTAGCCCGATGCATAATGTTCAAGCGTGTCCTTCCTTGTATACTTTTTCCGAGAGTAATATTGAGCATGCAAATGCCCTTAATAATTTTAGGAAGCCGTTTGTGAACCAAGGTACCTTTTCCGAGACCTACAATCCCAATTGGAAGAATAACCCAAATTTTTCTTGGAGACAAGACCAACCCCAAACACATTTAGGAGGAAATTCAATGCCAAACAATTCATTTCGTTCTCCTAATCCCTCATATTCTCATGTTCCCCATGTTCCTCATCCCACTCCTCAAAGTGTTGCCCCACAACAAAATCCATCATCACCTGTAGAGAACACACTCCAAAAATTCATGCAATTGACCGGTCAAGCCTTTGTTGAGGTTAAAGCGTCCACCCACCAAAATACACAAGCCATTGCAAAGCTAGAACATCAAATTGGTCAATTAGCTAACATTGTGGGAGAGAGAGAGAAGGGAAAATTTCCAAGTCAACCCATTCCTAATCCAAAGGGTCAATTTCATGTTGATACATCTAGTTCATCCAATACTCATGAGCATGTCAAGTCCATCACAACCCTTAGGTCGGGTAGGCAAATTGATAATAAGGTTCAAATGCCCAATTTGGAAAAAGAAAATGATGAAAATGACAAAAATGGAACAAATGAAGTAGGTGGTTTAGAGCATCATGTTGATCACATTTTCAAGTCAAAGGAAAAAGAGTCTTTAATTGTTGATCATTCTCCAACTTTTGTCCCCAAAGCCCTATTTCCTCATAGGTTGGCTAAGACAAAGAAAAATGCACAATTTAATGACATCCTAGAAGTGTTCAAGCAAGTCCATATCAATATTCCCTTCTTAGATGTCATCAAACAAGTGCCTTCTTATGCCAAATTTTTGAAAGACCTTTGCACCATAAAAAGGAGAACCAATGTTCCAAAGCAAGCCTTTCTCACTGAGCAAGTTAGTTCAATTATCGAGCATCGAATTCCGGTTAAATACAAGGATCCCGGTTGTCCTACCATTGCATGCACGATAATAACTCATCATATAGGAAGAGCATTGCTAGATTTAGGAGCAAGCGTGAACCTTTTACCATACTCCGTTTATGTGCAACTTGGCTTAGGAGAGATGAAACCAACCTTGGTGACTCTTTCTTTAGCGGATAGGTCGGTTAAAATTCCTAGGGGAATGGTGGAAGATGTCTTGGTCAAAGTGAATGAGTTTTATTTTCCCGTGGATTTCATTGTACTTGACACCCAACCCGTGACCAATGCTTGTGATCAAATTCCGGTAATTTTAGGATGTCCATTCCTTGCTACCGCAAATGCCCAAATTAATTATAGGAATGGAGTCATGAATTTGTCGTTTGGGAACTTAACTATGGATCTTAACATTTTTAACATAAGTCACCAACCACAAGAGGGTGAAGATAGCATTTGTGAGGTTAATTTAATCGAACAAATAGTGGTAAACTCTTTCCATAGGAATAGTGTTAAGGACCAACTAGAAGCATGCTTAGCCCACTTTGGTTGTAACTTTGATTTTAATGAAGCCATAGAAGAAGTCAATGCACTTTTGGACTCCACACCTATCATGAACACCACCAATTGGAAACCAAGAGTAGAACCTCTTCCTCTTTCCAAAAATTCTCCACTTCCTTCCACTGTTGAGCCACCCAAGCTAGATCTCAAACCATTACCTGATAGTCTCAAGTATGTGTTTTTAGGATCCTTCGATACCTTGCCCGTGATCATAGCCTCCGATTTAAATAATGAGCAAGAATGCAAGCTTGTGGAAATTTTGAGGAAACATAAGGAAGCCACAGGTTGGTCCATAGCTGACATTAAAGGCATTTATCCATCCATTGTCATGCATAGGATCCACTTAGAGGATAACACTAAGACTTCCCGTGAGCCCCAAAGACGTTTAAATCCTGCCATGAAGGAAGTAGTGAGGAGTGAGGTTTTGAAATTGTTAGATGTTGGTGTCATTTACCCCATTTCCGATAGTCATTGGGTGAGCCCTGTCCAAGTTGTTCCAAAAAAGTCTGGCGTTACCGTTGTGAAAAATGAGGACAATGAATTGATTCCCACACGAGTGCAAACTGGTTGGCGTGTGTGCATAGATTATAGGAAATTGAATGCCGTCACTAGGAAAGATCGCTTCCCTCTTCCTTTCATTGACCAAATGCTTGAGAGGTTAGCCGGTCATGCCTATTATTGTTTCCTTGATGGTTATTCTAGATATAACAAAATCCCCATTGCACCCGAGGATCAAGAAAAGACCACCTTCACTTGCCCATTTGGTACTTTCGCTTACCGTCGCATGCCCTTTGGGTTATGTAATGCACCTGCCACCTTTCAAAGGTGCATGATTTCTATTTTATCCGACATGGTAGAGCGGTTTCTTGAGGTTTTTATGGATGATTTTTCCGTCTTTGGGTCTTCTTTTGATGAATGTTTGCACCATCTTTCATTGGTTTTAATTCGTTGCAAGGAGAAAAATCTTGTTTTAAATTGGGAAAAATGTCACTTCATGGTCAAAAAGGGTATTGTTGTGGGACATATTATTTCTTCTAAGGGAATTGAGGTTGATAAGGCTAAAGTTAATCTAATTTCTAATCTTCCACATCCACGTACTGTTAAGGAAATTAGATCATTCTTAGGACACGCCGGTTTTTATCGAAGATTCATCAAACATTTTAGCAAAATTTAACGTCCCTTGTACAATTTACTTGCCAAAGATTCCTCTTTTGTCTTTGATGATGATTGTATCTGTGCCTTTGATAAACTTAAGTCTTTGTTGACCTCCGCTCCCATCATTCGACCCCCCATGTGGAGTGAACCTTTTGAGATTATGTGTGATGCATCCGATTACGCCATAGGTGCCGTTTTGGGACAACGAGTTGGTAGGTTACCCCATGTCATTTGCTATGCAAGCAAGACCCTCACTGATGCTCAACTTAATTATTCCACCACTGAAAAAGAACTTTTGGCCGTTGTCTTTGCGTTAGACAAGTTTAGGTCTTACCTTTTAGGCACAAAGGTTATTGTTTATTCTGATCATGCGGCGTTAAAATACCTTTTGTCTAAAAAAGATGCTAAACCCCGCCTAATCCGTTGGATCCTCTTGCTCCAAGAATTTGACATTGAAATCCATGACAAAAAAAGGTCCAAAAATGTGGTTGCCGATCATCTTTCTAGATTAATAGTTGAGTCATGTGAGGAGTCCATTCCCATCACTGAGACATTTCCTGATGAGCAACTTATGCTTATTTCCCAAACACCATGGTATGCGGATATTGTGAACTTCCTTGTCACTAATGAGATGCCTTCCCATTGGACCAAGCAAGATAGATCTAAGTTTCTAGCTAGGGTCAAGCATTATTTTTGGGATGATCCTTACTTGTACAAATATTGCCCTAATCAAATCCTTAGGAGATGTGTCCCGGATAGTGAGCAATCCAATATCATTTCTTTTTGCCATGATCATGCTTGTGGAGGCCACTTTAGTGCTAAGAAAACCGCCGCCAAGATCCTTCAATGTGGTTTCTATTGGCCTTCCCTTTTCCGTGATGCCCATGTGTATTGCAATTCTTGTGAGAGATGCCAAAAATTAGGGAGTCTCACTAGGAGAAACATGATGCCTTTGACTCCAATCCTTGTTGTCGAAATCTTTGATGTTTGGGGCATTGATTTTATGGGACATTTTCCTAATTCTTTTGGAAATTTGTACATACTTGTGGGTGTGGATTATGTGTCCAAATGGGTAGAGGCAATTGCATGTAAAACCAATGACCATAGGGTAGTGCTTCGTTTCTTGAAGGAAAACATTTTCATTCGATTTGGGGCCCCTTGCGCTATCATTAGTGATGGTGGAAAACATTTTTGTAATAAGCCATTTGAACATTTAATGAAAAATTATGGAGTCACCCATCGAGTTGCCACCCCTTACCATCCCCAAACAAGTGGTCAAATTGAGATTTCTAATAGGGAGACTAAGCATATCTTGGAGAAAACAGTTAACCCATCTCGAAAAAATTGGTCTTTGCGACTCATTGATGCATTGTGGGCTTACCGAACCGCTTTTAAAACCCCTATTGGAATGTCTCCTTATCGCTTAGTTTTTGGGAAAGCATGTCATCTCCATGTTGAATTGGAACATAGAGCATTTTGGGCCATAAAACAATTTAATTTCTCTCTAGACAAAGCAAGAACTCATAGGAAGCTCCAGTTAAATGAGCTTGAGGAAATAAGGAATGATGCATATGATTGTGCTAAAACTTACAAGGACCGTATGAAGGTGTTCCATGATAAACACATTTTGAGAAAAACTTTTTCACCTAATCAAAAAGTCTTTTTGTATAATTCTCGTTTGCATCTTTTTCCTTGTAAATTGAAGTCTCGTTGGACTGGTCATTTCCTTGTTCGCACTATTTTTCCTCATGGGGCAATTGAAATTGAAAATCCTAAAAATGTTGATGTTTTTAAAGCCAATGGTCAAAGATTGAAACCATTTCTTGAGTTCCAAAATGATGAGGTTGAGGAAGTCTTACTTTGTGATCCCATTTATCATGATTGATGTGCTTTGTTTAGTTCCTTAATTTATGATTTTTTTTTTCTTTTCCTTTGCTTTTCTTTCTTTTTATGTATATATTCTTTTCATATCTTTGAGAATTATCATTCATTATTTGTTGAGCGTCATTGTTGGTAATTTCAAAGAAATGAGAGTATCCTCTTTCAGGTAATTTCTTTTCACCATTTTCTTTCTTATTTCTTGTCATTGTCATGTTTTTCCTTTCCAATCATTGAGGACAATGTTTGATTTAGGTTTGGGGGTGGAGTTTTGAAATTTTTCTTTATTTTTTTAAATCTTTTTTTGTTTTAAAAAAAAAAAAAAAGGTTTTAGTTTTGTTTTTGTGTTGATTGCTTCACCATGATGAGATTGATTTTCTTGCATTCAATGCTTAGCTTTAGGAAATACATGATTCTCTACTTTAATATTTTTGCATGCAAAATAAGAATATCTCTCATTAGATTTCCTATTATTTTCATGATAGAATCATTTTTTTAATTCTTAAACTTGGAATATTTTTGCACTTAAGCCAATAATTGCATTTTGAAATTGAAGAGTGAAATTTTGAATTGAATTACCTAAGGAAAAATAGTGGAGACTTGACCCTAGTGAGCTTAAAGCCATTCTTTTTTTTGTGAGTGTTACACATATATCTCTAAATTTTTCTTGGGTCCAAATTTTGTCGTTGATGATCTCATTATTCTTTCTTGTTTGGTCAATTATTTGAAAATGATATTGAATTTTGAATCATTCCACTTTAAGCTCCTTTAGTTCAATTGAAGCATCATAACCATACTTGACTTAGGAAATGATTTTAGGCCATTTTTGTTTTAGTTTGAGCCTTTCTTGTCATCCTTTTTCATTAAATAAAACTTTACCACTAGTATCCCTTTTGAGCCTTAGTTTTAGTTTTTTTCGTTTGTTAAACACTATCACCCTCTTTTCTGAGAATTGTTAGAAAATGTAAAAAATATATATATATAGGCATTATGTTATTAGTATCTCTCTTTGTGATATTATTCTCTTCAATAAAAAGAAGTGTTCAAAAAAAAAAAGGAAAATGAGAGAAAAAGAAATGCCTTAGTATCATTTTTATTTTCAAAATAAACTTTCTCAGAAATGTCTTACATTTTCCACCTTAGCCTTACATTACAAGCCAATAAAAGTCCTATTTGATCTTAGGAAGAGTTTGGTTAGAATGTGGAGAGAGAATGAGTAGGAATTAAAGTGCTTGATTCAATATTTTTCATGTATTTGATTCCCTTTCATGAGATCCTTTATTTTCTCTATAAATCTGTTCTTCATTATTTTTATATGTGAGTTATTTTTGAAAATTGTTCACATTTACTCATACTCACATATAACTTGAGAGAAAATAATTAAACCATCTCCATGTGCTTCATTTAAGAGTGATTTATCTTGTGAGAATTGGAGTCAAAGCATATTTTTCAAAGGTGATTTAATTTTATTTTACTTAAAGGTTAAAATTTGCATTCTTGATTGGCTTTGTGCACTTATATTTTGAGTTTAGAATCTTTAAAGATGATTTTACCACTTTGAATAATATTTAATCTCTTTTTCATTTTCTTAAGAGCATGTTTGAGTGTTAGGGTAGTTAAATTGTGTTTCCAAAATTTATGCATTTGAGTAATAGAATTTCTCTGAGAAAAATTTGAAGTAATCAATTTCTTTTTATCTTAGTTTTGCTCGAGAACTAGCAAAATATAGGTTTGGGGGTATTTGTTGAGCTCATTTATATATAATTTTTATCCCTAAAATCTTACATTTTTGTCTATTTCTTTTAGCAATTTTTAGTATTTTAATTCTGTTTTTTTTTATTATCTAGTCAATTAGTGGGTTTATTAGTTTTTTATGTTTTAATGTTTTATTTTATTTTATTTTTAAGTAGTGTCTTTTTATTTGTAGGATGTGAAATGGGAAGCCCAAAAATAAAAGAAGAAAATGGCCCAAAATGGAAGAAAATGGAGAAGCCCATGTTGCCTGGCCCAGGCCCTGGAAGTCGAACAGTCACTCGCCAAGGACAAGCCTAGCCCGCTGCATATCTCTCTCTCTTCATCAGCAGCCTGGCCCAGGCCCTGGAAGCCGAACAGTCACTCGCCAAGGACAAGCCCAGCCCGCTGCATATCTCTCTCTCTCCATCAGCAGCCCGGCCCAGCCCAGGAAGCCGAAGAGTCACTCGCCACTTCCGCTTCCAGCCAATTGCTTTGATTAATCAACCCATCATCCAATGCATCGTCGCCACGTGGCCAACCATCAGCTTTTCCTTCTCCAGCCGCATGCCAAAGCTTCTCCAACCGCAAGCCAAAGCTTCTCCAGCCGCAAGCCGAGCTCCCTTCCTTCCTCTATCCCTCACGGTTTCCCATGTGAGCCACTAATGCGAGCCCAGCCAGCCAGCCGCCTCTCTTTTTCCTTCCGCGAAGAATTACAACATTAATCTTCCAACCATCCAATGCGAGCGCGCCGCGTGGCACCTCCTATAGCTGTTTCCAGCCTTTTCCTTACGCCTCTCTCCTTTCACAAATATCTCTTCTCTCAGCCAATCAGCTTGTGACATGTGGCAGAAATTCTAGATATTTCCAACCTTGTACCAGTCTTTTGTGCTGATCCTCTCTTCATTACTAGCCCTAGTATTTGCCTATATAAGGAAGCATTCAGCCCCCTTACCATATCTTTACACCATAGAATTTTAATTTCTACCTTTTCTAGTATTTATCCTAGGATTTCTCTCTCAAGCCATTTGGCTATGATATTTGAGAGAGAATAGGAATGTAACTCTCTTACAATTTTAATTAATGAAAGTTTAATATTATGTCTCTCTTCTCTCTTCTCCTAATCTTCTATTTACTTTATGCCATTGATTTTATGTAATTCTTTATTTTATGTTTAACTTTATATTATGTCTCTCTTCTCTCTTCTCTAATCCTCTATTTATTTATGTCTTTTATTTTATGTAGTCCTTTACTTTATTATTAGTAGTGTTATTTATTTTATTGTTCTTTAAATTTCATGCTCATTTACTTCTTTCTTTATTTTATTTAAGATATAAGATCATGGGTGGTCACTAAACCCCCTTACCTTGGTAAGGGGAAGCACCACCATGAACATTATTAAATGAGGTCTTTATGTTAATTTTCCCCTTGTTTAAGATCTTACAAGCCCTATATTTTGATATTAAAATGAGATAGAGATCCTCTTTTCACCCATAATGTCATATATTATGGGTTGTTAGATCCTCTTTCCACATTTTAGCTTTATGGTTAATTGTTTTAAACACAAACTTTTTGAACTCTAGTTGTTCCTTAGTTTTGGTTCACGTGAGTTGCTTAAAATTTGTATTTTCTAAGCAAAATTAAGATATACCATATAAACCTTCAACTTTTGTGCTTAATTCATATTTATCTTTGCAATAGGGCATCAAGTGACTCTTGGGTGCCCTCCTTTAAGGGGAAATTACTAAAAATCTCATTTAATATGTTCATAAGTGGTGTGGAACTCTAACCTTAGTTCCTATACCATTGTTTAGTTTCTAAAACCAAAAAGTTGTTATTTTCCTTTTTAGATTTAATTTTTCAATTCTTGCACTTTTATTTACCTTATTCTCTTTTCATCTACATTATTTGTTTTCTAATTTAGTTGCATTTTATTTTAAGTTACCTCACAAATCAACAAAATTTCTAAACTAGGTTAGTTTTAAATTAACTCAAGTTTAAACTTAGTGTATCGTTTGTCATCACTCCTTGAGGTTCGACATCGTTAATATACTACTCGATTTGTATATTTGCGAGTAAATAAAATTTTACAACACCAAACATCGGGAAAAAAAAAACATTTAAACGTTAATTCGGCCTAGAAAACGGCCTTATTTGACCAAAATCCGCCTTACCTCACCGACTTTGGCTTCGTCGTGTCCGTTCTAAGAGCGCCCCCTCCACCCCGAGGATAAAACTGCACACGTAAGTTCATACGTCGCCACCGTATACAAAGGTTTACGCCATGCCGCGAGAGGCATAGAGGACTTCCCAGGAGGTCACCCATCCTAGTACTACTCTCGCCCAAGCGCGCTTAACTGCGGAGTTCTGATGGGA
>QANW01002523.1:0-16171 GCA_003254865.1 Dryas drummondii | reverse complement strand
TTTTTTTTTTTTTTTTTCCCAAGGCATGTGCAATGTTATGCAACTTTGGGCCAATAACTTTAGGCCCCACTTATTTTTTTTATAACAACATACTCAGCCCAGCAGCAATTATATATATATATATATGTTCTAATTTTAAATATTATAATATATACTATATATATATAAATAAATAAATTTTGGGCCCCCCTTGAATTGGGCCCTGGGCGGTCGCCCTTGGTGCCCTTGCTCAGGGACGGCTCTGGGCCCAATGCAATTTGGCTGCTACTTCGTATTATTTTTCAATACGATTGGCTACATGGAAATTAAAGGAACTCAAAACACACAAGTTATCAATTTTGTCAACCAAATTTGTATCATAGACCACTGTAATTGTGTAATTGTCTGCCAACTTTTAAATTACAATCTTACTTTTTGTTTTTTATCTTTTTATTTGGAAATAAGTATTCTTCAATTATTGTTTGTACCAAAAAAATAAAGGTAATTTAATTAAATGACCCATTTTCATTCAACTTAAGCTATTTTGACTCTAGTAAAAAAAAAAAAAAATTCTAACTCTTTTTTGTGTAAATTGTCTATAATACCTTTCATATACATACCAAAATTCAAAATTTTTTACTCACTTTTTCTCTATCTCTCTTTCCGCCTTCCCCACCATCAGATCCACACAGAGATCTCCTTCTCTCTTTCCTCCTTCCTCCTTCCCCAGCCATCGGATTTATGCCCAACCACCGCCCTTGTCGTCGCTTGCACCACTCGCGGGGCTTTCCTCTCCAATGTCATTTCAAGCTTGAACGCCAACGCCTCGTCCCGCAAAATAGTATCCAAAAGAAAGAGGGGGTTTTGGAATATGAACAGTTTTTTTCATTATATTAAGTATAGCTAAGTGGGTTATATGCAAAAGTTTTGAAGCCTCATGGGTTGTATATGTAATTATTGAAACCCCAATGGGTATATTTGAAAAGACGATAAAATTTAAGGGGTGTAAGTGTAATTAATTCGTTTCTTTATCTGCAAAATAAAAAAGCATCCAAATAAAATAAGGTTACTTTATTATTCTTGGGTGCTTTAACGTGCTATTACCCCTAAAACTCACGGTGAGATATGGTCGAATTTTTTGTGGACTGGTGGACTGTGGAATTTTATGATCTAGAAATTTTAAAAAGAAAAAGTGGTGGATAAAGTTGTGGACTATAACACCGTGTCGACCAGAAAGTCCACCAAAAAGTCCACTTGAAATAGTGCTATATCATTTGTCGACCAGAAAGTCCACAACTGCAATTTTTGCATCTTCTTCTTCTTCTCTATTGAATCAAATTCAAATCCAAATCTGATTTTGAGATCCATCTCTCTCTCTCTCTCTCTCTCTCATTTGTTATCATTTTTTTTTTTTGCCATTGATTTGTTATCATTGTTTGATTGTTATTATTATTGTAGATGGGTTTTTTGTGGGTTTTTCGTGTAGATGAGTTTTTTACTTCTGTAATTTTTGTATTTCGTTTCCATTAATTTATTTTGGGATTGGTATGATGAATGAATTTATTTCCTTTGATTATTGAAATAATTTCAACAAAAACCCCAAAAAAAAATTCCAACTCCTCCTAAACATTCCAACTCATTGCAGTGCACTCAAGAAGAAGTTAAATAAAAAGCAGAGGGAAGAGGAGAGGAGGCAAAAGGGGAAGGAAAGGCAAAGCAGGTACCTAGATCTTCAAAATATGATTTCAATCTAATGAAAAAAAAAAAAAAAGGCAAGCAAACCCAAAATCGAGGAAACCCAAAAGGAAAAAATGGATTTCTCTATTGAATCCATAAAGCAAACCTTTCACTTACTATAGTGAAAGACTGAGCCAATCTACATGTATATCACCCACTAGTATTGGATTTCTCTATCGAATCCAACCTACATGTATATAACTTGTAAATTTATTCTTTCCACGGGATGTGGGCGCATATCTGCGCGGGAGGTGGGTTTTGGTCGTGGGAGGTGAGATGGACCTTAAGCGTGACCTACAAATCTGGTTGAGTCGGTGGGAGGAAGGAGAAAAAGAGAAAAAGTGAGAAAAATGTGAGAGTGGGCTATCTGGTCGACTTGTGGAATTTCCAGTCGCTAGATCCCTTTTATAGATGGGTATTTTGGTCTCCAAAAAGATGAAAGGGTTATAAAAGTAGGTATTTGAGAGTTGGGTTCAAATAGCTTAAGTGGTATAAAAATAGGTCATTTAATTAAATTTCCCAAAAAATAACATTTGGACTATTTTGGTCTAAAAATGCTTTTGGCCAATGTAAGTTGTGGCCAATGGAGTGTTGTTGGCCAATTTTTGTGTTTTGGCCAAAGAAATATTATTGACCAATTTCCATGTTTTGGCCACAAACTATTTTTGGCCAACTCATTTTGTGGCCAAGGGGTATTTTAACCCACTTCCCTTTAATTTTTGGTTCGAGGGCCAAGATTTGCTCGGGGGCTAAGGATTGTTTAAGACTAGTGGCCTATATGGCCCACGACCCAAAAAATATTTTTAAGGCCAATGTCAAGGCCATACTTAAAAATGGATGAGCTCGTCTCAATAAGAGGACCAGTAGAGTTTCCGCAGCCCATTCACGCGACCAACTCCGAAAAATGAGTCCAAAATCACAAGGAAACCAAGTCAAGTAATGAGTTCAACTTTGGAAAGGATTTATATCCTCATTAATGATGAAATTTGATCCAAGATTCTCTTAGATTCCAACTTTGGAAAAGATTTGGAAAGTTTGATGAACAAGTCACCTAGTCGGACAAGGACTTAATACAAATCAAGCAAGGACTCTTACTATAGAAGGAATTGCAATCCTCATCAATGTCAAAACTTGACTGACAAGAAGAAATCTCAAAAGTTCGAGTTCTGTTAGGAGAAGGAAGATGATTTTGGGCCAAGAAATGGCCCATTACCTATGATTGTATCATAGCACCCTTACAAATAGATGCATTCGAGAGAAGAGAAGGATACATATTCAACATTCAACACACACAAGCTCTCAAGTCTCAAGAAACTCTCAAAGTTCTTTTGCTTTCAATTGTTCTTAGTTGCTACCGTTCGAGGTGCCTTTAGGTTTTCATATCTTTGTTTCCAGATTATTAGGTTTGTAGCTCTGTCATTCTCTTCACAAGGATTGTGGTATCAATTTATTTTATGCAATTGGATTGTTCTTATTTCAATTATTGCCCAAGTTCTTTGTTCAATACATAGATGTTTATTTTGTTCATTGTTCTTTTTAACATTGAGCTTCATTTGGTTGACAACAATAGTTTTGAGTTTCATTATAAGTTCATCGTGCAAAGTTTCTTTCATCTATTTGGCTAATTTCATCATTGTATTCATGAGTTCAACCATACCATTCTAAGGAGGCCGAGACACGACTCGGACTTCGATTCTGACTAAAGGCCTTGTCCTCGAGGCTAGAAAAGAATCTAGGTCAAGGGTGGTTCCTAGCTTGGCCGCGCAATCGTTTAAATTGGATTTCAGATTTAGGCGCAAAACCCCAATATCTCAATTTCTATTGTGGCCTAGTTTGAGGCCTAATAGTGGCACACTCACATCTAAACGAACAAAAATTCACTTTTGGCCAACTTTGGCTAAAAACTAGTGAACATATTTTTGGCACGTCCGGTAGGACCTTATTTGTTGCTTTTGCTAATGTTGCATGGTTGCTAATACTCATGCAGTTTCAAATCGTGAAAAGGAAAAGGTTGGTCAAGGGCACAAAGTAGAGAAGTCAACTAAGCATCATCTTCAAGAAAAAGGCAAAGGAAAAATGGATGAAATGTCACTGCTCGAGAATTTCGGCCCTCATAGCCCAAGAAGGAAGATTGACTTGGGTGGCAGGGCAAGACGTCGACTTGAAGGTGACTTTTGGGGTGAAGGGAAGCCAATGACATTTTAGCCCAAAAACAATGGCAAAAGAAAAATGGAGGATATGGTACCCACTCAGGGATGATAAACTTTGTAGTCCAAGAAGGAAAATTGAGTTAGGAAAGGAGTCAAGACAGTATCATGAGGATAACTATCACATGCCGTACAAACGGCCCTACCAAAAGACATTGTGGTATGAAGATGTTGTGGAGGATTTGTCCAAACCATATGAAAGAAAAGAAAAGAGCTTTTGGGTGTCGGTGGCTGATGACCAAAACCGAAATGTGGCTCACGTGGCTATGTCAAAACCGGACAATGTGACGCCCTGAAAATGGCCATGTCACAGCGACACCCATTTTAAAATTCATGAGAATATAATACTTTTACACTAAGTATTATATCCCTAAGCTTCCTAAAACGAGATAAGCCTGTTTAAAAATTTCGTTCGGGTTGGATCAGAGTATAGAAATTATAGCGAAACGTATTTCTGAATAATACCTTGAAATATTATTAATAAACATAAATACAAAGCCAACTCGTGAGGGTAATGAGTTTTAAACTACAAATAAACCTGCTAAAGCATTAAGTAGATTTTCATAAAATAAATAGTAGAGATATCTCAACCCATATCTAGAGTGATTCAGCAACTAATAAATTAGTGTCAAAGATACTGGAATTTTGGAATTTGCATGGATAGAACACCTATAGAAAAAGACGGGAGACACCACCACTGATCCAAATAAAAGATCTAAACCAGATAGACAGAAAGTTGAAGCTGAAACTAGAACGGACAAGGTACAGATGCCACTGATCCAAATAACTGGCCTCAGTCCAAGTTATTATTCACTGAGAAATTTGTACTCGTAAGAGTATAATAGAGGGTAAGCATCACATACGATCTGTAAGACCCTAGATTTTTTCCTTGTTTTGGCTGATTTTTGTGAAGGAAACTTGTCCCACATTGAAGAAACAAGGAAATCTCTTCCCCCCACAAACCTATAAATAGAGGACCTCCATTTCCATATTCTTCACATCAAAAATTTGTGACTTTGCCAAAATTTTTTTGAGACAAACCACTTGTTGGGAGTCTCTTTAATTTGAAATATTGGTTTGAAATATTTTCTTGGGTGCCCTTAAGGATTTGCACATAGAAATATTTTAAGCAAATAATTTTGGCAAATTGTGGGGAAACTCTGCCAAATTTTCTGCTCGCCTTGGTAAGTCTTTGGGTAAGACTCTTGAGATCAATTAAGTTATTTATTTTGAGGTAATTACTTATTAGGTTTTAATTTTTATTTTAGTAATTCTATTTGTGGAAGTACAGATAAGTTAAGCTTGGACACCAGGTATAAGAATTCTCACAGCCTGACTATTGAGACTGTTTTTATGCATGTATGTTTGATACTAAGTATGTTACTTGTGAAACTCTGCATTGTTTTTGTATGTAATGTTGCGTGGTTTTATTGTTAATAATGATCTGAAAGTAAAGAGTCACGAAAGACGATGACCTTGGTTTTCAATCCCCTAAACTTCCGGAAGGGGTACGTATGAACGAGCTAATCGATTTGTCCTTCTAGGGAGGCTAGCGTAAGGGATATTACCATGGTAAATGATATTCTTGCTATATTACCGAGTATGGATGCGGTAAATGTAGTTGGCTGTTAGTGATCGATCATCAGGTAATGATACTTTGGGATCTATAAACGTTTTAAAGAAGTTGCATGCTCGTCATCAAAGGTTTCATGGATTTCAATGATTAAACTTTGATATTGGATTGTTGGTGAATCTTTTTGAACTGTTTTATCACTGGTTATATTTATTAAGTATTTTACTTACTATTTTCAAACCCAACCAGGGTCCCTCGAGAGGAAGCTATGATCATATGTAATGCTTACCCCCTACGTTGTTTGTTTTGTTTTTCACCTGTGATTGCAGATAACGTTTTGCTTGATGATCTTGATTAATAGGTTGGGCGAGGCACTTGTATATCTTGTTGGGAATTCTCAGCTCTTTCTTATGTTTAAACATGTTGTTTTGTTGGGTCTTCTACCCATTTTATTACCTGTCATTTATTCTAGTTTGTAATTACTCAGAACACCTTTCTAAGTTTTCGGTTGGTATCCCGTTTTGAGTTTTTGTTTCACAAATATGTTCTTTACTGATGACATGTTGTGTTAAAGGTTATTTTTGTAAAACTCTAAGTATCCTACTAGGTTGGCTTATTTTAATTATATTTTGAAGTATGTTTTCAGGATTCTCGCACTACTGGGTTGGCTTATTTTAATAATATTTTGAAGTATGTTTTCATGATTTTCGTTGTGTACTTTATTCTCTGATCCAACCCGTTTTCCATCAATAAAGACTTAACTCTTCTTAAGAAACTTGGAATAGTGATGCTAAGACATGGTATCGTATTCTAAGGTTCTTGGGGCAGGTGCCTCTGTCTGGGCCCCAGTTTGGGACCTGACAGTTAAAGTGATGTTAGAGCAAAATCTTTAAACGAAATAATTTTTCGAAATGAATTTCATTTCTAAGAAAATACTAGCCCCAAAACTCTTTTATTCGTAAGTCCCTATTAAAATTTTGTTTAAGTTCTTGATTCCACTTGAACACTAGTTAAAAGACCTAAAATTTATTTTCAATTATGTCAAGCAAGATAACATCACCCTGACGTGTCAACTCTCTCGATCACCAAAATGCTAACAATAAATTTGATCCTATACAAATGGCAACCTTTATGCATGTGTTTCTGATTGCACAGCCTCAGGCTACACCTACTGAGAGATAAGAGAAAAGAAGGAGATAATATTGAACCGATTTTCTCCGAACTAAGCCTCTAAAATTTCACGGTAGTTCTGAAGTGGCTTTGGCTGAAACTTGGCTTCCGCACATTCTAAAGAAGATCAAATCAATTCATGCACCACTTGATTTGAAAGTCTGGTTAGCTACTCATATGTTGAAAGGGGAAGTTGATGCTTGGTGGAATACCATTGATCAAATGGGAGAAAACAAGACACTGGAATGGGATGTCTTTCAGCGTCATTTCAACTATCGTTATTTTTCAAAGCCTGTAAGGATTGGGAAGGCTAAGGAATTTCTAGATCTAGAGCAAGGAAGTATGCCAGTAGCTGAGTACGTGGCAAAGTATACTGATTTGGGAGGGTTTGCACTTTCAATCATGAATGATGAGGAGATGAGGATGTCTGGATTCTTGCAAGGATTAAGGAATGAGATTCGTACCCATTTGGTGAGTCATGATTACCCGAACTAAATAGCCTTGGTGAATGTAGCCTATGCTCAGGAGCAAGATTACACGACTTACTTAAAGAAGTTAAAAGCATTTGGAAAGTCAACAGAGAGAAAGTTTACAAGGAAGAGAAACTTTGATTCTAGAGGAGACAAAAATCAAGGAGGATTAATTTAGCAGACGTCGTTTTAACTGCTACACTTATGGAGAAGAAGGACATATCTCTACAAAGTTCCCTCGTCGAGGAGCTGATGGACAAACTGATTCTCAGAGACCGCAACAACCAGCTCAGACTAATCAACATTTTAGAGCTCAACCTCCTAGACAAACACCACTACAAGGAGGACAAGGAAGAATGGTAGGCCTCAACATAACCAAGGCGAAAAAGCTTTTGCAATGCATGGAACTAATGATAATGCCACTTTGGACGGTACACTTCTCTTATCAAACACTCAAGTTAAAATTTTGTTTGATATTAGAGCATCGCATTCTTTCATATATGTTAGTTTTGCTAATAGTATAGGATTGTGTACTGAATCGTTAATAGTACCCTTAGACTTAAGAGTTCCCTTAGGAGAGCAGAAAGTAATAGATCAAATTTATAAAACTTGTCAACTAGTTATACAAAAATAAACGTTACTAACTCATTTGTACCCATTGGATATGGAGGACTATGACCTAATCTTAGGAATGGATAGGTTGCGCACGAATCAAGCCTAGATTAACTGTAGAAAGAGGAAGGTACAAGTTATCTAGAAGTAGTAGTGCGATTAGATGAGACGTTGATTTCATCAAACTCTTTGTTAAAATCAAGTCTCAATGGAAGGAGAACTCTGCAATGTTACGCACTCATTGCATCGACAAAAGCAAAGAAAGAAATTGGCAAGGTCATACCAATTGTGGATGAGTATCTAGAAGTGTTTCCTGAAGATTTTCCAGGGATACCTCCACTAAGAAAAGTAGAATTTTGAATTGATTTGGTTCCTAGAATACAACCAATGTCAATACAGCTGTATAGGATGGCTCCGGATTAATTGGAAAAACTACAAAAGCAATTGGAAGAGTTACGAGCTGAGGGATTCATACGAGAAAGTGCATCGCCTTGGGGAGCTCCAGTGCTGTTTGTGAAGAAGCACAATGAATCACTACGACTTTGCATCGATTATCGGAAGTTGAACCAAGCAATGGTTAAGAACAAGTATCCATTACTGCGAATAGATGAGTTGTTCAATCAACTCACCAGTGCGAAGCATTTCTCGAAAATCGATCTACGATCGGGTTATCATCAACTACGCATTCAAGAGGAGGATATAACAAAAACTGCATTCCGTACTCGTTATGGACACTTTGAGTTCACAGTTATGCCATTTGGACTAATGAACGCGCCATCAGCATTCATGGACTTGATGAATCGCTTATTTCGACCTTATCTCGACAGATTCGTGATTGTCTTTATCGACAACATCTTGATCTACTCAAAGATGTGGCAAGAACATGAGAAACATTTCAGGGTTGTCTTGGAAACCCTAATGAAGAACCAATTGTACGCCAAAAAGTCAAAGTGATTTCTGGTTGAAGCAAGTACAATTATTTGGCCATTTTATCTCTAAAGAAGGAATTAAAGTGGACCCCTGTAAAATATAAGCAATAATGAACTGTGAACAACCAAAGTCAGTTATAGACATCTGTAGTTTTCTTGGACTGCCGGATATTACAAGAGGTTCGTGAAGGCCGGATTTCTCGAAGCTTGCTACTCGATCCAATGACAAGATTGATAAGGAAAAGAGTGAAGTACGAATGAAGTGATAAGTGAGAGCAATCATTCTAAAAACTAAAGAAGCGATTGACGACTGCACCAATACTAGTGTTGCCTAATAACAAAGATTCGTACAAAGTCTATACGGATGCTTCTGGTCAAGGATTGAGATGTGTATTGATGCAAAATGGACAAGTTATAGCTTATGCATCTAGGCAACTTAAGACTCATGAAAGGAATTATCTGACACACGATCTTGAGCTTGCAGTCGTGGTACATGCACTGAAGATTTGGAGGTGTTATTTATATGGAAGTAAGTTCACAGTCTTTTCAGATCATAAGAGTCTCAAGTACATATTCACACAACGTGATTTGAATTTGAGACAAAGAAGATGAATGAAGTATGTTAAGGATTATGAATTCCAGTTAGAATATTATCTGGAAAGGCGAATAAGGTGGCTGATGCCTTTAGCAGGAAGCCAAAAGGAATGTTTGTCACGCTAATTCTAGCAGAAAGAGAATTACTTCGAACTCTCGACGACTACGACATTGAGATCTTGTCTAATGGTGTTCTCAACGATTACGATATTGAAATGTTGTCTAATGATGTTCTCACAGGATTAAGGATTAAGATACCATTAAAGAAGGAAGTTATTGAAAAGTATGCAAAAGATATTGAACTCCAAGAGATTAAGATCGAGGAAGATCAGTTTAGGAGAATAAATTGATTGATGGACATCGCACGTAGATAATGGGTTGGATACAAGCAGAGGTTGGCAGTGCCAAAGAACAAAGAACTTCGTTATTTGATTTTGTATGAAGCTCATCGCTCTCGTTTTTCTATGCATCCAGGAATGCATAAAATGTATCGAAATTTGAAGACAACTTATTGGTGGAAAAGAATGAAACCAGAAGTATAGGATTTCATTAAGAGATGTTCAGTTTGTTAACAAGTGAAAGTTGAACATTAGAAGCTGTTAGGATTACTACAACTACTGCCAATACCCGAGTGAAAGTAGGAGAACATCAGTATGGACTTTATCACTAATTTACCCAGATCAGTGAAACGATATAATGGAATTTGGATTATGGTAGATTGACTCACTAAGTCTGCACAATTTTTGGCAGTAAAGATGAATTCTCCTATTAGTTATTTTGCTTAGTTGTATGTCGGAGAAGTAGTACGACTACACATAATTCCAAAGAGCATAGTGTCATATAAAGATTCTCGATTTACATCTTGATTTGGTGAACGTTGCAAGCATAACTCGGAACTCAACTTGATTTAAGTACTTCTTATCATCCGCAGACAAATTGACAATCTGAAAGAGTGATTCAGATTCTTGAGGATATGTTGCGAGCTTGTATTTTAGATTTCGGTGGCAAATGGAGTCAGTATATGCCATTAGCCGAGTTCATATACAACAATAGCCATCAAAGAAGTACTGGCATGGCTCCTTTTGAAACTTTGTATGGAAGACCTTGTAGATCACCACTCTGTTGGATAGAAATTGGTGAAAGGGTCCTAGTGAGACTAGAAATTATCAAAGAAACGACTGAAAATGTCAAAGTGATTCAAGTTCGATTAAAGACTGCTCAACGTTGTCATAAGTCTTATGTTGATCAAAGACAGAAGCCGATTGAGTATCAAGTCAGAGACTTTGTTTTTCTAAAGTCAGTCCGCGGAAAGGAATCCTTCGTTTTAAAGGAAGATCTCCTCGATTTGTTGGACCTTTTGAGGTTATTGGGCGTGTAGGGCTAGTTGCATACAGGCTTAAGTTACCGCCGCAGTTATCATACATACATAATGTTTTTCATGTGTCTTAATTAAAGAAAAGTGCATTTGAACTTCCACATATTATACCTTGGGTAGATTTGCCTTTGGACCAAAGTGTGTCTAACGTAGAAGGCCCTGTTTGCATTCTGGCTTATGAGACAAAGCAACTGAGAAACAAGAAAGTGTCATTAGTCAAGGTACAATGACAACACCATGGAGTCGAAGAAACAACTGGAAACTAGAATCCGACATGAGGAAGAAGTATTCTTAATTCTTCGAGTAAACAAGTAATCTTGAGGACGACATTTATTTTAAGTTGGGTAGACTGTAAGACCCTAGATTTTTTCCTTTATTTTGGCTGATTTTGTGAAGGAAACTTGTCCCACATTGAAGAAACAAGGAAACCTCTTCCCCTCACAAGCTTATTATGAATGTGTGGTAATGCCTTTTGGTCTCAGGAATGCTGATGCAACCTACCAGCGGGCCATGAAGTCGGCCACCCGTCCGGGCCATCTTAGGGATTTAAGGAAATCCTTTGGAAGAATGAAAATGCATAAACTAAAGATGAATCCTCAAAAATGTGCTTTTGGGGTGTCAGCCAGAAACTTTGTAGGCTTCATAGTTCACCAAAGAGGAATTGAAGTGGATAAGACAAGGCCAAAGCCATTATTCACGCACCATCACCCAAGAACAAAAAGGAATTGCAAAACTTCCTTGACCGGGGACGTGATCGGGGAGATTCACCCAATACTAGAAAATAGCTTATCTACCACATTAATTCTACCACAGTTTAGAAAAATCCATGATAAAAAATATATATCTATCACGGTTAATATAAGCCCGTTATAAATAAAGGTATACCACCACGGTCATTGACAGACCCGTGGTTAGTAGAAATTGATTTACCACGGACATTTAATGTCTATAGTCTATAATGAAATTCACCACGGGAGATGATTGTGATTAATAATTTTAATAACCACAGTGCATGTTTCTAATTTACCACGGGATATGTACGTGGTTATTCATTTTAATAACCACATCGCATTTTAATATTTTACCATTGGATATATACGTGGAAATAGTTTGTTTTTGTCCAAAGTTTTCCCAATGCCGCCTAGCATGTAACCCTTAAGTTTTTTTTTTTTCATTTAGATTTTCATTTTCATTCTTTTTATCTAGCCTCCACCATCGATCTCTCTTTTCTCTCTCTCTCTCTCACCAATCTTTTTCCCCAGCAATTTCACCATCATCCAGAGGATAACGGCGACAAGACCACTCCGGCGACAAATAAGGGTTGCATATCTCCCAGTTTATGTGTATTTTTGGTTGTTTATTGGTTATGAATTCTTTTACTCAAGCATTTGTCGTGTAACGATATCATACCAATTAATTTGCTGCCAATGTTTGTGTTTTTGTGGCTTTTATAAAGTATTCAGTTAGCAACATCTTTAATGTAAAGAATATATTTTGTTGCTTTGGACAGTCGAGTACGTGGGAACCCTCATGGCTTGATCTGGAAATACACACGAAACTTGGGCTAATCAAGAAATATGCACTGATGTGTTGTAGGCAGTGCTTCCGCAGCAACTGAAAATAAATTGGCTTTATCAAGGTAAAAATTCCTTTTTTCATTTATTTTGTTTATTTTCTCTTTGGATTGTATGATATGTAGCTTTTGCATAGTGAGAGTTAAATGTGTTTTCTATGGTCTTAGTGTGACTATCATCTCAATTGAATAGGACCAACATTCTCAATTTCTTTTGTATCATTAAAATACACATAAAGCTTTATTTACATGGTATTAGTATGTTCTTGGCATTGAATGAATCTATTTTTTGTGTGATGAATCATTAATTTCTTGAAATTTCTTCCATCCAGCTTTAGTAGGTTTATGAGGAAATGAGGTTATTTGCATAGTTTATGGATTTTGTAGAATTACAAAGCAAGACTTGTATTTGGTATCTGACTGCCAATGGCATAAAGTTGCTCACAAGTGTATTTCATTTGATCAAATCAAATTAGAGGAAAAAGGTTAAACATAGTTGATATCTTTTATTGTTATTCCCATGTGAAAGCATATGTTTTGCTAATTTTGAGTTTTCTGCATTTCTTATTTCTTGGAAGCTTTAAGTATATGCTTTTTGTCTTTGTACTGATGCATACTTCTAATGTACAAGTGTCATATACGTAATTACTTTGAATTGTTTTTCTTTCAAATTTTGTACTCACAACGATGTGGTACAAGTCTGCAAATAGGTAATGATGAAAGAACAACTTGTAAAGCCACTTCCTAGGTAATTTCATAGCAGGGTAATTTAATGGTACTTATATATGGTTTTATACCTTAGTTACATTGTTCGTATATTAAATTTTTTTTTTCTTGTTGGTATGTAGCTGCAACCTCATGCTTTAAGAGGGTCTAAATGTAAGCTACTACATTGGTTAGGAACTGAAAAAGTTGTTGCAAAAGGAGACATATAATCTACAAATCCTGAAGCTATGATTCATCATATGGTGCTTGGTCTTAATTGTTGGAAACTATGGGTAAGGAAAGTGAAAGTGAAGGGTGTCTCTTTATACCGTGCTACGAGTGAATTTCATGTTCTTGAATATGTTGTAGCGAGTATGATTTTGTGGCCATCAAAATACATTAGTGTTCAAGAACTTGAGTTATTAATTAGACAATATTTTGATGTTAGATAACCACTTGACTTTTATAATATCCTAAGACTTATTTGGTTTATGTCAAGACATATATATGTAACTTTGATTCAGTATTTATATATTTATTTTGTCTTATATAGTCTATTTTGACAAATAAAAGTGCTAAAAAATTATTTAATATATTTTATTTTTTTATGCTTGTTTGACTTTCTTCACGGGTATTGACCGTAGTTGATAAGGTATTCTACAACGGGCATTGGTAATTTACCACATCCCAATACATAACGGGCGGCACGTCCGTAGTTAATTAATTTAAATCTACCACAGACATTGCCCGTAATAGATGAGCTATTTTTTAGTAGTGAGTTATCTTCAAGCAAGGGATATTCTTACATTTTACTGGTCACCGACTACTTCACTAAGTATGTCGAAGCTGTACTTTTGAAGAAGGTATCATAGGTGGAGGTCATCCAATTCATGAAAGAAAACATTATTCACCATTTTGATCTACCGGAGTCCATTACCATTGATCGGAAAAAATATTTCATAGGGGCAGACGTCAAGGCATTCATGGAAAAGACATTGCATCACTCCATCCCATATTACGCCCAAGCTAAAGGCTAGGCAAAGGCCAGCAACAATGTTATCAAAAATATCATTCAAAAAACTATAACGGACAAGCCAAAGAAGTGGCACGAAATATTGTCCGAAAAATTGTGGGCATATCGGACGTCAAGGAGATCAGAAACAGGAACAACACCGTTTGCTTTAACGTATAGCATGATGCAGTTTTACCTTTGCAGATAGCGGCCAAGTCCTTACGGGTCGCCCCCCAAAAAAACTTAACACTGGAGGAGTACACCCAAGCCATGGTTCGAGAGAAAAAATAACATTTATTTGAAACAAGGCTTACTCAGATTGACGAGAGATGCCCTATGCTTGGCCACAATTTTCTTGACTTGTTTTCCCTTGATAACCATAGGGGAGGCATCTGAGTCCTCATCTAAGGTGTTTGAAAAGGAGTCTAAGAAATAAAGGAAATGAGAGATCCATTTGTTGGCCAAAGAAAAACGAAACAATAAAAAAAAAAAAAGATTGAAGTGAAGACACGAGGCTTACTTGGATCTGAAGGAGGAGTCTTGCGCTTGGCCAAAACCTTGAGTATAGATACAAATGACCAAGTATCAAAAGAGTCAAGTAAAAAGGAAATGATAAGTGTGGCCCACGACCACCTTTTGGGCCAACTTGGGTTTGACCATTTTTACATGGTTGGCCGACATGAGGCAACCATCAAATAAAAGTGTGGCCCGCTCAACGTCTACCGCAAGGAACCAAGAACGAACAAATGTTTCCCACCATGTCACAAAGTGGGATATGGCTAAGAAATCTGCTGCCGATGGAGGAGGTTTAAACTCGGACAATAATTTCTCGTTGAGTGTATCAAGGGTCTTGCATTTCTCTACTTATTTGAACTCACTCCTACTTGAGTCACACTTGTTGCAAGAGTGCATATAAGGAGGGATGGTTTGGATAAAACCAAATTGGTGGCTAACGGCCGATGTCTAATACAACTCACAACCACATGAAGGGATAGACTTTATGCTAACAATGAATCTATAAGACAAGTCCCGAGTGACAAGTATGCTACCCCATAAGCTATTATGCTCATCTCACGAGTCTTTCGGGGCAACCAGACTAAGTGGATCCAATAACTCCAAGAAACAAGAATGCCAACGTCGGAGACAAATGACAAACTTATCAGGGGAACAACTCTCCAAGTTGTAAAATATGGAAGATGTATTGTTGGTTCCAAAATATGACCAAAATCTGCTAAGTGTGGGTCAACTCAAGTCTATAAATAAGGGGCCAAGTCTCTTGGCCAAAAAAAATAATAATAAGGTGCCAAGTCAAGTAGTCATTACATGACAAGCCCCCGTAAAGATCACTCTACATTCTTTATGTTTTCTCTTAAGCTAACTTGTGAAAAAAGAGCTAGCATTCTCATTGTTCAACAAGTTTATCCCTCCATCTCCTTCTAGCGTAGACTTATTAGAGGTCATACACTTGTTTGACTAGAAGGACCAACTGGTAGAGAGTTTGTGGATTCGCATGCACCTTGATGGGCTTCAGATCAAAAGAACAAGGTATAAATCCTCCTTGATTAAACCATGTTTTATTGCATCATATTTCAATCCGAAGCATCATCATATGAATTTTATATTATGTTGCGTTTATATACATGATCAATTTCTAACAGATGTTTTCTCCTATTTTATGTAGAGTGTTGTTATTCCCACTTCTTAAAGCTATTGTCCCACCCACCTTTTATTATCAAATTTAATTATAATTTTATAGTTGTAAATTACTAATTAAAAGGACATACTTATAATCAAGGAATGAAATTTCGAAAATTTCTGCGAAATTTTCAGTTTTTTGAGATCCCGAAATTTAATCACGTATCCATTATTTTTCGGTATTATTTCAGGCGAAATTTAAGCAAAATTTCGCCTGAAATTTGAACTCGGAATACGTTTGTTTTTGTAAAATTTCGTCAAATTTTGTTGAAATTTCGTCCAAATCTGCTGTGACTAACACTAGAAGCCACAAACTGAGATCTTTCCCCCAAACTCATATCTCTTTCTCACTTGGGAGTTGAGGCCGTGGAGGGAGGAAGAAAAGAAGGGAGGAAGAGAAGAGGGGTTGGGTTTTCGATGGGTTTCGGGCGGCGGGGGCGAGATGAGGGTGATGGTGGTGGGCTAGTGATGGGATGCCGAGAGAGAGAGAGAGAGAGAGAGAGAGAGAGAGAGAGAGAGAGAGAGAGAGAAGCACGGGGG